>CM031238.1:797064999-797667922 GCA_018340775.1 Taxus wallichiana var. yunnanensis | reverse complement strand
CTCTGTAATGGCGTTTTTGCCTTTTACCATTAAAATGATGTTCTGTGCAAACTTCTGGAGCAACAAAAAACATGTTTTGTGATGCATCTGTCCATCCTTGCTCATTTTTTTGCTTGTTTTCTCCTTGCCTCTCTTCATTGCAGGTATTTGTGCATGTCCTAATGCTTATTACAGGTATGGAGCTATGTTCATGGAGTTTTGGGACATTTTCTGTGTGAAATCTATCCTTGGGCCTATGATGCATCTGTCCATCCTTCCCATTGCTCACCTCTCCTTGTTCCATGGTAGTTTTGATAGATGTTCAACATTCTCCTTCTACGATGTATCACCATTTTAGTGTAGGCTTTTTTTCTTTTCTCTTTCTCTCTCTCCCTGTCCCTTGGTGGTTAGATTAGGATTAGATTAGCTTTGCTCGCCTGCACTGGAATAGCTTGTGGCAGGTAGTTTAGGAGGAGGAACCAGCCTCTAATATGGAGATTCCTCTCTCATTTTACAAGTCCCACACTTGGAGAGAGGTTTCCATTTTGTGCAATCACACTGGATGCTTCAAATGATCAAACTAGAAATTTGATCAGCATCCAGAGGGTGCTGTGATTTTGCATCAATAGTATTGTTTTGAATTTTTGTAGGATTTTCATGATGAGAGATCAAAAAGGTGAATATGTAATGAATTTGGGAAATATATGAGAAAAGGAGGATTATGATAGACTATATGTTACATAATTAATTGGGAATATTAGGAAGTTTAGCTATAAAAAATTATTAACAAATTTTTCTTGGATGGTAAAAGCATAACATATCAAGTAATACAAGAAAGGCGGAAAATAACAGAGAAAGGTGGACTAAGAATCATGGGTTGCTTTATAGAACTCATAAAAATTTTGAAAATTTTATTTGCAAGCACTTAAGCACGGTGATAATGGGAGGTGCCCCTTGTCAGATAGAGCCCAGCGCGGACCCGGAATGGAAAAATAATGAAGAGCTTTGGAATCTTCTCAGCCAGGGAGGCATCACTAATTTTATTGATAAGATTTAGGGTCACAACCAAAGTATTTCCGTTCATTTTGTGAAGGATTGGAAGGATCGCACTGTGGATTATGGCGGGCAAAAGATTTCGATCAATGAGGAGTTAATAGCCGAAGCTACTAGCCTTGGCATGGATGGGTACCACTTTTTTAATAAAAGGATTGACAGAGGTGCTGAGGAGAGGAAATTTGTTGAGGGTAATGAGAAGACTGGTCTTCATCACGGTGGGTCTGCAGGTCAGCTCTATCCCTCCGCCTTTTGACGAGGTCACCCGTATGATGGTGCGTTACATCTCTTTGGAGGGGAGATTCGTCACTATGCCCTCAAAGCATCTTGTGTTCCTCAATCACTTCCGCAGGAGTTTCATGGTATGCTTCCCTCACTATCTACTTAACTCTCTTGAGCGCTCCATTTTGGAGTTTCAAAAGCATGCACGTGCGGTCCCTCTACATCAGGGTCTCATCTTCTTGTTGCATAAGCTTTGTCTTCTTAGGTCTCCCGACATCCCATCCTCCTCGTCTCTGTTCCTCCTCTGCCCAAAGACTTTGCTGCCACTACTCCCATCTCTTCACCTTCTGCCCCCATCACCGCTGTTGTCACCCCTCTGCCTTCCTTCTCGGCTCCCTCTATCATCCCCCCCACCTCTGCTCCCACCCCCTTCGCTTCCACTTTGACCAGACCTGTTACTAGGTCTTCTAGAAGACTGAACCTTGATACCCCTATTTCGGGGAATGTTCCTCAGGACTTGGAAATTGCCCATAACCTCCTGCATATTAGTAGTACTGGTTCACAGGAGGCACACATTGAGAGCTCCACAAATAGGTTGGATGCCTTAGAAGTTGACATGTTGTTGTTGAAAGAAGAGGTTAAAAACTTGGCAAAGCAAAAAGGTAAGAGGAAGAAGGAGGAGGAGGCTGATATTGATAATAAACAGGTTGAAGACATATACAAAAAGCTGAACTCCTTAGACAACCGTTTAGGGAAAGCCAAGACTCGCCATGACCATAATATGGCTATTTTTAGTGCAATTGAAGAATTTATTGAGCAACATGTCCGCAGCGTCTCTAATCTCAGCGGAATACCAACAACTCTTTGGGGCACGGAAAAGGAAAGCAAAAATACCATTGAACAAGCTGGATGTTACTGACTCTACCCACATGACGACATTGGCTATGTTCACCTCTTGGCAGAATATCAAATCCAGAATTGACAAAGCCGCCAAGAAGTAATTGTGGATACTCTTGTTGTACTCCTTTGTAATTATTGTTGTTTTTTTTGGTTTTTAGTTGCTCTTCTGCAGTGTTCAAACTGGTTTGTTGTGTTGGGGTAACTGCTCTTGGGATACTTTGGGTTTCTATGTCTCATTTGGATCTTGATCCTTTTTGTAATGGTTCTCATTCCTATTCTGGCTTCTAGGCCCTCTTTTGTTTACAAGGGTATAGTCCCTTTCAAAAAACTATTTACCAATAATATAAAAAAAAACATATCAAGTAATACAATATTTGGTCATGGTTAATTATTTTATCTGCAGTAGTTTTTATTCATAAAGGTGTTAGCTCCAATATTGCCTAGGATCTTTGAAAAACTCTTAATTTGGTCATGTATATATTTAGTACTCACATATTGATAACAATAAAGATGGTAGTACAAAGGTCTTAAGAATAAGATGTGATAATAAGTTCGTAAAAAACATGATAATAAGTTCGTAAAAAGCATGATATTTTCTTAATGTTAAGATTGTACATGTTTTGGCAATTTGATACTAAATAGTCTTTTCAAAACATTGCATGCCATTGTGTTGGACTTCATATACATAATGGGGTGGTTATATAGATCATTTCGCCAATAGACATCCTAGAATAGAAGTTGGGGGATCTTTGGTGGGTTGGAATGTCGGTGAGTTGATGATAACGAATATTTGATTTTAAAGTTGATGTCTATTCCATCATGACAAGGAATTTTAACATTAAATTTGATGCCCATTGGCTATTCCTTTAAATTTTTCCCCTTTTTGCTTGGAAAAACAAATAAAAAAGTGTAATAGTAATATGTTATTTGTATAATGGTTTATAGAAGCTTTTAAAAAAAAGGTATTTGAGCCGAGACATAGTGGTGTGAAACTAGATTGATACCATTTGTAACTAGTTAATATGAAATTTGTGAAGTAATAAAATCATTAATCAATGTAATCCAAAATAAAAACCTTAGGATTGATATGTCTCTTGTTTTCTCACCAAATGTTCTATACATATGTAAGTTATTCACAAGGATAATGTAATGAATAATATAATGGGTAAGTGGTCTTGAAATCTTATCTAAATATCGAATATAAGTAAAAAGGAAAATAAGCTCACCATTCTATGAAAAGATGGACTAAGACCATATTCTCTTAAAAGATTATAGTATGGAAGAGAATGACATAAAAACTTTTGGTTCACTTTCCACAATAAATCATGAATAAGAGTGAGAGTTATGATGTAATGAAAACAATGCCCACTAAACTAAGACCATAATCTCTTAGAAGCTTATATTATGCAAAAGAATGACATGAGAATTTTGGTTGGCTTTCCATGATATTATTACGAGTACATGTGTGAGAGTTGTGATGTAGAGAATACCATGTCAGTTGTAAATGTGAAATAGAAAAAAAAACACTCTAAAGAAGAAACCATCACTATAATAAACAAATTTCATCAATAGTTGCATTTAAAGTACATTGCATGCATTATAACAAAATAGGTAAAGCATGTATATATGTGTGGGTCATTTTGTTTGACAATAAAAATGCATAAACTTTTTATACATAATTTTATAAAAATTAAAAATCTATTTTATAATATGATATTATATTTCAAAATAATTATGTTGAGGAGAGTTCTAGAGTGGTAGGTAACATTGTAATAGAGTGTGTTGTTCAATTTTATTTTGGACATTAAATTTGACGTTCATTTGACCGTTATGTGATAATTCATTCATAAATTTTACTTCTATTAAACTACACTTAAATAATTTTGTTTCTACTTTATTTTGAAAGTAAATAAAAATATAATAATATCTATCATAGAAATACTTAAAATACCATTACCGATTTATAATAAAAACACCTTATTATATTACCATCATACAAGATGTACATACCCTATTTACTTCTCTGAACTTGTGAGCTCCCTTTTATGATTGTGTAGATGCCTCCCAAATCTAATTTCCGAAAAGAATTCCCAATTTTACTTTAGGGCAGATATCGGTCAATGGGTTCTAAGATGTTCCCATTCCAATACTGCGCAGGACAGGCAATTCCACGTAAGGCAGTTGACTGGTCGACTGGTGCTGACATGGCACTAGATGGGCAGGACTCTGTACGAGTCGAACTCGTGTCCTCGACTTGGTCGACACACCGTCTTCGACATGTGGGACACGACGACCGTGTCGTGAACCACGTGTCAATGCAGCTGACGTGGAAATAATGCTGGCAGTTGGGCAGCAGTCTGACCTTTTCCCCTTCGACGAATTCTGCCAGACAGATTGCACAGTCATTGGTGCCTGCACAGTCAGCACGGCTGTATTCGACGATTGGCAATGCTTCCAGAGCACACTTGCTGAGGCCTCTGTCGAAAACTGGAAAGAACATATGATGCGTCGACTGAATAACCAGTCTTCGACCCCTGCAGCGCAAGGCACAGCGCACCATGGTAAACAAACCCACAAGGCATATCAGGGAGCACAGCATTGCAGCAAGGATTATTACCAGATTTGAATCCCTCAACACAATTTCATCTTCTGCAGAATTACTATAACTTCCCAGCAGTATTCTTCCCATTCTTTCTCTATTTGAAATCTCTGAAATAATTATTCAACCAGAGTACCCAAAACAAATTCGACCGGAATAAGAAAACTTCAATTCTTATTCAAGATGAATTCAGTAGTAGGATCTGAAAGGTCAATTCAACTGAAGCGCCTACATGAAATTCGTTTAGAATAAGAAAACTACAATTCTTTTTCAGGATGAATTCAGTACTAGGATCTGAAACCTCAATTAGCAACCAAATAAAATTCGACTAGAATAAGAAAATTTCAATTCTTATTCAAGAGAATTCAGTAGTAAGATCTGAAACCTGAATTCAATGGAAGCGCCCAAATAAAATTTGACTTGAATAAGAAAATTTTAACTCTTATTCAAGATGAATTCAGTGATAAGATCTGCAATATCAATTCAATCAAAGCACCCAAATAGATTTCGACTAGAATAAGAAAACTTCATAAGATCTGAAATATCAATTCAATCAAAGCACCCAAATAGAGTTCCAATAGAATAAGAAAACTTCAATTCTTATTCAAGATGAATTCAGTAGCAGGATCCGAAACGTCAATCCAAAACGCTGGAAAAACACATTATAAAAACCAGTCCTTAAAACTAAGATTTCTGACTAGTTATAAACCCATTTCTGCAAGATGACACAATTGAATGCCCTATATATATATGATCTGTATAAAAGATGAACTACAATCAGGTCCATGTGTAATTTTTAGTAAAAGCTACCTTGTACCAAAAAGTTCTCTGTGCTCTTCTGGATAACAATGGAATAAAACTTCATGTGGAGGCTCGATGGTGCAAAGTTGTAAGATGGGAAAGGCATTTAAGTAGGTAAATGTCAAAGCACTATTATTTTGATCCTATCTCCGCATCCCTCAAAAGCAAGTGCATTTGTTGATTTGAAAGATTTAGTGATTTTGATATAGACTAAACTACTATTCACAAAATGTGTGGCAACAATCCATTGCTCACTTTTCAAACTTATCACTAATGAATGAAGTATAGCATCTCATCAATAAACTTTTTGAAAAAGTGGTCATTCTATCCTATGCCTATTTTTTTCCTTTGTCCCATATGTGGTTAACTATTTATTTTCTTTTTATTTTTACCATATTCTTTGCAGATATTTTCAAGTGGTTTACACGTAGCATAGTTATTGGGAAAACTATGAAAGGCAGTTTACAAACAATCAGGTCATTTTTAAAAACGTACATGAAATTGATGGTTGATATTTGTTATTAGAACTTTTCTGGAATCTCATGATTAATCCCACAATTATGAGTGGTTGAAAATATGCAAAAATTGAAGGTGGTCAAAGAACAAATTAATTAATAAATAAAACAGTAGTTTTGGTATTAAATATTTCTTGATAGATTTAGATGCTGTCAAAGTTAGGAAATATGGCATTTTCTTAAAGTATCTGCCATGTCCCTCCAAAAAATAAGAATATACCAGGATTGATCCTATCTAATGAAGACAATGATAGACATTAAGAGGGTTTTAATGTGGTCCTTACACTTATTAGCTGTAAACCAAGTTGCATCATTTCAAGGTCAAAGAGGAAAGATGTACATAAATTATCATTCCATGTTGTTATTTTCAGTGTTGCATATCGCACATATCAAAAGGATTGAAATGATATACTATAAAATCATACGACTTATTTCCATTGGGATTGCTAATAGTAAGTACCTTTTGCTTGTGATAGGTCTAGATTTTCAACCTCTTTTGGACTTGCCCTAGAGCCTATGGAAACTTGAATGTGGATTCACAAATTATTTATTGAAAGCAATTTTCATGAGGGTTGTATTGATTGAAGAATTTTATAATGGCCCCACAATATATTCTGAATGGGGTTTCACATAATTTTTACTCGATTTCTGTGTAAAATCAATTTTTAGAAGGGTTGTTTTAATTGGTGATTTTGCTAACGGGCACTCAATATAACATGATGTAGAATGTGATTAGATTCTAATTTTACAAATTAGTTATTAAAAGTAACTCTCATCAGGGTTGTATTGGTTGAAGAATTTTACAAAGGTCCGATAATATAATATGATGTAGTAGGTTATCGGATTTGATTGAGGATTCTTGTATTTTTTATTTCATTTCCGTGTAAAAACAATTCTTATGAGGGTTGTTTTAATTGAAGACTTTGTTAATGGGCCTTCAATATAACATGATGTAGAATGTGCTAAGATTTCAAGTTTTGTTTTGATAATGGACATCAATTTTTTCAATAACTTCAGGCTATTGTTAATGTTATTTTTTAGTTTTCTTTGAGATTTAACTTAATGCTAAGAAATTAGTTGTTTATTTATTGAAGTTTGGACATCGTCAATTTTTTGAGGTTTTTTTCATCTATTATTTTAAAATTTCACCACATTTGGGATTTGTTCAATCACTATGCGTTTCATGCACCACTAAGTAAGTATCGTTTTTTTGTTACGTTTTAACTCTTTAGTGATGGCATAAAAAAACACACCCTACATTGCTTTATTGTTTTGTAAACTCTTTAAGTTGTCGACTACTAAATCTATGCTAGTACAAATATCATAAATATATCTATTTGAGATACATTGAGGAATATTAATATCATTTAGTTCGTATGTTAAATTTCCAACATAATGCATTTTAATAACTCCACTACAATCTAAAATGGAATTAATCTAAAATAAACAATAGGATCCAAACTCAACCATATGGCGAAGACATTTACAATTTATTGGTGGAGTTCTCCAAGAAAAAGAAATTTTTATAAATGATCGTCAAATGGATGTCAAATTTAAGGTTGATTTTTCCTTCGAAAATAAGCGGATAGATATCAATCTCAAAGCTCTTATCTTATACCCTTTACGTACCACATTGAATAGTAACTTCATGAAATTATTTGCTAATTTTCCATCGTTTTTATCAGAATCGACATAATTCAATTGTACCAGTGTGTTGGCCTCAAAAAATCTATTTGGAAAGAAAAAGTGGGCCCAAATATTACCATTTGGCTAAGAAATTAGTGTTTTTTCATTGACTTCTCTAATGAAATTTATAAAAAAACATTCAAGTGACGATAAAAATGGAAGTCAAAATTAATGATGAAATATAATTTTACAATAAACCGACGTTAAATATTACATTGAGAATAAAAGCGAACACCTCACACCATTACACTACCTAGATACCATTGTAGAAATGCATCTTGGCATAAACATACAAAATTTTGATCTATTTTTTAAAATAACGGAATGTTTTCCTAGTGAGCTTCCTGATTTAACAAATATAAAATTATTCTAAACCATAATTGCATAGCTGCACATGATAAATAAATGCTAAGTACATATATGAAACATGCAATAAGTTAAAGAAATATGAAACTCTAAGTGCAAGAGAGAGGATAGAAGACTTAGTTGATTTCACAATTGATCCCGAAGTATTCTAGACTGGAGGATTGATGAATAGGAGGAGTCGACTATCGTAATCGAACTTGAAAAATCTTGAATCGCTTCGGATGAGCACGGACTACGACACCTAGAGCAAGACTAGGACGCCTGGCGCTAGGGACATCCTGGTAGCGCCTATGACCACGCGCAGGGTCGAAAAATGATTTTTGTTTATGTCAGTCAAGTTGGTTGCTAATCTTTACTTTTGGTCTCCTCTATGTCGCAAGATGATGGTGAATTCACCTATAACATGCAAAATAAAGGATTTCTTGTAAAACCCCAAACTACATCAAATCCTAAAAAAGAAAGATGAAAATGGGGAGTCAGATTGAGCTTAGAATTCACCGATAGAGTGAACTTACAACAAAGTGTTGCATTACATCTTAGACTCCATGTAGTTCTTGTTCGTGTGAGATAGAATCGTGCCCTAGAAAGCCCTTGTGCAAGTGCACGTGATAGAGTACAATAGCTAGATGTACAAATGCAAATAGATGTGTGGATGGAAAAATGAACTTCCCATCCTATGCATAAAATGTAGTCCCTTGTCCCTTGTATGAGTGCTAGATAGATGTATTTGATGCTTTTAGAGTGCCTTTTGATGCAACCTTAGGTGATGATAATAGATGCTTAGATCTTGGTCATTTATTTTCATTAGATAGCTTTGTATTTATAAGATTCGCTAGTTTGAATTTCATAATTGAAAACTAAAAGGTCCACCCATAAGAAATTAAGATGCCCAAAATATAAAAGAGGCCTAAAGAGACCGAGTAAGATATAAAGAGGTCGGGGAACCTGAAGGATGAGGGTGCCAGGCACCGACATCCGAGCTAGATGTTGGTGCCTAGAATCATGAAAGATAAAGCATCAAATTTTATATGGTGTTGTGGGGTGTGTGAGACCAAAGAGAAAGATGGAGAAAAAATAAAGAGGCCAAAGATAGTTTTCAATTATTAGTTTTCTTGCTTCATAATCATATGAATAATAGTATGTGATTAGGACCTAGAAATGTACCCAAGTGCGTGTTTTTTTGTCTACATTTTCCCACACTTTATGTTTTTGAGTGAATACTCAATATCATTATGTAGATAAGAGGTGTGTACATGATGACCATGTAGATGTGATGGTGAAAGTGTGCAAAGAGACAAGTGAAAGCGTGGAGTGATAAAAATGAAGTGTGGAAGCTAAGAAAGAGGAAGTGACCTAGGGGTAAAGCGTATGAGTTGTCTGTGTGTTGTCACACTGATGTTATTGTAGATTGATGAAGGATTGCTTCTTATTGTGTATCAAGGATAGGCCTATAAAAGAAGAGAGAAAGAGTATTCAAATTCATGTGTTATGAAAACTCTATAAAAACATGTAAAAGTATGTAAAAATGTGGAAAGTAGTAAAAGGAAAGTTTGCACCTAATCCATGACGAGTTAAAAGGATAGAAAATGTCTTTAGATCTTTGTAGAAGAATGATTTTTGGGCGATCTCATGCTAAGATTGAGTTTATTGGGTGATCTCACGCCAAGAACAAGTTTTTTAGGCAATATCATGCCAAGTGCGAGTTTTTTGGGTGATCTCACGCCACGATAGAAGAGTATTGGGGAGAAAGGTCTAGTGTTATTCTCCTTCCATAATGCTTCTCAAATTTATACACCACTACAGATGGTGTGATCCTACTTTATCCCATGTTGTTCCAGTTCAATCCAAGTAGAAAAAGAAGATAAAATGTATTTCGATTCTTTGGAGGATTGTTCTGTACTATGAAAAATGCTCTATGAATCTGTTGAAAACTTTGTTCATCCGAGAAACTAATTGTAACTACCCCTGGTCATAGGTGCAAAGAAAGGTCGGGAGAGCCCAAGCATTAGTTTTTGTATCGAGGCACTAGCGTTTTTGCTAAAATGAGGACCCAATTCATATTCTAGGATGTTTTATGACAATAACTTATTTTTGTTCATGTATAATGTATTCATGTCATGAAGCTTTGTGTTTTCGTATGGGGTGACTAATTCACCCAATGTATACGCCCCTCGTTTGGTGTGCATGCAACTTCACTAAGAGGATACGACCAAAAGGAGAGGACTAGAATATGATCTGAAATTGATACCTATAAATGGGAATGTGCATGGTAGAAACAAAAGCACATTCAAACAAAGTGGCTAGGTACATGTGTTAGTCGAAAAAGAGACAAGAGTTCTATAAAAGACAATGTAAACAAGAAATATTACAGATAAAGTAGATCACAAAAATGGGTTTCAAATATGGGACATCGCTCGAACGTCGCAAGGCAATTAGGGATGAAGCGGCCAAAAGCATACAATCAATGAACAAGCAAGACATAAGGCTAATCCTACACGCAATGGCATATAATGGAAAACAATATTGAGAAAAGTATCGACAACCATGGTGGCAAATAGTCCCGTGAATAAAATGTTGCACATGAGGCACCCATTAACATGTTAGAGAGATAAAAAGTATGCAAATCATTTATGTTCCGATATAAAGTAGTGTGCTAGTAAGAATATGAAATAGTAAATAACCAAGTAATAACACTTGTGATGAAAGGATAAATATAGATGCCCCAGGATCCATGGTAGGACTGGTAAGAGGTAAAATGCCAAACATCACCGTTGAATGTAAATATCTCGTATAAAGTCTACATTCACAAATAGAGAACAAGTGAACACACATGTGTATATGATAAAGATAATGACATACTAGATATATGACTAACATAGTAAGAAAAGTGTACATGTAAGTAAATGTAAGAAATAATAAGTGTAACCAATATATGCAATATGTTGTGTATGAGTGAGATGGAATGATATGCAATGTGATTGTGATAGGAGTAGCATGTCCCCTGAACGGATGTGTACAAATTTATATGAGATGAGGTTCATTTATAAAATACCCCTCGAAAATCAAGAATGAACCATAGAATAGTGCGTCACTGGGAAATGGTTTGAATTATGCACTAGATAGATATATTATCAATGAAGCATAGACCATAAACGAGTGTGAATTTTATGAGGTTAATTTAAGATTTATACCCTCAAAGCAATCGATTATGAACCATGGAACTAGAGTGCATCATAGGGTAGTATGATGTATGAGAATTTAATGCTAGAAAGATGTGTCATAAAGCATGAAGTATGAAATGTGCACTTTGTGTGAGGTTCATGGATGTAGTATGCCCTCAACAGTCAAGTGTGAACTTTAGCACAAGAGTGTGTCACAGGGTAATGACGATGTTTATGCATAGTATCATTTGAGATTCATTACATTTAGCATATATTTTAGTTCTTGTTAGCTTGTTAACAAGAGTGGCAATACAATAGATGCCTCCTAGCTTACATGTGATGACATAAGGTCCAAGCTAATTAGGTTTGAATTTTCCTTTGAGATGGGCTTCAACCATTTTGTTTTTCTAATTTTCCTTTAATACAAGGTCACCGATATTGAATTCTCATGGACAAAGTTTGTTATTGTAAGCTTGTGTAATGCGAGCCTGATATACTCGAAGGTTTTCAAGATCTTGCACATGACGAGAGTCAAGCATCTCAAGTTCATGGATCCAGTTTTCATGATATTTGTTGTCTTTAATAATTCCTTTTAGTGATACTTGTAAGGAGGGTATTTCAGCTCTAGGGGATGACCGTCAAAGTGACATACGAGAATGAAAAAGGGCGTAGCATTAGTAGGGGTAAGTTTAGTAATCCCAATGAGTGTATAATATTTGATTGTGCTAATAATCACAATTAGCATCAACAAGTATTTCGTAGGATTTTAATAATTTTCTTATTCATGGCTTTCGATTGGTCATTGCCTTGTGGATAATAAAAAGTGGATAAGGTTTTCTTGATCTTGAATTTGACACAGAGACTCTTAACATCCTGATTTTCAAAAGGTGATCCATTATCGAGACAAATGTAGAGGGAATGCTAAAGCGTGTAATAATGTGTGTAGTAAGGAAACAAAAAACGTCGGGACCAACGGTATTTTGCAGGGGTACAACTTTGACCCATTTTGTAAAGTTTTAGTAGCACTACCGATGAATTTAAGACCATCGAACGATTCGTGGTTAATTTTCTTGATGAAATCAAAGCCCCATAATGAAAATGGCCATGATGGAGAAATACATTGGAGTTCATATGCAGGAACATGATAAATATTTCTATTCTTTTCACACTTATCATAACATTTGGCATATTCTAAACAATTTTGTTCCATAATAGGCCAATAGTAGCCATAGCTTAGAAGTTTGCATGACATGGATTTTTATGAGAAGTGACCACCACATAAACTATTATGAGCATGAGAAATAGCTATGGGGATGTCGTTAACTCCTAAACATCACAAAAAATGACCATCGAATGATCTTTTGAATAATGAATCCCTTATAGATTCTAAATCACACACTTTGGGTACATTAGTATGACTTAATCACATACTACCATTCATATTATTCTTACGAGAGAAAAGTACCAATTGATCATTATACTTGTCCTCTTAGTTTCCTTTCCAGCCTCCCTCTTGGCCTTATAGACCTCATGGCCCAGTCTAACCCTTCATACTTCACCTTTTTTAGCTCTAGACACCAATAGCAGTGCCCTTATCCGATTTGGGTGCCCTAGACCTCTTTGTACTTTGATCGCTCCTTTTTGGGTCCTTTCTAGCCATTGGGCATCCCTATCTCTTAGGGTTTTCTCTTTTAGTTATCAATTACAAAATATGAATAAGAGAAGCATATAAATATAAAGCAATGTGATCAAATTAAAGGACCAAGCTTTAAGCATCTATACTATTACCTAAGGTTACATCTTGCAAACACTCAAGAGCATATTTTCATTCATATAACACCATTACAAGGGCCAAGGGGTTGTTTTCAAAGCATCACATGCATAAGAGGGAAGTTCATTTTATTCTGTGTGCACATATTTTTACATCTAGATACTTTTATCGCTATCAAGTGTAACATGCACAAGAGCCACTTGGGGAAGGATTCCACACATACAAACATAAAAATACATTGGGTCTGAGATGCAGTGCAACTCTCAATCATAAGATTACTTGTTTGACAACTGAGGACAGTTTGACTCCTCATTTCGCATCTTTTTTAAGGATTTGATGTTCTTTTGAGGATTTTGTAAGCGATCTCTTTATTACAAGTTATCAATGGCATCGATGATAATAGTACAACCATATAATGACAAAGAACGAGGATTTTAGTACAACAATCGACCTTGTGAAATTCATCTCTAGTGATCCTATGAAGACGTTGACACTTAGGAAGGGATCCTAGCTTCCATGCACCCCCGATACTAGCCTAGGCGCCTTGGTCCTTGCTCCTCCTGCACTCATATAATTTTTTGGGTTCGGTTTTGAAGTCTTGTATTACTATTCTTCAAATATTCCACCTTCACACACTGCCAAGATATTTTTGAAAATCAGCTAAGTAACCTAACTCTCTATTATACTTAGGGTTTTACTTCCTTTTCTTATTTTCTTAAGTCATTTTTGTACTTTACTATCATATTTATTTTTGTAGCATACATAAGAATTTAAAAATTAATCTACACACGTTAGTTTATTTTTGTTAAATCATTTGGTGAAATTGTCTTCTTCACGCACCTTTAGGGTCTTGCTTTTCATTGTTTCTTACATCTGTTCATCATCATGGATATTTCCATCCATGATTTCTTTCTTCTGCATCCTAAATTAAGGGATAAAATCATCACTCTCTTGGCTACTACTCGCATTCCTATTGATATTCATCCAGACATAGTTTATACAAAATTTGTAGATGCATTTTCTCAAAGACACATCACATTTCGAGATAGTCCTCATACTTGCATTTCTCCTTTTAATAATGACCCCGCTTATACATCGCAATGTGCATTTATAATATAGGTGTCAAGCGAGTTATAGTTGAAAATGGAACATGAGATTAACTTATGCACTTTATCTTTCATTGAGGCTATATGTCTTTCAACTGCTAATGTCATTCCTTCATCTATTTCTCTTCACATGTACGATGGTTCCATTCATCCATGCATAGGCCATATCACTTTACCTATCACTACTGGGCCAAAAACCCTTCATATAATTTTCTTTGTCATTAACTTCCCAATTCAATATAATTGTTTACTTGGTAGACCATGGCTTCATGCCATGTAAGCAGTGCCTTCCATAGTGCATTGATGTGTCAAATTATTACATGAAGGTATTGAATACACTATTGCTAGTGATCATGAACCATTCAAATATTACAACCGTGATCCCACCACTACACTCCCCACTCCACGATCTATTACTACTAACGAACCAAAACCTATAGATTCTCCACCTCACTTAGAAGGAACTATTTGCATGTTAGACATTGTTCCATCCACATCTTTTCCCCCTCCTGTTACTACAAATGCTATGGTACTTTATCGGGGCCTCTCCAACCATCAGATGTCATTTTGCCTACTTCACTCTCTCATGTGCACCCACCATTAGCACATCCTCCCTTTACATGCATGCTTTTCATGAATGATTCTTATTGGGAGCATATTCTATTTGATCCTACTTACACCAACACTATATGTACACATGATGGCTTGAATTGACTAGGCTTTACTTTCAAGGATCTTTATCCTCCACCTCATGATCCTAATCTATATCATGGATTTATCACCATCACTTCTGCCTATGGACTTCAATTTTTTCATCTCACAATATATCTTACACGAGCTACTCACTCTTTTCAACTTACACTTGGGAAATATTGGCTTGATTACATTGGGGAACATTAGACCCTGATCATACTGATATCTCTTTTCCTATGCCATTTGGTCATGTATTCATCTGCAATGATTCATTTCTTGGTTACACACAAAATCTTACTCGATGGTATGCACATGGATGTCCATTACCTCCTTTCACTAATGAGGAATATGTTATGGGCATGTAAAATTTACGCATCAATGGATCTTTACATGATCATCTTGACACTATTGCTTATCAGGTCTTTGATGCCTCTCCATATTACTTTGACCATGACACCAATGATATTCTAGACGATATTACATGATATTACTCTTCATTACATATTTGGGGGCACCATGCTTTCCCTCCCTCTACTAGTATCATCACGAGTACATCATTTCTATTGTCGCACATCCTATTTCAAATATATAAGAATTCACCACACACAGATCTTGATACATTAGTATCGTCACTACCCTATGAGGCACTCTAGTGCTTTGGTTCACACTTGATTGTTAGGGGCATACTCTAAACTTCACACATTGCACATTTCACATCTACGACATTTTCTTATTCCTACACATCATAAATGTTGTGCCTACATAGTACCTCTTCTTGCATCTATTACACATCATATGCACTTTGTGCTTTCTACACCTTCTCATTCTACACACTCTATATATCTTGCGTCTGCACACTATACGTCTCTACATTGGACACATTCCACCTACACACTTACAATCTACATCATTCTAGCATATTCTACTCATGCATCATGTTATTCTATTCTACACTCTACACATCATGATCAAACCTTTACAATGCACACTACCCGATGACACACTCTAGTCTCAAGGTTCATACTCGAATGCTGAGGGTCTAAATCAGAATTGAACCTCACCATTTCTACATCCTACACTACATCTTCATAATCACTCTTCCTCGCATATTATTCACACATTCTATGATCTACACTTTAAGCTACATCATTAATCATTTTATCATCTTACTCATATCTTCATATATCTTCCACATCACACAAAATTAGCCTACAATCTACACTTTTGTGTTCTCTTTCTCAACTTTTTCTATATGCAACACACCGTTGAAACTATTTTCTCGATGATGCACTCTTGTTATATGGTTAATTATTGACTATTGAGGGGTATTTTATAAATGAACTACAATTCACTCATGCATACATCCACACTCGGGGGCATGCCACCCCTATCACAATCTTGCATTCCATTCCATCTCATCCACAACATGCTACATATATTGGTTACACATAGTTCTTACTCGTTTATGCTTACATGTACAATTTTTACACATGATAGATAGATATCTTGTATTTAATTATATTTTTCATACACGCATGTGTTTTGCTCAGTTTGTAGTTGTAATCTCAAAATTTACATAGATCATTATACACAACATGAATGTTTTACTTAGTAGCTCATACCAATTATGTAATGTGATCCTATGGGCATCCACATTCGTATACATTTATGGTGTTATTGTTTCATTATTTTTCATAACAAATTACTATATCAGACTATACATGCTTTGACATACTTTATGTCTTCCTATCATGCTAATGGTTTCTTCATGTGCAACATTTTCCTTACAAGACCTATTTTCCACCATCGTTATCTGATGTTTTCTTAGTCTTGTTTGCCATTATTTGCAGGATTTTAGCTATGATGTGTTTTGTGCACACATTATATGCTTTCATCTATTATGGCCTCAATTTTCTTGTGACATCGTGAGTGATGTCCCATGTTTATAACCCATTTTTTACGGCCTACATTGTCTTATTTCTTGGTAGCTTACATTGTTTTCTATATACATGCTTGTCTACACTAACACTTGTCTTCTAGCCCTTGTTTTCATGTGCTTTGGTTTCTACCAATCATGTTCCACCCTTCATATTGGTATCACTTCAACATGGGGTACTATTTTGGGTCACATATTCTTAACAATGTCACATGCACCCCAAATGAGGGGGAATATATTGGGTGAATCAATCACACCATTCAACGATTCATGATCACATTTTAATAGTCTACAATCACGGTTTAATGCACTACAACACATGCAAAAACTCAAAAATGGATCAAAATCAGACATGGATCCTTATTTCAACACAGACACTAGCACCCAAAATTAGACTTGGGTTCCTAACCACTTTTTCCCTTCCTAGGCACATGAGACTAGGGGACAAATACACAACATTCTTCAGTTCAGTACAATATTCAGCATTGTCACAAAGGCTTTTCATAGGATAAGAAGTCCTTTAGCACTTGGAAATCACGTTTGATTGAAATCAATCACATCAGATTGGAATTTTACACACCATCTGTAGTGGTGTTTTTATTACGAGAAGCAGTCAAAGGTTGGAAAATAACACTAGACCTTTCTCCCTATACTACTTCTGTGGCATAAGATCACCCAAAAAATGACATTCAACACACTAAACAACTTTGGGAAGCATTCAAAGGTTAGAGAATAATACTAGACCTTTCTCCCTACACTACTTATGTCATGGCATGCGAAAACATTGCTCTTCATCAACATCTTAAGGATGTTTTCTATCACCTTTTCTCATCACGGATCACGCACATATATTTATTTTTATACTATTTACACATTTCTACACACTTTTACATGCATTTTTACATATATACACACATATTTTACTACTTGTTCATTCTTCTCCATTGTAGGTCCATCCTTATGAGAAGCGGTAGTCAACATCAACACAACCATCCTAGTCCAAGCACATCATCAACAATAGGTAATACATAACATCTATACATGTGTTTTCACCCTAGGGTCATTATTCATCACTTTTCTTTTTACTTCCTCTTCATTAGCATCCACACTTCATACTTTTTATCATCCAATGCTTTTATTGTATTAGTACGCTCTTCTACATCAATCTACATGGTTATCAGGTACACATCTCTATCTACTTTATGTTACCGAGATTTCACTCACCAACATAAAGTGGGGGAAAATGTAGACACTAAATCACGCACTTTGGGTACATTACTAGGTCTTAATCACATATTATTATTCATATGCTTCTTACAGGAGAAAATTACTAATTGATCATTATATATGGCCACTTAGTTTTCTTTCTAGCCTCCTTCTTGGCCTTACAGACCTCATTGCATAGTATGACCCTTCATACTTCACCTTTTCTAGCCTTGGACACCATTTCCCACCCAAGATGCCAATGCGTAGGATACCTCATTCCCTTTGGGCTCCCTATACCTCTTTTCACTTTGCTTTCTCCTTTTTGGTCCTTTCTAGCCATTGGGCATCCCTATCTCTTAGGGGTCAACCTTTTAGTGATCAATTATGAAATTTGAACAAAATAAACATATAAATATAAAGTTATGTGACCAAATTAAAGGACCAAGATCTAAGAATCTATACTATCACCTAAGGTTGCATCTCACAAGCACTCAAGAGCATATTTGCATTCATCTAACACCATTACAAGGGAAAAGGGATGGTTTTCTACATCACACACATAGGAGGGAAGTTTATTTTATTCCATGCACACATCTATTACATATTTTTACATCTAGTTACTTTACTCACTATCAAGTGCGACATGCATAAGAGCCACCTAGGGCACGATTCCACACACAAAATCATAGAACTACATTGGGTCTAAGATGTAGTACAATGCTTAGTTGTAAGATCACTTGTTTGACAGCTGAGGATAGTCTAAACCCTCATTTTGCATCTTTCATTTTTAGGATTTGATGTTATTTTAAGGGTTTTACAGGTGATATCTTTATTGTAGGTTATTAATGACATCAACAATCATAGTGCAACCATCTAGTGAGAAACAAAGAGGGTTTTGAATTAACCAACAACCTTGTGAAATTCATCTCTAGAGCTCCTGCAGGACCTCGGTGCTTAGGAACAGGATATTTACAAACATAAGCTAAGTAACCTAAGTATCTATTACACTTAGGGTTTTACTTCCTTTTCTTATTTTCTTGAGTCATTTATATACTTTAATGTCATATTTATTTGTTGTAACATACATAATAATTTAACAAAGTAATCTACATACATTAGTTTATTTATTTTTAAATCATCCCCAATGATTACATATCATGTCACCTCACGATGTAAATGACAAGATTCATGAGATTGAAAGTAATCGGGAATGGCTTTTGATATAGAAATTTATAAATTTGAGTAAACCACTCAGGATGGTCATTGTTACATGTTACAACACATGATTCGAAAGAAAAATTTAGAGAGGGTTTCCGTAAGTGTTGAATGATGAAGGTGGCTTGCTCATTGGTGATACATTGGGAATGAGTGATGTTGCGCTAGCCATTGCATTTGCATGACGATTATCTTTGTGTGGGATGAAGGAAAGAGATTAGGAATCAAATGTGTCTAGGATTGTTTTTACCAAGTTATTATATGGGACACAATGCTCCTATTTTGTTTGATATGTATTGTTAACTTGATTAACAATAAGCTATGAATCACCATGTATGCAGATATTGTGAATAAAAATTTTATGTGCAATGGTGATGCTGATAATGAGGGCCTACTACTTAGCAATTTTATTTGTACATGATAACCCTAAGCCATACGGGAAGGGGAGATGGTCACCATGTGGTGTGATAAACAAAATTATAGCCTCCACTCTCGAGAGGAAACAAGACCCATCAAAGTACATCATCTAGGTGTTGATATCAATGACATAAGTAGTGAAATCATCTCAAAAATAATCACAAATAGGTGAATCGTCATGATGAGGAGCCTCAACTATTTTATCAATGATAACTTGGCCCTTTATTTCTTTTTGTGGAATGCATTTGAAGTCAAACTCTGTAAGTACCATGACCCATCATGTAAGACATCCCAAGAGATGTGTGTAGGATAAGAGGTATCGTAGAGGGTCTACCATGGTGATGATATGAACCTCATTGTTAGCCATAAAGATGAGGCCAAGGTATAATTTGTCGATGTAACTATATTTTCATTCAAAGGAGAGTAAAGTCCAGTTAGTGTAATAGGTACCCTCTCATGTTGAGAATCATCGTGTTGCACTAGAAGGTCCCCTAATGCATGAAATGTAGTAGAAATATAAAATAAGAAAGATAACTCATCCTTGGGAGGTACGAGGATCGGTGGATTTAATAGATATGCTTTAATAATGTCGAATGCACTTTGGCAATGGATTTCCCAAACAAACTGTTGGTCGGTCAAAATATGACACTTAGCAAAGGACATACATAAGGTTCACACAAGAGAGTAGAGAACATTCAAAGGCAAAAAGTATCGGAAAGGATCGCGCCCAAAGAACAAAAACAGGTTCGGGACTTAGCCATTTGCAAGGTGAGGATCTATTGTTGGAGATAGCGTGCAGAGCATACAAATCGATAAGAGACTTGTGCAACACACATTGGATATTTTTGGAGGATCAGATACGAAGTGATTTGCATGGATACAGGCTGAGAATAGATCTACTACTATTAGTTAACTAAAATAAGTTTATTGTTAGCGCACTTATATGTGTGGCTATTTTTGTAACGGTGTGTGGCTAATAATAGCATGTGAACTATTTTGGGATTAGATAAGCGGTGAAGGGAAATTCCCACCCTTATAAATATGTAGTGAACTGTGTAGCATAAAAGAGAGAGTGTGAGAACTGTGTTATAGTGAGATTATGTTGCCAAATCTGATATGCGCATGAGCGTATACTATTGTTATTGTAAGGAAGCTTCGTGTATTACTGAATTTAATGTAATGGAGACTATGGATTGAATCAAGGTGTTATCATGGTTATAGTTCAATATTGCATGCTTGATTTCATCATGGTTATCTTTTAAGTCTGTTATTCTCTAGATCTAGATTTGAACATGCACTATAGAATGATATATTAGTCATAGATCTGAATTCCTTAAGTCTTCATCATGCTAACATCCTACAACAAAGCAACCCTAAAGAGGGGCCTGGTACCTTTGCATGCTTTGGGTGAGTGCTCAGTCTAGGTTGAGTGATGTGCCAATGCGCCTGGGATTGTATTGGTGAATTCTAGGCTACATCATTGGTTGTATTGCTTGGACCTCTTTTCGATTGTTTTCAGGATGGTTCACGATGAAGACATACTGGTTGACCTCAGCAAGTATTGAGGAGTGGATACATGATATGGAAGAAGAATATGCAAAGTGGTTCAACAATGGATCTAACTTTAACGCATGCATGTTGGTGGAACAAAATTTGTATGATTGCTTATATTAGACATTTTTCACTATCTTTCCAAAGAGAGCTATATACGAGTGGGTGGTTGCTTATGCATCTAAGTGGAATTAAAGGTATCAAACACTTGTCTAGGCGTAGGAATAATTTTAGGCCCTTCATGATGCTGATTTGATTTAGACTCTCAAGTAGTGGGAGAGTAGGAGCGAGCCTTATAAAAGGCATAGGGATGTCAAGACAAACGAATTCATTGTTATATGGGAGTTACTTGTTTGGGTGTATCATCAACACATAATTTAGGTGCATAGATTTTGACCTGTCTTCTAGGAGTAGTAATCCTTCACGGCGTGCCGGAGTATAGTTCGGTTCTACTATTGGGACACAAAGAAGTTCATATTCGGTATGACTCAGCTACATGTTTAGGATCGGGAGGCATAAATGGCTCTATTTCTAGTGGATCTAGTGGTTACGGAGGAAGATAAAAACATGAGGTTCGGATCAAGTGGGCAAGGTCCACACCAACCCCATAATATTTACGTGGAGATGTCTCTTTGTCTTCCAGTATAGGGGCATAAAAGATGTTGCTTGAACATGTGCATATGTGTGAAATAATGTAGCGTGCAAAAGGAATAATGACTTTTGAGCGTAGGGAAAGACAATTTTCTTCCACGTTACAAAGTGCACACATAGCTGGTACAGAAAGTTTGACCCTAATCGGACTTGCGTGAGACTATACAACTTCAAAAGATGTATTCCTTACTGAATTTCACATCCCCGAGTTTGAGAAAAGAGTATAAGTGCACTCAAGGATATTAATCAAGGCACTACTGAAAGTGTCAGAGAGTATGATGCCCATTTTAAAACACTATCATCTAAGCTTTCTAATGACATACACGCAAGCCAACATGCACAATGGTTCGTTGGGGTTTGATTACCCCTTTTAGAAGGGCATTATCACATAAGACATACACTGATCCATGCAAAGAACTTGAAGAATCCTTACACGCTGAGGTAGTTGGAAGCATAGACATTGGGGTGAGCCCATTTTTAGAAGCACATATCACAACTATGGCAAAGTAGTTGAAGAAAATATCAGAAAATTCAGCACAAGAGACACGCACAAGGATTTGGTGCATAGATTGTGAAGTAGAAGGTCACACAAAGGATAGTTATCCCCATAGATCGACGTGTTTGTTTTTGTGGATTATGATATATGCCTTTTAAATCATGATGCTAGTCAATGTACGTTACTATATACATGATAAAGAAGAACGTTTCAAGCTACTATAAAATTTGCAGGTCCACAAATCATGACATGAAAGACTTCTGACTAATTGGTCAAATCCATGATGCTATAGATATTGGTGTATGACAGACATGAGTCTCAAATAACTCTAAAGTCAAGAATGAGCATTAGGACCAGGATCACAATTAGGTGTGCTATAATAGGAATGAAGGGTGTTTTGAAGGTCATCGTGGCAGAGGTTAAGGATACCATGGTGGATTTGGAGGATGAGGCCGTGGTGGTAGAATGAGTGAGTTCCCTCGTGTAACAAGTTATACTTACGGATCTCCTAACCGCTATATGTGTGAATTTCCTCATAATATTACATGTTCTATGTGTGGAAAGAGTCATAACTATGAGGAGTGTCTAGACTTATATGAGCATCTTAACAAACAACATAAATAAGAAAACAAAGGTACGGGGATGGTTAGGATACAATGCATTGTGGAAAATCGGTGGTACCTAAGTTGGAAGTAGATTCCGAGGTGTCATAAGTAAATATCATGACCCATGCTAAGGTGGCACGCACTGTAAAAGCATTACAAATGAAGCCTACCATCACTAAGGAGGTTCTTCATGCACAGCACCTTGACCGGCCCATCGAAGGAGGTTTATCCGAAACCATGGAGGTACTAAGGAATCTTTAGGGTGAAATATAGTATTTAAAGGAGAAATCATAGAAGATGGAGCAAAAGAAAGCATTAAAGATGATCCAGATTGATGTAGATTACTTGAGGGAAGTGTGCAAGTTGTTGTGTAGGATAACATCATTTCTTTGTTGGGGAATTGGTTAAAAGGAAACACTCCATGCATAAGTGTTGAGATTGGATGAAAGATCCTACATGTAAATATTCCCCCTCATATCCTAGATTATGACAAGGAAATCATTCGAATGCTATTGTGGATGGGTGGTTATTGAGTAATATATTGATTGATATAGGTGCAGAAGTCAATGTTCTTACTTTAGATACATGGGTACAAATGGGAAGACCCCCATTGCAACCATCCTCTAATGTATTATTCATGGCTAATTAGACTAAGGCCACTCTCTGAGTCTTTAAAGGTGCATCCATTACCATACAAGGAGCTAAGTTCACTAGAGATTTTGAGGTTTTAACGCTAATGAGTCGAGATAGCTTCCCATCTCTATTAGGAGTCCTTGGTGCTATGAAAATAATGTTGATCTTCGGTTAAACAAGGGTTATATCAGTTTTGAAAAACAAGGAGGACAGATTTATTATCCCTTTAATGAGATGGAAAATCTGCACCCTATGTTGAGCCCTTGAGTGAAGAATACTTGAATAGGATTTATGTACGCACCATCCAGATCCAAAAGTGCTTGAGCCATCTAAAGGACTAATTAAGTGGGAGGATGCAAAGTCTATTAGCGATACTACAAGTGTTGCTTGTGATAATTGGGTTCATAACACTTATGAGTTGGTAGGGCACGAAGTAAAGAGCATATTTCCTAAAGGCAACAAACCGCGTTATGTCAGGAGAATAGGTAACAACTCGGTACCTTGTTACACCGGAGAAGAAGATAATATGGTATTCCTCTGTGCCATGGAGGAACAATTGATAGACTGCTGGAAAGAAGAAATATGCTAGCATATACACTACGTGGGACAACAACACGCTGGTGGGTGGCCTACAAGGATAATATTGTAGGCTGGAATGAAATTAGGATTGCTCTTTCTACTAGGTTCTTAAGGATACATGCACCTACTCAAATCTACACTTATCATGGTAATCAACCTGTTTAGCACCAAGTTCGAAGTGTGAGAGACTCGAACAAAGAGGAAGGATGCTTTACCACGTTCGCCATGGGTGCACAAGTTTTATTACACTTTACAAGGTTGTGCACATGATTGGTATGTATATGCAGAGATTCATAGAGAGACCGGAAATTGGTAGGAATGGCCCGGACGTTTGACTTATTCTCTACTAAACCTTTGGTGAAATAAGCATTAAGAGCCATAAAGCACTTAACTCTGGGGATAGTGCTAAGGCTAAAGAACTTCTTCAGAATTATTGGATGAAGGAAACTCAGAGTGTGTCTTATTCAAGAGACAGAGGTGATGCCACACTACTTTAACGTGATTTCCTTAAGAAAGAAAAAGGAAAAATGGTCTACTTAGTGGGTGACGAAGAAGTGGAAAATCTAAATGTAAACCATTTAATAGGTAGGCATGGGTGTTGGACAATGCAGATAAGACCACACACCTATCATGAACCTATGAAGACAAAGAAGGTGAATATTGGATCAAATGTTGAGCCTAAGGTAGCCATAATTAAAGACTATTGGTTAGACTCTGAAGTGGTAAAAATCATAGAGTTATTAAGGGATTATCAGGACTTATTCCCTAGGGGGTACCATGAACTTAAAGGCATGCATGAATCATTAGGGGAGATGAAGATAAAGCTTGAAGAGGGTGTGTGCCCAGTTAGAAAGAGACCCTATAGGATGAACCCCAACTTACACGAAAAGGTCAAAAAAGAGATTGAAAAAAATGTTGAAGTTTGGGATTATCAAGCCCTTGACGAGTCGAATGGGTTAGTCCGATGGTGATTAATATCGGGAAGGATGGATGGATTAGGATCTACGTGGAATACATGGAGTTGAATGCTATATGTGTGAATGATCTCTTTCCTATGCCATTTAGTGAGGAAATACTAGAAGGCATTGTAGGGCATGAAATCTATTCATTTACATATGGGTTCTCTCGGGTATCATTAGGTCAGATTGCCAAAAAGGATAAGAAAAAGACTACTTTTACTACTGAATGGGGTAGTTTTTCCTATATTATAATGAATTTTGGTCTAAAAAATGTGCTTGCTGTATTTTCACGCATAGTTGTTCAAGTGTTCAAGGAATTTATTCACAAATTCTTACAGTTTATTTGGATGATTGGATGGTGTGTGGATTATTTAAGGATCATTGTGATAATTTGCATTTAATGTTTGAAATATGTAGACGGTTGAGTATCTATTTGAACATAAAGAAGTACAAATTTGCTACACCATTTGGAATAATGTTAGAAAACATAATCTGTGATAGAAGGTTTGTTGGTTGATCCAACCAAGTTTGCAGATTATTATAGGCCTAAGATAGCCTACAAGTCGAGTTAGGTGCATGGATTTTGGGTCATACATGATATTACAGAAATTTGATCAAAGGATATGCCAAATTTGTCACACCATTGGAGGAGTTACTAAAAGGGAAAGGTATGTTCTACTAAGGAGAACCGTAACAAATCACATTTAAGAAATTGAAGGAGAAACTTACTACCGCACCTATTATGTGTTTTCCTTCATGGTACCAACCATTTCATGTATATGTAGATGCATCTCGGCATGGCCATTGGCAGTGGTGTTGACTCAACTTGGAGAAGGTATTATAGATCATCCTATCATTTTGTTAGTAGAAAGTCGACACCTACATAACGGAATTACACAACTATAGAGTGTGAAGCTTTTTCAATGATTTATGCGCTCCAACAAGACTCCGCTAGCTACACCATTTGTCTTTTATACATATCACATGACATTGAAGTATTTGGTAAACAAGCCCATTCTACAAGGGCACATATGCAGATGGGTACTCTTATTTCAAGAATTTGATTTCACAAATTGTGGTAAAACCATGGAAAAGTAATTCTAGACCAGACCATTTATCCGTAAGCTAGTTAGGAGAAGAAGCACATGCAATTGAAGATACCATGCCGATGCACAGTTATATAGGTTACAACAAGCACCATCTAAAATAGAGGACATTGTTGTCTTTCTATGAACAGTGTATGTTACGAGAAGGAATGAAATCCTTGAAAAGAAATAAATTTCTATATGTGTAACCCCTACATGTTGATTAAGCAGTGACTTGTACAATTTAGGCTAGGTTGAAGTATTACTACTGTTGTGTATGAAACATAATCATACAAATATTATGGAAGAAGCTCATGGTGGTATTACAGGTGGCCACTATGCAGGTGATGCCACTGCACACAAGATTCTACTTGCTGGATTATGGTGGGAGACCTTGTATAAGGATTGCAAGGAATTTTGTAAGGCTTGTGATAATTGTCAACTTCTTGGGAAACCAAGTCAACGAGATGAAATGCCTCTAAGACCTATTACTAGTATAGAACCATTTGAGAAATGGGCTATAGATTTTATGGGTCCTATTTCACTAGCTACATGTAGAACTGGATCATGCTACATCATAACTTGCACAAATTATCTGAAAAGGTGGGTAGAAGCAACACCTACAAAGGATTGTATAGTGGCTATAGTAGCTAGGTTTCTATGGGAAAATATTATTACAAGGTATGGATGTCCTTTAAGTTTTACCAGTGATAGGGGCACACATTTTCTTAATGAGACAATCAAAATTCTATTAGATGAATTCATGATTGAACACCATAAGACTACACCCTATCATCCTCAAGAAAATGGAACTGCTAAGGCTTTCAACAAAATTTGAGCCAGACATTGACAAAAATCTATGATATTGGAAGAAAGGATTGGGATGATAAAGTATCTATAGTACTTTGGGCATATCAAACAACATATAAAAGGTTGAATAAATCCACACCATTTCAGTTAATGTTTAGCATGTACATTCTTCCTATGGAATTTATGTTACCTTCCTTGCATATTGCATGTTGAAGGTCTAGCTAATGAGAAAACATTAGAAGAATGGATTGAAAAGTTAGTTAAGCTGGATGAGGGATGTGCCATATCATGTTGGAGTCAAAAACAAGAGAAGGCTAGGCAAAAAGCATGGCATGATAGGCACATTAGGGATAAAAACCTTGAGATAGGACAGATGGCACTCCTTTATGATTCTAAATTTTTGCACCATCTAGGAAAACTCAAGGTACATTGGTTGGGGCCATATGTTATCACTAATATACTTGAATCAGGTGCTTGTCAATTAAAAGCACTTGATGGAATAGAGTTACCCGGTTACTTAAATGGGAGTAGGATGAAGTTCTACTATAAATAAGTCTTCTTGGTGTTTGTAATAAGGCAAGGTGTTGCCATTTAGATTAGGTTTTCAATTCCGCATTTACTTAATGTATTTCCTTCTTTATCTCTATGCTTTGTCAATTTAGTTGGCATGTTTGTGTAATAAGTGCATCTACGTGTCGAAGCTAATTACTATTCGAAGAATTTTTATATGCAAAGGATTGCACATACCCTTAGTATGGGGTAGGTTTTTGATATCTAGGTACATGACTAATGGAAATAAGTACACATAAAAGGAACTATCTACGGGTGCTATTCAAGGTTAGAGAATGAAGATAAAAAGAGATTGCTTCTAGACATAAGGACCATAGATAGAGAGGAATGGAGAAACAAGTATAACACAAGGTAAGTAGAGGCCGTGAAGACTTATAGTGGAAGGCGCAGTGATGAGGTACTCAGTGTGCATGGAAGAGTGCTAAAGAGAAGTCTCGTAGCCAAAAGGTAGGAGTGCGCACCTGGAAGGTTATAGCTTGGGTGTGAAGATCTACCACACGGAAAGAACAAAAATGGTCGATTAATGAGAGGGTTGTTAGTAGGTGGAGGAGTAATAAATACACTAAGTTTTTAAAATTCTATATAAGGATGGGGTGCAAGTTCATTTTTATCATTGCAATTAAGAGAATTTGAAAAGGGCCAAGTGCGAATGAGCTGGGAAATCATGTTTAGGTGTAAAGAGTGTGAAACTAGATGTGGAGAGAAGGGTTGTGTGCAAGAGAAGCTTGCATTCCCATAGGTGAAGGGTTTGAGTGAAGAAAATGCGTTACAAATGAGTTAGGGCATGTGATTTCCACTAGGGAATGAAGATTTAAACTAGGGTTTCAACTTTCTTGATTACAAAAAGAATAAAATAGATATTTTTTAGATGGCACTGAAGAAAGCACCCACATCAGGAGAAAAAGGGAAGAAGAAGGTTAAAGTGGAAGAATAAATTTCTCCCGAGAGTAATTTATCAGAAATTTAGTATCTAGAGGACGTGATTATGGGAAAATAATGGGATTCCCACATCCGTCAATGTAAAATCAATGATTACAACCATCGAACATCAGATAATAAGAAGGAGCTCGATGCGTTGCTAAGAAAAAAATGAACAAGTGCACAACAAAAGATATGATAGTGTATGATGATGCTGGTGAGAAGTTACTAAAGCAAAATGGAGTCTACCAGTTTTATGAGTTTCCATACTTTGGGAAGTATGAACCATTGTATCGTGGTTGATGAGCAGAGTCCATGAGGACTTCTTCTACTTCATAGGACGGAGGGTTAGGATCACAGCTACTTTGATTTCAACTGTGATAGGACTAAGGGCCTCAGGAGTGGATCTAGATAGTGATTTAACTAATAAGGCCACAATCTTGGAGACAAGAAAGGAGTTGGGGTATACCAAAGGTCCACATGGCATGGACATTGACAAATTGAAAAAGTACCTAGTAGTGTAGGCAGCTACACATCTTGTAACAAAGTTGAATGACCAAGGAAGATGGTCGCAGGTAAACACAATGTGGCTACACGTCACAAAGAAGATGTCTAAAGGAGTGGTCTACAATATTGTAGATCACATAGCAAAGATAATCATTGAAGAAGTTCGGATAGGTGATAGAATATTTTTTTGCACTATGTTATTGTATTTAGTATTTATGGAGATTGGAGTTCCTGATGGGCCTAAGGAGAAGATTTGGGAGTACCCCACAAAACAAAAGTCACTTTCAGAAATAATTTGCAAGTACTTGTGTGACAAATCAATGAGCGGACCATTCAAGCATAGGGTAGAGATGTGATATGATAGACTCCATGCAAAATTTGAAGAAGAGTGGCACATACCCAAGGAGTTGCCTTCAGTGGTGGTAAGGTAAGGCATTCGGTTTTCATTCTACCAACATTTTTACATCATGAGATTTGCGATGAAGGAGGGGGCTTGAAGCTCATGGCGCAAACTATCGTATGCCTTCACAAAAAGGTATTTCTAAGCATCAATTCACCAGTTTTTAGATGTGCTCCACCTAACCTTCAATGTAGACAAGGTAGATTGCGACTACCACACTCTAAGAAAGAAATATGTATATCCAGGGTGGAATGCCTACATTGAGAGGCTTATCTTAGATATTATAAGCATGAATCTTGTAATCTTAGTAGTTGGGGACATCAAGTAGCGCTTGTGTACCTGTAACTCAAACCCAAGCTGGAGAACACTAAGTATGTGGAGAATGAGTTCACGCTCCCAGGGCTACCAAAAGGTAGGCATACAATGGAAAATGTTTCAATGCCTAAGCCCACAGAAATAATTCAAGTAGACGATGAAGAAGAAGAGTATGAAGATAGTGGTGGTTTGGAGCATAGGGACAAAAGACAACTTGTAAATAAGTAAGAAGCTGAGCATGTGACTACACCACCTCAGCCACAAGAGGGATATGATGAGGACTTGGATGCAATCCAAGGAGAGTGTCATTTCAAAAGATTATTCAGGAGAACAAGGACCCTAGGTGCTACTCCGTAATCAGTGCATAGATCACCTCGAATCTCTCCATAAAAGGAGACAATTGAGAAAAGAAGAAGGAAATTGAAGCTGAATGAGGAAGCAGAAGAGTCTGAGGAAAGCACACCAAATTCTCCTACACCTCTAGAGAACAAGGACGAAACCGAAGATGAAGATATGAAGGATGGAGAGGAAGGAGGAAAGGAGGCAGATGAGATAGCAATTGAGACTTCTCAGAACATAACAACACAAGTTCCAAATCTTGAAGCCCAAGTTCAAGCAACCTAAATAAAAAAAAGTAGATAATATCTTCCACTACCATGGGCTATGCTAAGAACACAGTAAAATTTTATGTACCCATTTCTAGAGCACAATGACACAAAAGGAGTTATATGGCTGGGATTTTATGGATGAAGATATGGAAATCTGTGCACACAAGGAAGCAACTATCATGGTTGATGCACACGCACATGGATGAACTAGATTTTGATGTATGTGAAGAGTCGTGTGTTTCAAGGAGGTTAAAAAAGACACCCTAGGCTGGGAACATAACAAGAATCCTATTTGTTATATCGATGAACAAGTGAGAAATGCTTTGGTGAAAGTCTCGACAAAAGTGGCATGACAAAATATGGATAAAGCTGCAACAATTAGGGCATTGAGGGAGGAGATCAAGACTAAAGATAAGGAAATAGCGTGCCTAAAGAAGGAAAAATACTTGGCACAGAAGAAGAACACTATTTTTATTAGCATGGAAGAGGAGATTGGGGACAATGTCATGAAGGCTAGGCCACACTTAGAGCCAAAGGTACCTAAGATGTTTCCTTCAACAATACATTATGTAAGTACATTGGTGGACTTAGTGCTTGTAGATGAACCTCTACACATGCTAGTGCCAAAGGAACCAACACGGAAGCAGAGAGCGAGAAAAGGATTTAGTGATGTAGAATATTACATCATATGAGGGGTTACTTTAGATATTACAGGAGGAACTAAAGAAGGCAGATCAAGCATTGAATATTTGTACATGCTAGAGAGTCGTTCAAGAACTAGGACCATTTTTTTAGACAATGAGATCTTGAAGACCATGAAAGATGAGACATTGGGCCGCACAAAATGATTAGCACTTGGTCAAACAGAAGCATAAGGACCTTACAACAACTCAAGAACCACACAAGGAAAGGCTAGATGAGCTTGGAAAACTCATCATGCAAAATATGGACTTACTAGAAGGGAGAATGACTGCCATGTCCAGAATTGTGTTGGTCTTATAGAATGAGAAAGGAGAGATTGCAAAGGATGAGTTAGAATCAATTGCAGTGGATATTCCAGAGAAGGCAGAGGTTGTGCTCAATGATTGGAAGAATCTAGAGGTAGAAATAAAATAAAAATATCCATAATTAATTATTCAAGTTGAAGCAGAAGATACTACAGGGTAAAGATATTATTTTATTCATCAAAATTCTTTCTATTCTTTATTCAAATTCTTTGATTCATTTTGGAGACAACCATTTCTGGGGTGGCAATGTAATTAGTGTGGGGTAATGTTAGTCAGTCAAAATTTGACACTTAGAAAAGGACATACAAAAGGTTCACACAAGAGAGTAGAGCACATTAAAAGGTGCAAAAGTATCGAAAGGATCACACGCGAAGAACAAAAATAGGTTTGGGACTTAGGCATTTTCACGGTGAGGATCTATTTTTGGAGATAGTGTGTGGAGCACACAAATCGGTTGGAGACTTACGACACACATTAGCTATTTTTGGAGGATCAACTATGAAGCACTTTACATGGATACAAGCTGAGAATAGATCTACTATTGTCAGTTAACTAAAAGTAGTCTATTGTTAGCGCACTTACATGTGTGGTTATTTTTGTAACGGTGCATGGCTAATAATAGCATGCGACCTATTTTTGGATTAGATAAGTAGTGAAGGGAAATTCCCACCCTTATAAATATGTATTGAACCATGTAGCATAAAGAGAGAGTGTGTGAGAACTATGTTATAGTGAGATTATGCTACCAATCTGATACGCGCATGAGCGTATATTACTATTATTCTAAGGAAGCTTTTGTGTATTACTGAATTTAAGGTAATTGAGACTATGGATTGAATCAAGGTGTTATCATGGTTATAGTTTGGAAATACATGTTTGATTTCATCATGGTTATATTTTAAGTCTATTATTCTCTAGATCTAGATCTGAACATGCATTGTAGAATGATATATTAGTCATAGATTTGAATTCCTTAAGTCTTCATCATGCTAACATCCTATAACAACAACCCTAAAGAGGGGCCTGGTACCTTTGTGTGCTTTGGGTGAGCACTCATTCTATTTGAGTGATGTGCCATCACGCCGGGCTTGTATTGGTGAATTACAAGCCGCATCACAAACTTAGCATCCTTTTTCATTAAGTGTGTGAATGAATAGCATTTTTCAGCAAGCTACGTAATAAAATGAAAAGTGGCCCCGAGTTTTTCTTTCACTAAGCATAATTGATGCAAATTACAAGGTGGAGGCATGTCAATAATAGCATGGATTTTATTGGGATCAATTTCAATTCCACACTGGGAAATAATGTACCCAAGGAGCTTACCAGTTGTAACTCTAAAAACACACTTCTTTAGATTTAGGCATAATTTATATTGCCATAAATGTTCAAATATTGTGTGAAGATCTTGAGCGCATGTGGAATGATGTCGTGATTTGCCAAGAATATCATCAACATAATATTAAATTATTTTGTGAATATGGTAATGGAATATATGTGTCATTGCTCGTTGGTAAGTGGCCCCGACATTTTTAATGCCGAAAGGTATGACTATGTAAAAATGTTTCCCATGGCATGGTAAATGATGTTTTTCCTGATGTATTAGGTTAATTTTTATTTTGTTGTAACTAGAAAATCCATCCATGAAAGAAAGGATATCATATCCAACAAAGAGAATTGACGATGGCATCAATATGCGGGAATGTGAAACTATATTTGGGACATGCCCGATTGAGATCCCAAAAATATGTACAACAATGGACCCGATATCCTAAATTCATAAGTGGCATGATGATATACACCCACTCAAGATAATCCACAACATGAATAAATACAACATCTAATAGGTATTGTATTTCTTCCTTAAATAGTAATGTGACCTTCATATGCATTTTGCAATTTTTTTGTTGCACACGTTTTACAATGGGGTGAAGGACAATACGTGCATGACTATAGAAGGATCAATACTAGACATATCACTATATTCCCATACATATATATCATATAATTCATGAATAAATGGTTTGATATCATCAAGTGTTTGGAAGACATGAGAGAATTGGATAACAAAACCATTTATAGGTTGTTATAGATTCCAAGGTTATATTGAAAGGTATATTCATTTAGAAGTGCTAACCAAGTCCTTTATGTATGGGTGAATATGAATAGTTTCAGGATCATCAAAACATTTTGTAGGTGTATCAAATCCTCCAAAATAGGTGGTAGCATTAAGATGTGATGGAGATCATTTCTTGTGATGGAAAGAAGGTAGGTGATCATAAACCCCCATGTATTCTAAAACAGATTCATTAGTAGAAAAAGTCTCCAAATCAGAAACAAAAGTAGAGTCACTAATGATTTTGGATACAAGAGAGGAAGTATGTAGAAAAACATAATCATGTGAAGAAGATGTAGATGGAAGATGATATCCAAGGCCAAGCCTATTAGATTGAGTGGGGAGAGCCAATGGTTCTATGACTCCTTGACCATGTTGGCCTAAACCATTACTAGAGAAACCATAATGAAGCAAGTACTTATAGCCAAGACCATATTTGGATAAATGATGACTAGATAAAGAAGAGATAGGAGTCTCGTGGAATGATCAATGGAATTAAAATGTGTAAAAGGAGATGAATCTATTAGAACATCACAGAAACTGTTTGATAAAGAAATTTGAGTCATGCATGAACAAAGGAAGGAACGCATGCATGGCATGGATCCAAGGCCACCTCAAGAAGAATATTATAATTAAGATTATTGGGCATCACATGGCATGGAATGGGTGGTATACATGATGTGACAAATAATAGGGAGTGTGATAGTACCTAAGACATGCTTGGGAATATTGTCAAATCCATGAATAGAAATAGATGAAGGAGCCAAAGAGGCCTCAGAGAGGCCAAGTTGGTGGAGAAATGTGATATTACAAATATTAAGCCCCAATCCATTATCAACTAAGGAACATTTAACCCCAACATTATTGATGCAAACATGAATATAAAGGGGAGATCATACTATAACATGGCTTGAGAAGGAAACTCATCTAATGTGAAAGTAATATGGTTTTCATTGAGAGATAAAGCTAAAGTAAAATTATGATAGACATATGTAGGTGAAGTATGAGGAGGAATATAATTATTATCTAGATAATCTAAGTTTATTTACGTAATCCCGACGATTTTCCACAAAGGCATGGATGAAGATATTGATACAAGAAAGAAATATTCAAGAGTGTTAGAAAGGAAGGTTCACCAAATGATTTAACAAATATACAATTATACTAATCACTAATTGTAGAGTCACGTATGATAAATAAATTCTAAATATATATCCTGATGCAAGGAATAAACTAAAGAAATATAAACCCCTAAGTAAACCGAGAGGGTAGAAGACTTAGCTGATTTTGTAATTGATCTTGAATTATTTTGGGTCAAGGACCGATGAACAAGAGGAGTATATTGTTCTAATTGAACTTGGAAAATATGGAACTGGAATATGAGCCTAGACTAGGCGTCTAGTGCATGACAAGGGTACCTAAGCACCGAGGAGCTTTGATAGGTGCTTCATGATCGCGTAGGAGCTCAAAATATCTTTTTTTTGTATTGCATGGTGATTGCTGATCTTATATTTTTATTACTTGTATGTCATGGATGATTTTAAAATTCACTTGTAACCTACAAAGTAAAGGATACTATGTCAAATCTTAAAAAATAAAGATATAAATGTGAGAGTCTAATCGACCTCGACAGCCACCGACATAGTAAGCTTATGATCGAGCATTGCACTACATTTCAGAATCCATGTAGTTATTGTGCATGTGTGATAGAATCTTGCCCTAGGAGGACCTTTTGTAAGTGCAAATGATAGTGGGAAATAGCTAGATGTACCAATGTAAATAGATGTGTGAATGGAAAAATAAAATTCCACTCCTATGCGTGTATGCATAAAATGAACTCCTCAGTATCTTGTATGAATGCTAGATAGATGCATTTGATGGCTCTTATAATGCCTTTGGATGCACCCATAGGTGATGATAATTGATCCTTAGAGCTTGGTTCTTTATTTTGGCCGCATAGCTTTGTATTTATATGATTCCCTTGTTTGAATTTTGTAATTGAAAACTAAAAGACCGACCCATAAAAAATTAAGATGACTAAAATATAAAAGAGGCCCAAAGAGTGTGTGTAATATACAAAGAGGTTTGCGGTGCCTGAAGGATGAGGACACTTAGGCGTTGGTGCCCGAGTCATGAAAGATAAAGAAACAAAGTTTAGACTGGTTGTGTGGTGTCTAAGACGAAATAGAAAGCCAAAGACAAAGAAAAGAGGCCAAAGATAGTTGTCAATTATTAGTTTTCTCTCTTAGGAATAATATTAGTAGTAGTATGTGATTAGGACCTATAAATGTACCCAAATATGTGATTTTGTGTCAACACTTATAACTAGTATATTGCAGTTTTTTTAAAAACATAATGCTTATATGTGAGTGTAAATACAACATATACAACAAACATAGCATGACAAGAGAAAGGGCACATAATATTTATGCTAAAACATATCTCAAAGCATTACACTCTCTGCCAATTTACTACTTTTTTGTGTAAATGACATCAATTCTATTGCATTGTTGTGTCATTTTGTTGAAAAAATCTATTCAGAAAAAACATGCCAAAACATTACCATTTTGCTAAAAAAATTATGATTGAATTCTCCAAGAAAAAATTATTAAATACATTATTTAAGTTACGATCAAATGGAAATAAAACTTAAGGATGAATTATCATTTGAAGATAAAATGGATGTTAAATTTAATGTTGAGAATGAAAGTGAATAACTCAAACCATTATAGTTTCGAAACACATATTATTGAGATGTGAAAGTAAATACAACATACATAATAAACGTAATAAGAAAAGAACAAGAACACAAGATACGTTTCTTGAAAAATATGACATTTTCACATGGATTTATTTAAAATGGAATCAATGTCGTTGTATCATCAGCCTTTGGTCTTGAAAAAATATATTCAGGGAAAAATAAAGGTCTAAACTTTACCATTGGCTAAGAAATTATTGATTTTTTATTGATTTTTGATTGACTTCTCTCAAAAAAATGTTCAAGTGATCATGAAGTGGAAGTCAAATTTAAGGATGAATTATCATTTAAGTGAACGTTAATTTTATGTCAAGAGTGAAATTGAACAACTCACACAATTACACTACTTGGATGTCATTTTAGGAGTGCATCTTGGTGTAAAAATCACAATTATGTTGTTCTATTTTTTTGAAATAAAATAATGTCTCTCTAGTGAGCTTATAACTAGTATATTATAGTTATTGCAAACATATAATATTAATATGTGAATGTAAATACAGCATCTAAAAATCAAAATAACAATATGAGAATAAAGAAAAAGATATTGTAGAAACCTATAGTTTGATCAAAGCACTATTATTCCTAATATTGCACTAACTATTCTCCTTACAAATTGATGATACCTTATCAACTTGACTCCTATAACTCATTGTTCATGACATTATTTTGGTTGTATCTCCTATAAACCAAGTAATGGGGTTAATATATTCCCTTATTAGATAAACCATTTTCTCATCCTTTTCTATACCACTTTACTACTAGCTTCTAGACTATCAATCCATTTCATTGGATTGATTAGACCTCTCAAAACTCTCTCAAAACCCTAATTCCTCTCTAAACAAGATTAACTAGCCTAACCTAGTTTAACTAGTCCTAACCATGATTAACCTCTTCTAAACCTAGTCAAATCTTACTTTGACTTACTAATCAACTTTTGACTCCTTTTTAGTCCCACATGCACCAAAAGGCTCCCATTTCTGAAATTGGAAAACTATAAATAACCCACTACCCCTAGACCATTTCTAAGAACTCTTTCTTCCTAACATAAACTATAGCATTTTGCTTAGGGTTTAGAGCTTATTTCATTTGTTTATTGAGCTATTGCTTTTCCATTGCACTACACACACAAGCATTGAGTAAATGGGAAGAACCATTGGCCTTGAAGCCATTAATGGTGAGCTCCCATTCTCATAATCACAAACTGATTGCTTAGAATCCTTACTAGGTTCATTTTTTAAAGCTTTCAAGAATAGAGGATTACTAAATATGTTAGGTTGCTTGTTTCTTTCAAGTTTAATGTATGTAAAGTGATGAATCCTTGTTTATTTCTTATCTGATGGTCCATTGACTAGTTTGTTCAAAGATTTTGGGGTTTCTTTAGAGATTCTTACCCCATTTCCATAGCTTTTGCAAATTTTCATTGAACACATTTGGCACGCCCGGTGGGACACTTAGTCCATCCTCCATTAATGGAGTCATTTTGAAGCTTTTATTTCAATTTCTAACTTTTTACATGTTTTGTAGGGTTAAATATTTTGCCTTGGGATTTTTAGCTAGGTTTTATGTAGTTAATTTTTATTTTCATGCTTATTTGTTAAGTTTATGTTAGAAATTGCATTTAATGGCTAAATTATAACCTGTTGACACTTTTAGAATTTCATTTTCTGTGTTTTTTGGTGGTTTTTCAGGCAGGCACACATACACCTTTTTGTCGCCGCATGTACTTGTTGACTATCATTTTTAGCAGAGGTGCGCAGACACCCAAATCCACGTGTAGGTACCTGATAGTAGGCACACCCACCCAAATCGTGGTGCACATACCCTTTTTCTAGTGTAGACACCCTTTAACCTGTCATTTTCACTAGGTGCATAGGCAGCCAAACCCACGCGTAAGCACCTTGTGTATTATTAGCCCTCTATCAAAAATTTTACCGTGCACGCACACGTCAAAACCATGGCACATGAAACCTTTTGCTAAAATAGGAAGCCTTCTACCAAGTACACACACGTACTTTCATAGCTTTTACTAATTTTTTGCTTCACTAGCGCAGGTACCTATTCTCTAGATGGGGACACTTATGTTAGCATAGGCATCTCTTGGGTGGCATAAGTACCTTACAAAACCACTAGATTTACACAGAGAGGAAAAAACACCATAACCCATGCGTACATGCCAAAATCAGCACACATACAATTTGAAGGGTGCGTAGGTGTCTCTGTTTGATATGGATTTATTCATATAATTTTTAGTGCTCCTAGTTTGGGTCATATCTTTTGACCCGTTTTAAGAGTTTGAATAGGCATCAGAAAGAGCACAAAGAGAAATTTGTGAGGTATGTTCCAAAATAATATACCTTTAGTACCATTATTTTTGTCATCAAATTCCTAAAGTACCCCAGAGACCCGCAAAAATGCTAAATACTAAAATCGTTGAAAACTCGCTAAAAATAGATTTCTAACTTTTTGTAGGGTTCTAACAGTGGTTTATAGGTTTATTTTCCATCATGTTTTTATACTAACTTAGTTAAAGTGTTTTCATCTTTATTTGTAAAATGTTTGAAACGTGTATGTTCTTCCCTCACGCCTTTCTAGGTGATCTTGGGAATAAAAAATGTTTCACTACTTTCTTCATACTTGTAAAATGATTCAATTAGCTTTCAAATTTGGTTAAAAGGAACTTATTTTTGTAATCTACTTAATTATTTTCCATTTCTTACAAAATTTGTGTGAGATACCTTGTTGTGTATGCTCTTTCCTTGCATCTTATGACGATCTAGGAAATCAAAAGCAACATCTTATCTCCTTTATATGACGTATTGGAAAATTAATAATCTTGGTATATAAAACCAAAAATGCTTGTCAAAGAAAGAAATAAGTTGAGACAAAAACCTTATAATATGTGTTTTAATAAAGGTTTCCAAATTGTGTGTTACTTAAAACCACATTAAGTTAAGCAAGATAAAAAAACACCATTTCACTTCATACCGTATTGCGGGTTTAAACGGGTATGTCCCTAACCACTCAATTGGAACATAACCCCTTTGGCATAACACCTTAAGCTACAATAATGGGGGTGGTTCTAGGAACCCTAAAGTAATCCATTGCTAAGTAACCTCGTGGATGAAATAGGAAGTGCTCCGCTTACCCACTTGACTAGATTTCACATTGTAAGTTAGAGTCAAAGTTATCTCGTATCGCGACCCCAGTGATGGTATAACTGAATGCACTAATTTATCATTGTATCATAAAGGGGTAAAGTAAAGCCAAGATACTCCCAAATTAGTCATTACAACTCTTTGGGTAAATCAAGCTCGCTCCTAGACAAATTATGACACCTAGTTGAGAGATCTTATTAGAGAAGCGATCTTTTTTGAGCCCACTTTGCTAGTCCATTTTCACGTCAAGCCATCATGAAGTGACAAATCACTTAGATTCTGAACCTTATTTCTCGAACAAGGCAAAGAGCCCATGTAAGTTAGAACTAAATGTCTTTCATCACGAAATTAAATGATGTCTCACTTAGCTCAGTTTCGTTCTCACCTTCAAATGAAGCGAAACCCCGCCCAAGTGGTGCTTAGTTTATTTTCATCTTTTGATCTATACCCTTGCATTATTGCCACTCAATTTTGGGGTGAAAAGGATGCATACCTCGCGAGTCTTATCAAAGAAGGTATTCACCTTTTTTTTTTGACCGTTTACGCCCATCCATGTTTCAAGGGTTGGGTTGTTAAATGTCTAAAGTGTGCGAGTACATTTTCGTATCTTTGATAGTCCTTTGATCTTGATTTCAAGATCATCTTCACTACTGTGATTTTGGTTCATCATTTATCTCTCCTTAGGTTGATAGTTTTCTCACATTCTAGTCACACAATCTTGGTACTTATGTCGCATTTTTAGTTTCTTGAGAACTTGATATAAGTCCCTTTATTGTGTGGTTACGCTGCTCACGCAACTAAAAACTTCTTGCTATACTCATACTTAGTTTCAGTTCCAACGTCATCTAAGTATTTTTGAGAGTGTTGATATTACCTTATATATACCGAAATAATGTCATCTTGATACTAACACCTTGCTTGCTTGGTTAATGTATCAAGATAGTGTTGTTACGCTATACATATTCACAACTTCCATTTTTTAGAAAACTTAGCTTTCATCAACATTTAAACTAGTTTTAGTATACCTCATCAAGAGATTGCGTTAGTACCACTTTAATTTTTATACCTTTTTAGAATTCTAACTTGACCTACGTATTGATACGATATTGTCACTATCTACTTTGGACCCTTCACTAGAATCATAGTTAGGGTATAAACTTGATGAACGAAAATTTAAGTGATCATTGCATTTGAGTGTTCATATGAGTGTTCTTTGAATCATAAAAATAACGGCATAACATTACTTCTAGAATACACTAGGTTATTTCAACATCACATTGAATGACTTACACAAACATACGCCTAGGTTTCACACAAACTTTGAAGACATTTAGATGAAACCTAGTATCACTTTGACTAGTGATGCCTAGAATCATGAAGATGACATCCAAACCAAACAAACGCGACTTAGGAGAAAATATTTTGAATCGTTCCCATTTAGTGGCAACAACTTAGCACCTCTCTTTTCACAAGTTAAAGACATAGAGCCATTGATTGATCATAGCGGAGAAGAATCTGATTCTTCTGAAGAACAACATCAATTAGACCTAGGTCGATTTGACAAGCTCCTTTATTATAACAGAGATCAAGTTCTCGCAACAGTCAAAGATTAGAATCAAAGGGGCTAAGCTTCCACATGAATGTAAACTAGAAACCAATTTCATTCATCATAAAACATAAGAATGAAGGTCCCTCTTAGACATGGATAACCCCTTTGATGTAGGGTATGCTTCTACTTTTGGGCAACATCAAAACATTGTTGAAGGAGACCCATCCAAGACAATTAGTGATCCACAGTGACCTTGTTACAAAGCTTCATGTAAAGTGAAGATTGATCGCAAAGCCTCACCACCTCCCAAGTTTGATGAGAAAGAGGATCCTTTAATTGAAGAAGGTATCCTTCAAAAACAAATCCTAAAACTAAGAAAAAAATTAGCAAACTTAGGCTCTTCAAGTAGGAACGTATAAAAATACAAACTCAAAATGAAATCTAGTGAGTTCCACTTTAATCCGTATAGTGACACAACTTTTAAAATGGCTAAGGCACAAATACCAATGCCTCTTACCAAAGAACAACTCATTGAACAAGAATTACAATTAATGAAAGACACACTTACTACACTACAAGAGGGAAACGTAGGACATAATAGGAAATATTTATATGAATAACTATGCCCTTACCCATTTGATAAGGACATGTTATGGAAACCCTTCCCAAAGAATTTTACCATTCCTAAATTCAATAAATATAAAAGAAAAGGTGATCCTCGTGATCACATAAAATACTTTTATATGGCTTGTCAAGAGGTCACATACAACGATAACTTATTAATATGACTCTTCCCTCGCAACCTAGGGGCACTAGGATTGGAATGGTTATTTAGCATACCAAAAGGCTCCATTACAATGTGGCCCACGTTAGCAAAATTTTTTTACAACATTATTCCTACAACATGGAAAATGATATTACAATGAATGACCTTTGTAATGCAAAGAAAAATCCCAATGAGATCTTTGCAAGATTTTAATAACGATGGCGATGGTGGGAAGTCATTTCCCTTATGCCTTTCAAAAAAGAAGCTCTGTAAGCATATTTGTGCCTAACTTGAACCTAGAGATAGCCTTCCATTTGCAAATGCATTGTGGCTCTAACTTCAAAGAAGTTATAGAGAAGGGAAGTCAAATCAAAAAGGCCCTCATCGCAAAGGGAACACTTAAATCGGTTGTCAAAGAAAAACATGAAGAAAAATCCTTAGATAAACTAAAGTTCTTCAACAAAAACAAAATGTCGTTGGCGATGGCATTACGGACTCCAAAAGAGTCCAAACCATGTAGACTGGTCTACTTTTAAAGCTATCACAAGGAACTTGTCCCAAAGAACCCACCAAATGTGTGTTCACGTCGTTAACAAAATCCCTATATGCCATAATAAAATAGATAGATAACGTAAACATGGTGGAGTACCCAACCACGATGGTACCATACCCAAAAGATGTTCTAAAACCCAGTTGGCTCAAAGAACATGAGTATTGTGACTTCAATCGTGTTAAAGGAAGCAAGACAAATAGGTTCTTGAGACTACACCATTACATACAAGACCTCATTGAAGAGGAAAAATTATCGTAGATTCTCCCCCTGACTCAGGACAAGGTCTAAATGAGAAAATGGGTATATTCAAAGAGCCCTTCCCTAACCATGTAGATAAGAAGAAAATAAATCTAGATCATGAAAAAAATTTCAATGACTATCGAACTGCTACTTATGTTTATCCCACTAACATTAGTCCCTTTGATTCCCTCATAGGATGTATCTGTTCATCTGATGAACAAGTCAATACTATTAGGATATTAGAAAAGAGTTGTGTAGTAGGGATGTGATATGATTGTTTGATCATACCAGATCCCCTACCTATCCCTTAGGAAGGTCAGTACAATCTAATAGAATAGTTAGAGAAGATGCCTGCTAGGATATAAATCTTAGATCTCAAAATATCTACGCAATTAAAATATATTGTATAAAACACTGCAGAGTTTGGGAGTCTCCACCAATGTAGATCTCATGCACCTCTAAGACATGATTGCACACCTTGACTCCAATGATCATATCACTTTTGATTGCATTGTAATCCCATGTAATGACCCAGAACACAACTTACCCTTATATCTAGAAGTAGTTGTTACCCGTCAAAAGATCAAGAGAGTACTTGTGGACGGTGGATCCGGTCTAAAAATTTTAGTTTGGAGCTTGTTAATGTAGCTAGGACACTTTAAATGCAGATCTAGGTGCCAAAACTATTATAATCATGGCCTATGATAATGAGGAGTGAGATTCAATAGGCACTATAGTAGTTCCAATGGAAGTAGGGCCGACTTGTCATGATACAACGTTCTATGTCCTTGAATTGAACCTACCATAAAACATGCTCTTGGGACACCCATGGATCCATGCCATGTAAGCCATTCCTTCAAATTTCCACCAATGTATCAAAATGTGCCATAAAGGATAGATAAGCACCATTCAGGGTGATCTATAACCATTTACACATATCATAGCCTTGCATAGTTTTTCTTGTGTAACTTATGTATGCCCTTCTGCAGACATTGTTGTTCTATTAAAAACCAAGGCTATCAAGGAACGTGTGGATTTAGATTCACTCACTCCTTGTAATCAAGAATTTCCTTTATTGGTCAACCCTTTCACATCATGGGAGGAAACATTAGAAAAATATGGCCCAGGTGATCCATTCACTCTTGAACAAGTGTTATTAATATTAGATCTATCAGTGTCACCCAGGACATGTGGTAAACCTTATTTTTGGTTCAAAATAACTTAGGATCAATTCCCTAAACCATTGGATAAGTTCATTCCTAGTGGTTTCTTATCCGAGGAAAAGATGTTAGAATATCTCACCAACAGAGTACCTAAAGGTACCATGGATTCTTGCCATCATGCCCCGCTATATGTCAAAGGATACCGTATGATGTACGTCATGGGTTATAATGGGTTTAGATGTGGAATCAATGCGCAAGGGTGATTATAAACTATTATTATATCTCACTTCAAATAAAAAAACATGGTCTTAGAATAAGACCTCATAATGATCCACCCTTTGAGATTGATGCCACCTCTTCCAAACATGAGGATAACTCATCTCATTCAGATAGTGACGTAGATTCCCAATATAGCCTCTACTGAGGATCTTGCCTCCACTAACCTATTCCCTGATTCAACTATCCTTACCTTATCCGGATCCAATCCTCAAACCAATTAGCAAAAAATCCTTGTATATCCCGAGATTGTAGATTGGGATCAACAATTTTATGTGCCAATTGATTTCTTTGAGAACGAAAAGGAATTTTCATAATTCATGGGACTCGGGGATTCTTTTCGGCTATGAATCACAAGAAAGGATTTGCAATTAAACTAGACACATGTGTATACTTTGGAGAAGAAAAAATATTTTGGATGCTTGAGTAAGAATCTTGGAAGCAAGAGTAAATACACTTTCGAGAAACCTTGTGCAAGGAATAAATGCAAGTCTCATAGTGACAAGATTTTTGAAGCAATCATAGACAAAAAAATGAAGAACCTATGGAAAAAATAGTCTATCCATTTAAGGATGATTATGAGCTACCTAGGGAGGTTGACCTTACTCTTCCCCTGATCCTATGCAAATGGAAGATACCTCTAAGATGCTTATGGAAGAAACCATCAGTGTTAACATTGGCTCGGAAGAGGAACCTAGAATGATAAATTTGGGAGCTTCGCTCTTAGCTCAAGAGCAGAAGGTTTTTATAGAGATGTTAAGAGAATATGGAGATATATTTGTGTGGTCATATGCTGATATGCCTGGTTTGGACCTGAATTGGTCGTGCACAACCTCATTGTGCACCTAGATGCCAAACCCATCAAACAAAAGTTGAGAAAGATGCACCCTAAAATTGCACTCATTGTCAAGGAGGAACATGAAAAGTTATTAGCTACCAATTTCATTAAGCCTATTGACTATTCAAATTGGATATCTAACATAGTCCCGGTTTAGAAGAAACCCATTGGCATAAGAATATACAATAATTTCAGTGACATAAATAAAGCATGTCCTAAGGACAACTTCCCCTTACCTAACATTGATATGATCATTGATTACACTGCTAGTTATGAAATGTTGTCCTTAATGGATGGTTTTTCAAGTTATAACCAAATCAGGATTACAGAGGAGGATCAACATAAAAAACTTTCATCACCCCTTGGGGAACATTTTGTTACAAGGTCATGCCTTTCGGACTCAAGAATGTTGGGGCCACCTATCAACGTGCAATGACAGTCATCTTCCATGACATGATGAATGACATCATGGAGGATTACGTTGATGATATCTTAGCTAAATCCAAAAGCATAGGAGAGCACCCTGAAGTGATAAGATGTATTTTTCAATGTATCTCGAGATTAAAAAGTACGTTTGAATCCTAAGAAGTGTGTCTTTGGAATTTTGTCGGGAATCTCCTAGGTTTCATCATTTTCAGAGAGGAATAGAAGTATATCATGTCAAGGTTACAACTATTACACACATGGCTCCACCTACAAATATTAAACAACTAAGAATTTTACAAGGAATGATTCGGGTAATCCGTCATTTTATTTCATAGCCTTACGGATAAATGCCACTCATGTAAGCATCTATTGAAAATAAGATGTTACGTTCAATTGGGGACCAAACTGTCAAAAGGCATTTGCACTAATTAAACAATACCTTGTCAACCCACCGTACTCATGCCACCTACCCCAGGAGAACCTCTCCTCTTGTACATCTCAGCTACCTAATTTTCTATTGGTGCACTACTTTCCCAATATGACCTAGACCATAGAGAAAGGGAATTTTATTATCTTAGTCACACCTTGATTGCCTACAAACTGAATTACCCGTAGATTGAAAAGGCCTTCTTAGAATTTGTCTTCACATTTCAGAAACTTTGCCATTATCTCATTAACAACAAAACTAAGATAATATCCAAAGATGACCCTCTAAAGTACCTTTTATCAAAACCCACCCTTATGGGAAGAATGGCTAATTGGATCATTCACCTAAGTGAATTTGACATTGAGTTTGTAAATCAGAAGTCATTTAAAGGACATGTATTGGTGGATCATTTAGCATAAGTTCCTCTACCAAGAATGTAACCTTTGTTCTGGATCTTCTAGATGCATCCATGATGTATGTTGAAGAGTTTGTGGAGTGGCAAGTCCATTTTGATGGATCATTCACCTTTCATGGATCAAGAGTAGGAGTGGTGCTCATCACTCCCACAGGTGAGGTTATCCCAAGAGCATTCCATTTGGGATTCCCATGAACTAATAACATTGTGGAATATGAGGCAATCATTTGTGGCCTCAAGTTTTCTATCACTTGGAATATCAGATAGCTACGATTCATTGGGGACTCCCAACTTATCATTAAACAAGTTAATGATGAGTATAAGGTTAAAGATGAAAACTTGTTCCATACAAGAAATTGGTTGAAACCTTGAAGGAGTATTTTACACATATTTTCTTTTGAGAAAAATCCAAGGTCACACAATAGATCAACAAATGTTATGGATTTAATTGGATATCTCTTATGCATTCCACCTCAAGAGAGTAAAATTCCTTTCTTTATAGAGAATTTACAAATACCTGCATATGACATGCTAGAATATAGTTTTGCATGTGAGATTGTTAGTCCATCCTCCCCTTGGTATGACCTTATATTTAGATACCTACAAGATGACACATTTCCCCAAGACATTACCCATTCTAAGAAGAAATACCTTATCCACCATATAGCCCATTATACCCTCCTCGGAGGCACTTTTATCGTCGTGGCTACGATGGGAATCTATTAAATTTGTTTGGATGTTATCTTGATTCCGTCCACGCTATTAAGGAAGTACACGGTGGTATTTTTGGAGTGCATACTAGTGGTATGGTTTTGGCTAAGAAGCTCTTAAGGGTAGGTTATTATTGGCCCACCATGGAAGCAAACTGTTGTAATTTTGTCAAGAAATGTGAGCTATGCCAAAAATATGGGAACTTGATACATGCGCCAACACAGATTTGCAGCCCATCGCACCACCTTGGCTGTTTTATAAATGGGGCTTGGATATCATAGGGAAGCTGCATCCTTCTTCTTCAGATGGCCACACCCACATTATGAGAGCCAATGATTATTTTAATAAATGGGTAGAGGATGTGCATCTTACTTATGTCACTGGTGTAAAAATTTCCAAATTCATCATGAATCATCTCATCTACCATTATGGTATCCCTTCCGCCATTGTCACTGATAATGGTAAATCCTTTAAGAAAAAAATAGTTAAGACATTGTTTCAACGCTTCCCTATTCAACTCAAGTAGTCTACCCCCTATTTCCCCAAGGTAATGGATAGGACGAAGTTACCAATAAAAGCGTTGTACACATCATGGAGAAAATGGTAAGTAGGACTGGCCGTAATTGGCACTTACAGATACATCCCACCCTCTGGGCCTATCGAACCTCCATGCACACTGCATCGGTGCAACCCCATATTCACTTGTCTCATGGCACTGAAGCCATAATACCCTTAGAAGTAGAGCTTCCTCTCCTAAGAATATCTCTCGAGATTATCTTGATAAGGATGAGGACTATAGAGTAGCTTAACCAGCAGAGCTAGGCTACTATTGGATGAAAAGTAGATAAGAGAACTTAATCACCTCAAGGTTTACTAGAACAGTAGTATTGAGAGGATATAAAAATGGATAATTCATCATGAATTTGATGTAGGTGATCTAGTGCTTTGGTGTTTCACGTTTTTCTTAGATCGTTTCTTAGAAGCGTTGACAAAATAGATAGGGTAACGGGTGTAGGAGGAATACTTGTTCAAATGTCGGTTGATGGGTTGTTGCACGTGTATGACTTCCGAATCCATAGCTGATCATGAGAGATTCCTTTTGGCTAGGAGGAACTACCTGTAATGAAAACAAGACCACCAGAAGGAATTAAACAATATGGGCAAGTGAAGCGAAAGCATGTGCTAGATCTCGGGAAGTGTGATACTTCTGACGGCTATCACCCTTTGTTTTAAAAATTAAATGCTATAAACAAAGTAAATCCTATTGTTATTTTAAAATGATTTAGGTATCTCACTTAAAAACACAATACGAAATAGATCTAATCTAACAGGATAAGCTAGAATAGAATCTAAAGGTCAAATGATTGGTTCTAGGTTCTACAGGTTTGGCAGAGGTCTCGGGTAGATCACAAGGGAAAGAGGGTGAGATAAAATTAGGTGGGTAGGTCTCTATTAAGGGATGTGTGGGAAAACACAGAGACCGGTGTTGGTCAAGGGTGACCGACGACGGTTAGGTGTAACTGATGCCGGTTACTGTTAGATCTGGAAATGTCACAGAACAAGATGGGGTCTCTTTTGTGATTGCACAAAAGACTTTGGTTGGTCGGGATGAGGTATTGGGTGACTGGAGTGGGATTTTGCGAGGTTTCAATGGGTATACGGAGGTGAAAATATGGAGAAGGTCAATAGGGAGCAAGATAAACAATGGATGATAAAATAATGAAGAAATGAAATAACCAGGAAAGTATGATGTTGTACTTACTTGGATTTTGTTCTCGAATGTCGTGTGTGAGGAGGTGTTGATGATGAGTTTGAAGGTTGCAAGTGATCACCAACTGAAGGAAATATTTTACATGGGCTGTATGTATACTCCTCTTTTATTGGATAGATTAGATCATGGCTAGGATGACTCTGCGAGGAGAAGATGCTCAATCTCCCTCCTTGGATGTGAGTTTTCATTGGAATTGGCTCTCTGAAGATGCGTTATCTCTCTGAGATGTGTTCTTGTTCGTCAACTTTCTCCCAAAGTTTTCCAACTTGCTTCCAACTTCCAACCTTGAGAATAAGGTTTTTTGGGGTTAAAAGGGGTAACTGACGGTGGTCCAGATTATCACCGGCGATTTATTAGGGGTAACCGACGTCACAATGGTTAAGATTTCCTAGGTTTACTAAACTAGGGAGATCCTCTTGATTTACTTAGATCTCATGTCGTTATCCCATGGATTAGACGGGAGATTCTTGTTAGCATGCGGGAATGTGATTAGAGGGAATGTAGGCATTGATTTTTAGGGTTTGGGTAAGTCTTAGTTAGTTGACCCCATATTCTTATTTATAAAGCCATAATACCCATATGGGAACTTCCTAAGAATAGGTTTTAGGTTGAGTTGGCTTGGTGAGGTGTCTAAGTGAACTACATGTGTGCATATTATTCAAATAAGATTTTTAAATAATAAATATAGTGAGGATAATACATTAATTTAATTAAATTAATTAAATTAATAGTAGAGGGGCGAAGGGGGTCATGGCTAGGTAAATGTAACAAATGGTGTTTATTTGTCGAGGGACAAAAGGGGAGTGTGACCTAATTTTAGTGTCTACTACTGGAAGAAAATCATAAGATCACCATCAAAGATAGAGAAAAGAAAGGTAAGTTTGAGGCCAACTGGCTAGGGCCTTATGTGGTGGTTGCTAAATATGGGTCAGGAGCTTATAAACTAGCATATTCAGATGGTGAAGAACTTTCATAACCTATGAATGCCATGCATCTCAAACACTTCTATTCTTAAGTATAGAACAAATATCAGATAAGATCTTAAAAGTAGAAAAACAAAGAAAAAACAAGCAAAACATGGAAAGTTTGAGAAAATAGTAAATAAAAAATAGGTCATCCACATGTGAAAACCACACAATTTTGGCACAGTGGGAAGGTCTTTAGTGAAAACCAGTTTCCGACTCTTAAATAGGATTCATTGGTCACAATTCACTCTTGCATATAGATAGGTAACCCTCTTCGCTCACTAGAAATAACTTCATTTGTTAGGTCTAGGAACCCTACCAGATCTATCTTCCAAACATGTTCTCTAGCTTATTTTCTCTTATATATGCATGAAGGATGTGCCTTTGAATATTTTCATCTAATGTTTGGGAGAACCTTCATGTTCCACTTTCTCATACATATGCATGTGGCATTCTACCCTTTGTATATTCCCACATCACGCTGGGGGCATCCACACTTCTTTGTTCTTGTACATTGCTTTCAGAACATGACCTTAGAAAATATAAAAACATCTAGAAAAAGGATACACAAAAATCTAAACATTCAAAAAATCCCCCTTCTAGGGAAAAAGTTACAAAATAATTATAACATTGTCTTAGGGAAACCTTGAAAACAACGTAAACAGTATCCTAGAAAACATATCTTTCAAGATAACCCAAAAAAATTAGAAAATATATCAATGTTGTCCCACAAAAACAAGGTAGTGATTTAATTAATTTTAGTTGTCGGTTTGTATAGTTTTTATTGAAAGTTCCTTTTCGTGTTGTGTGATGGTTCATTTTCTTACCTTAGATTGAATCTTGTTTGATTTAATTGTGTGTTGCATTAGGTTCATTCGTAGCTTGAGTTCACTTGTAAAAAATTGTTGTCTTTTTCATCATCTGTTGTGTGCATCTTTTAGGATTCATTTTACTTAGATTGAATGTCAATTTAATCTATTAAAGTTTTCTTGAGTTCATTTCTAGTTGCATATTGTTGTGTTGTTTTGTATGTGTATATTTGTTTAGTTTTGTTAACTTTTGCTTGTGTGTTTGTTTACTACACATCTATTTGTTATCACATCTATCATCCATCATTCATCACATATAACATCATCTAATACATCATATATACAAAAATGCTAAGTTTTACATCATGCATGTATACTAAGCTAATAATCACATATCATATCATCAATGGGGGCAAGAGGGGTTGCACATGATTGCAAATCTACCCCCATCAATATCATCTAATATCATCCCAAATGCTAGAATCTACCAAAATATCTCATGTACAAAACATATGATATCATCTAAATCACCCTCGGGCACTATTTTCCACCTAGCACTTATCTCTTCACCCAGGGAATTTTTAGGTATTTCTAGGTGCTTCTTGTCTTCTATTTTTATCTAGTGCCATGATTATTTTTAAATAATTATTGTTAGGCTGTTTGTCTTCTCACCGAGGCATTTTATTGCCACCCGATGCCCGTTCTCTTTGCCTTGGGGAATTTTTGCATGATTTTAGGTGACCTTCCATTTCCTAAATTCCTCTGACCGATCAAAAATTTAAAAATTATAAAATCATTCAAAAATCCAAAAAAATCATAAACACTTCAAAAATGGACTAAAATTGGTAAAAAGCTCATTTGCAGCTAAAATTTGTGTCTCTCACATGGCACTCATCTTGTATCTTGTTGATGTTTTCACATGTTTTGAAACAATGAATCGCGGATCACCTAACTCTACAATCATTTACAAAAGCTATGTTGCTTACTTAATCTATACTTTGGGGCACTATCGTTTCTCTGGTACTGTTTTCATTGTGCACATTGCTTTTCCATTGGAGCCAAGTGTCCTCCATCCTTTCCCTTACATATACAAATTTCTTGGGGCATCATTTTAAACACTTATCGTTTATCAAAAAAATTGGGGATTGAAACTCGATAAAAAATTATTTGTGCAACCATCTTGAATGTTGTTGGTTTGAGTGTGTGTGATTGTACTTATTTCCCTATTAGGTGAGTTTGTTTACCTCCTGCATACAACATTGCATGTTTGTATGTTTCATGGAGTTTTTGTTTTAGCAAGTGATAGTTGTTTGTAGCTTGGAGTTTTATGTTATTTTATGCTTCGTCATATGCTTACATTGTTAGAGATATTGTATAGTGTGAACATTAGATATGATGAATATAATATTATCATGGATAATATTATTATAATGTGAATGTAATATTACATATAGTAAATAGTATTTACTATATGGTAATTAGTAAATTAGTAAGTAAGTTAGATAATAAAACAATGAGATATTGTTTTATTATCAATGTTATTATTAATGGTTGAAACCATTCGGGAGATTGGTTTCATATGCAACCAAAGATTGTTGAGAAGGTTGCAGGTAAAGACAAAGACATTGTTATGAGAGTTGTTACTATGCAGCTCCTATATAATGGAGTGCATAGCTATGGGCAAAGAAGTAGAGTTAATAGAAAAGAATTAAAGCTAAATCTATGCTCCTAAACATGTATTTTGTAACATACATTTTAATAAGGACCGATGATGAGGATTCTAAGCAAAATGATGATTAAACATTGTTTGCACTAGTTTGTGGATAGCTCAATATCACTTTTTCTTGTTGTTTTCTCATCTTCTCTTCACACTTTTCTTTCTTTTGTTCTATTTTTGATCGTCGATCGAGTTCTTCCATCACCCCATTGACACTCAAGGGGGCATCCCTTTAGCTAACTAATTTTTCTTCTACCCCTTCAAAAAAAATTCATTTGCTTATGTTTTTCTACTTTCTTTGAAGTGACGTAGCTTACGTCACCCCAAAGAGGGGAAAATGTAGACACCTGTAGTTTGATCAAAGCACTATATTGCACTAACTATTATCCTTCTCACAAATTGACAACACTCCATCAATTAGACTCCTCTAACTCATCATTTATTACATTATTTTGGTCGTATTTCTCCTATGAATCAATTAATGGGGTTAATATAGTCCCTTATTAGTTAAACCCTCTTCTCATTATCTTCTATACCAATTTTTACTAATTTCCTAGTCTATCAATCCATTTCATTGGATTGATTAGACCTCTCAAAACTATCTTGAAACCCTAATTCCTCTCTAAGTAGGATTAACTAGCCTAGACCTAGGTTAATTACCCTAAACCATGGTCAACCTCTTCTAAACCTAGTCAAAACTTACTTTGACTCACTAATCAACTTGTTGACTCCTTTTTAGTCCCACATGCACCAAAATTCCCCCACTTTCCCAAATGGAAAACTATAAATAGGACTAGACCCCCTCTCATTTCTAAGAACTCTCCTTCTTCCTACCATAAACTATAACATTTTGCTTAGGGTTTAGAGCTTATTTCATTTATTTTATTAAGCTATTGATTTTCCATTACACTACACACACAAGCATTGAGTAAATGGGAAGAACCATTGGCCTTGAAACCATTAATGGTGATCTCCCATTCTCATGATCACAAACTGATTGCTTAAAATATACCTAGGTTCATTTTTAAAGCTTTCAAGAGTAGAGGATTACTAAATATGATAGATGTTCTTGTTTCTTTCAATATTAATGTATGAAAATTTATGAATCCTTGTTTATATCTTATCGATGGTCCATTGACTAGTTTGTTAAAAGCCTTTGGGGTTTCTTTAGAGATTCTTACCCCATGTTCATGGTTTTTTCAACTTTTCATTAAACACAAATATTTTTCGTAAAAAAATAAAGGTGGGAAAGAATAGTTGGGAATGGGAATTTCTATTACCAATATTTATGGCCAATGATTTTGTTTACAAAGAGACTTAGACAAAGTATAAAAATAACCATATTTCTCTCTTAACTTATCATCTTTGTTAATTAAATAAATATTTCCTTCTATAATGAATTACACATTATGTTTGTTAATCTAATCACACATTCTCCTCTTGTTTCTATCTCTAAAATAATATCCATGATATGTCCTTATGTGCATTGATGAATCTCAATATTATAGACACCAATTTTTGGTATCACTACCACTCACCTCACATTTTATTTCCATCATATTTCATATATACATACCTTTTTTTTTTCAAATTCTCTTTCCTCCTAGATTCAATTTATCCCACTTCCCATTATTTTCCACCATTTAATCAATCTTCCCTAATTATTCCTAATTACCATTAATTAGTCTCAAATATTAATTTAATTTGTTTATCATTCCTAAATACTACATTTTATCCTTTCTAAGCCATCATTTAATGATTTCATCTCTCCGTGTCATTCATTTAATAATTTCCACCCTTCACCTACACATTTACTCATCATAAGAAACCCTAATTCTTCCTTATCATCTAAAACCTTAATCCCGCCTCTTATAGGTTCTTTGTCTCAAGCTCATCACCTTCCCACCACCCAAATATATGGGTATCCACATTCGAAGGTGACCAACTGGGGCATTGTCGACTTTATAAAGATTAACCTACCCCTCCTTTTCCCATGACCTCCTTTTCCCATGACGTAATTTTGAAGTCTTCAAGTGATCTTGCGACCTTGCTTTCTTTTGAGATCTCCTTATAACTGCTACAGCCATCTTGAAGCCCTCTTGGAGATCTTATGACTATCGTTGGGATATTTGAAGTATTCTTTTATCATTGTATGTTTGGGCCATCTTTTGCAACCATCATTGTTAGATCTTGTGCAGTTCAACTGTCGTCGGGGAGATATTTGTCTTAACCATTCCCAAGCCCTCATTTCATGTCTACAAGAATTTTTTTAAGTCCATCCATTTCCATTCAAGTCTAGATCAGTCCCATTCGCCATCGACCTTGTCTAGTTGCCTTCAACCCAAACTCCATTTAGTGTTCCTTTCTATCATTCAAACCCCAACCAACTTCTTTCTATTCCTATACCCATCCATCCTTCAAACCATGTCATTTTTCCTCTCTACCATCTTAGATCTATTCTATTAGCCCCTACTCACTGTTGACTCACCTGGTCACTTTGTTGACCGGATATTTATTCATACCGCTTATCATCAATTTCCATAATTTTATTTCATGCTTTCAACAGATCTAGACTCAACATGTTCTATAGTGTTCTAAATTTAGCTCAAATCCTATTTCATATCTAGATCAGCTTCAAATCCAACTCTAGGAGGATTTGTAAGCCTGTTTTTCTACATTTTCTTCTCATCTAGCCCCCCAGTCATCATTGAATCACCCTCTCGTAGTCTTGGTTTTTCTGTTGACCCACCTATGGTGATTTACTTTACATGCAATTAGAACAAATTTTAATTTTTTCATCTTCATAACTTTTGAGTGTCTGTCTTATTTCAAATTCATCTACATCTAATTTAATAATATCTAATTTTATCATATCTTTATATAAAACGAGGGTTTAATTCCATCTTAGGAAGTTCTCACTTCTCGAGACAAACATTGTCAAACAACCCTCCCATCTATCTACTAATCCATCCTCTTTTAAGTTCTCTTGATTTGGAGGTTAGGTCACTCGGAGAAAGATTTATTATTTGCACTGTATTCATCATCATCCCATCTCTTGGTACCTTAAACCCTTACATATTTGGAGTTACTTATTATATATAGTACTATTTCACTAATATGAGTAGAACGAGGGAATTTGGTTAACACCGCACGCTCGATGGGACCCACCCTTTTTGGTGAGTCTTTTCATTTTCATTTTCTTCCATATATATTCTCCTAACCTTGCAGAAGGAGCATTGCTTAATTTCTTGTGGGTGTTGGATCATGTTGTTTGGATTGGATTTTTATTGCTTTCTTAAAAATTAAAAATAAAGTTAAAAAGCAAAATTGTTATCCAAGTACTCCTTGTTTTTAGTCTTGATCTCTTTTTGTTATTGCATTGCATTTCATTTCTTACTTTCTTATCCTCATCAAATTTCCACATTCCTTTTTGGGTCTAAAAATAACCAATCATATTTGTTTGGAAATATATTCTAACTAGGGGGTTTAACTCATTACATACACTTCATCACACACATCCGAATACAAAAATCAAAATACATAGTTAAACATCTCCTATGAGGTGGAACTACTTTGGGATATCATCACCTAATAAGAAATCTTCTGTGGTGTTTTGGATGCGTTACATTTTTTTCTACTAGTATATTGGCTAAGCACCCAAATCCCTTATCACTACGAGACAATGAATCAAAGGGGTAGGCCCCAATTCTAAGCCCCGAATCTGTAGCCATCATAGATTCATGCCTCACATACCTTCATGTATATCAAGGAATCCATCCAAAAATACTTGAAACCATCCATAGATTTTCATTTCCTAGGCACCCTTTAAGCCAATTTTCATTTCTTTCTCACATCTTAATAATCAAGATAATCAAAATTTTGTTACTTGACTTGTTTGAGTTAATTAAAAATCAGCATAGTTTTGTTTTATTGTTTGTTTCATGCCAGTTATTACAAGATCCCAAGAAAGAAAAATGGAACAAAACATGACATCAAACAACATTCATATTTCCACTATTTCCTTCAAAAATATTTCCACACTTTCTCTCCTTACCTCCACTCCTTTGGTCATCTCTTCCATAGTTACCCAACCCATGGTTTCCATTCCCCTCTTTAAGAGGTTCAATTGATCCAACCTAACACCTATGTCGAAACTAATATTCTTTATCATCAATCTATTCAATATAGACCAATAACTCCCCTTATTCCACCTCTATCGATGCTTTTGGTCCGCCTCTCATCCCTCTTCAAAGACATGCGAAATTCCAGGAGCTTATTGATGTTAGTCCAATTGCTCTCCATGTCTATCTCCTTTGTAAGACCAACAATCTCCCAATTTATAGAACTCCTTTACAACAAACATCCGCTTACCATTCCAATCCAAAATCTACCCAAGTCCTCACATCACAACTTGTCATACTCTTTCCTAGATATTTGAATGAGCTCGCTATGGTCCAACGTGATTTTTATCCTAATCAACCTTCTTTCTCAAATCCTCACAATCAACAAACCACTCAATTTTTGGTTATTATTCCCCCAATTTGCCTCGTATTAACACCGTTATCACCCCTTCTAATCCCATCACCTCATCATGCACTATGGTTACTTATTGCCCCATCTAATCATCTCAAGAATCTCAATTACTTCCTCCTATATTTGAATAACATAATGCAAATCTACCCCTTATTTCCACTTCCCATATCCATGCCAATGTGATCACTTCACAACCTTATCCATCTGAATCAATGCAAACCCATCAACCTCCACCTCGAGGTTCTTATCATTACATACTTCCCAATCAACCAAATCAAGTATCCCAACCTCATAACACTTACATTCCCAATCATCCCATAAAAAAATAAAATAAAATGTCCCCATCTCCCAATAACTGACTCAATCCCATCAATCTTATCACATCCCTATTTCTCAACAACAACATTTATCTCAACCCATCCAATCACAACCCCTTAATTACATCCCCTTATCAACCACTTTCACCAACACCCACTCATTCTAAAAATATATAACTTATCGACAATATAACCCATCCACCTCTTATGGATCACAACCCCATCAATTTAACAATCCCATGCAATTTTTATTAAGTAGAATGGCTAACCTTGAATTCATTACCTTGGGATCGAAGACCACATTCTCATATGATCAAATTTGTAACGAACTAAAAATCAATCAAATTTCCCCATCTCCCATTAACTAAGTCAATCCCATCAATCTTATCACATTCCTATTTCTCAACAACAAAATCTATCTCAACCCATCCAATTGCAACCCCTTAATTACATCCCCTTATCAATCACTTCCACCAACAACCACTAATCCTAAAACATATCAAACTTATCAACAACATAACCCATCCACCTCTTAGGAATCATAAGCTCACCCTTCAACTTAACAAACCCATCCATTTAAAAATCCCATATAAGTGTTATTGAGTACAATGGCTAACCTTGAAGCCATTAACTTGGGATCGAAGAACACATTCTCATATGATCAAATTTGTAACGAACCAATCAATCCATTCGTCTCCATAAATCCTTATCCTCCTCACTAGGAAATTCCAAATTTTTCTAAGTTCAACAACATCTCATACATGCTACCTTATTTCCCATGGTCATGATCTCATGCTTCACATATTCCTATGTTGTTTACCCGGTCCTACATTGGATCGGTACAACAACATTCCCCAACATTCATTTTTTTCCTTCACCCAACTCACGTAATTATTCCTAGAACATTTCTCAATCAATATTGCATGTAAGATCACTATCACATACCTCTACACCATTATACAAGATCGACGATAAATCTATCTCAAATTTTGTAACATGATGGCATGAAATCATTAACCAACTATCATTCTCTCTTCCATAGACTAAATTAATTGAACTATACTCATGGTCCTATGCGAATCACATATCATCCAATATTCAAATTCAATCATTTTAAACCTTTGAAGATGTATTTACCATTGCTAGCAAACTTGAAATTTGCACCCTTGAGAAAGGCCAACTTAAAATTCAATAAAAAAACCCAAATCTGAATTCAATGAATCTTCCATGCATGGTGACAAATTGATGAACAATGCTAATTCCATCTTGGTTAATTCTTCATCCACATGCACATCGTATTCTCACATAGAGCCTCTATAATGAGCTCCTAGACTACCCACTAACTATACCCCTCTTGGGGAATCCTATAGTGTAATATTTGACAAGTTAATGATGGTAAATATCATTCATCTTCCTCCCATCTGACACTTTGATAAATCATGACCCAAACTAATATGGTATTGTGAGGAACATTACTGTAATATCATCAAGTTCACAACCATGAAATTGAAAGATGTCATTAAATATGTCATCCAAAACTTATAGAATTTGGTGACCTCCAAGTGGATAATCCTAATGCACCACCTAATCAACCCCTTGACATCTTCAAACAACCCTTTCCTAATCATTCACCCAATAATCAAACTCCACCCCCCATATCACAACCACTTAATGCCCATACAATTAATACTATAGACCAAAATATGACCCCATCATCTACACCCATCATCTCATCATCCATTGCATCAACCCCCATGTTGGGCACTTCCCCTAATAAAAATTCATCAACTTCTACACCTATCATATCAACATTGAATATAACTACAACTACGACATAAACATCAACTTTACCATACCTACTTCTCTATCCACATCATCCATGTCCTCATCTATCACATCTAGTCCATCTATAACTACCTCCATGCATATGTCCCACACATCTACATCTATTCCCACATCTATAACATCTATTATTATGACTATGCCTATGACAACATCTAAATCTATGTCCATAGCCATAACATATCTTCAATCATACACCATGTAAATATGCACGCTTGAAACATCTACAAATGACACTCTCACAAAGCATCTACAACTACAAGAATCCCTACATCCATCAATATTAAATGTACACAATCTACCACCCATTTAGATCTTGGTAAATGCATCATACAAAATCCACTTCCCTTTGTTGATATATGAAACCCAATCTACATCACTTAATCCTATTCCCAAAAATCCTTCAATTGAAATAGTCATCATCCTTGCCAAAGGTAAACCCTTGCAACCTAAGACTAAGAACCTTGGCATGCCTATCCAAAAATCCCTTACACATCCACACAAGAAGTTGGAGCTCCCTCCTCCCAAGACTAACCCTCCTAAGTAATCTTGTGTCACATCATCACTCTTAGGAGCATCACATTCCATTTAGGGAAATCCCCTTCATCCATATCCAAGTTGAAACAACCTAACCCTTCTCCCAAATAATCCAAATCATCTACATCTCCCATCATCAAGTCAAAATCCAAGTCATCCAAGTCATCGACCATCAAAATTGAAACCAAAATACAACCATCCTCCTCCTCTTTCAAGCCCAAGATATAATTAAAGACTCCCATGAAACCACCTGAAAGTAAACCTTCTTCATCTACCATTCTTAAATCCACCTCAACAAAAACATCCACTCTAACCGCCCCAATTGGATTTTTCAAAGAAATATTTCAATGTACACTTCAAGCATCTATGATCACCCTTCCACCTATTAAACCCTTCGATCCACGTGCCCCAAGATCTTCATGGTTTGACTCTAATCTCATTCACACATACCATCATGCACTGGACATGAAAATGAACATTGTAGAGTTCTTAAAACTATCATTCATAATATTATTGATGAGGGTGACCTTCTTGTTGAAGGGGACCACATTCATCCATCTGTCAAATAAGCTTCCTCATCCCAATCCTCATCCATCAAGACATATAAATCTCCTCATTCATCTAAGAATTACATTTCCATCCCTCCTCCAACCTCAACCTCTCCCAAAGAGGGTCCTCCTCTCTTCATTAATGTTATTTGGGTCACAACTCGTTCTCATCCCCATGAATTCCAATCACCCACTCAATCAAAATCCAAAGTGCTTGTCATTATTCCTTCCAAAGAGTCTACTACAACACCTTTTTCATCAAAACCCAAGGTATCCATCTTAGCTTCCCTCACTTATGATTATAAAACAAAGTGTTATGAAATAACTTTATCAAACCTAATTTAAGATGTCCCTTTACGAGCTCAACCAAAGCTCTCCAGACCATAAACAAGCCCTCATTGAAGATCTTAAGCGTATCCATACTCTTAATAATGAGGCTTAGCCATCTACATCTATTGTGGGAGCACTTAACACTTCCGCTTCCATATATTTCGATGACACCAAAATTCGACATCACACTTGAGGAACATGATCTTCCCCTCTTCATAATTGTGCGCATCAATGACACATTCATCTGTCATTCTATGATTGAAAATGGAGCTAGCATAAACATCATCTCATATCACACCTTTGATCAACTTAATCTCCCTAATTCCATTATCGCTTAATCACCCGCGGTCCTTCGCACCTTCAATGATGATGTTTTCCTCACTTTAGGCATAGTTATCCTTCCCATTCATGTTAGTGAAAAAATCCTCCATGATTTCTTCTATATCGTAGAAGGGGAGTTTCAATAAAATATCCTCCTTAGATGACCATGGATTCAAGATATACATGCATTGCTTTCCTTCCACCCTTCATCGATGTATCAAATATAAACATGAGGGAAAAATATTAACCCTCCCCACATAAATTATTCCATTCAAAGCATGTCAAATGAATTATCAACCTAATGAAGTGCTCATCCCCACAATCATCCACTAGCTCATTCCTCTCTACATCCATACTTCCCAACGATGATTCCTTAGACAAAGTGATGGATCAACTCATGGGGGAGTATCATCTTCTCACACTTAATGCTCTTTCAACACCTAATAAACTTGTTAGAGTGAAAAAGATCCAATGTATCGATCTAATGTCGGTGATGATATTTTCTCTTAATCTCATCTTCACACTAATTTCATCTATGGTGGCATCAATCACCCTTCCTCACACATTGACACTCAAATGCACCCCAAACCATACACTAACAAATTTGAATTTATTTACAATAAATCATTTTCCTACACCTCTCTTCATTATTGCACTGTAAAGTATTTGGGACGAGACATTATAAACAGGGCATGCATGACCTTGTCATTAATTAATCTCATGCAAATCCCATGAAATGTTTTTCCTAGGATTTAAATAACAATCTGTAGAGCCTCTCCCACCATCTATGGTTCTCATGGAAAATGATTTTCCATCTTCTCCATCCCACCATTTTATGGATATAGATGACACCGTGTCTATCGCTTCTATATTTTTTTAATATCTCTGCCATAACCTTGGGATTGTTCACTTATCGGTGTGACAACGAAGATAGGTCCTTCCCTCTTCAATTTTTAGAAATGATAGAGGAATAATCCTATGATATTAACATTATTCAATGTACTAATGATAATGACATCCCTTGCTATATGGGACAAAATATTCCTATCTTAATAACACATTCGCCAAACACATTCACCCTCCTTAATGAATCCACCATTGACATAAACATAGGTACTCGGTAGGAGTCTCATATTATCAAAGTGGACCAATCCCTTGATCCGCATGAGCTTCAATATTTTACTGATTTTCTTTTTCAACATATCCAAGCCTTCATATGGTTGTATGCTTTGACATGTTAGGCCTCAATCCTTCAATTTTTGTCCAAAACATTGTCACCTTTCCTAATGCCAAGCCGAGTTAAAAAAAGCTTCACCACATGCATCCTTGAGTTTCCCTCCTTATTAAAGAGGAGTTGCAACACATCCTTTCCTCTAATTTCATCATTCCTTTCAACTATCTGGAATGGGTCTCTAACATCGTACCTATTGAAAAATATTTGGGCAAGCTTCAAAATTTCACCGATTTTTGAGATCTTAACCTCGCTTACCCTAAAGATGATTTTCCTCTTCCAAACATCAATCAAATTGTAGACCTTACACAAGACCATGAGATGTTTTATCCTATTGATTATTTTTAAGGTATAATCAAATCCTCATCACATCAAAATACAAACATAATACTTCTTTCATCACTCCTTGGGGAAATTTATGATATCACGTTCGCCCTTTGGTTTGAAAAACACTGGAGCCACCTATCAGCGAACCATGACTTATAAATTTCATAATATCATCTATAAGACTCTAAAGGACTATGTTGATGACCCTTTGGGTAAATCTAAGCATCTCCATGACCATCTCTTCATCCTTGAAGTCCCTTTTGAATTCCTCATCCAATTTTTCCTCCACCTCAATTCAGCCAAGTGTGTGTTTGGAGTGTTTACTGGTAAAATCCTTGGATTTATCATTTCCATCGGGAAATTGAAGTTGACCCCACCATAATTAAAGAAATCCTTAAAATGCATCCTCCTTCTAACCTAAGGCATCTTCGCAGAGTCAAGGCTAAATTCAATCACTTTGGTGTTTCATCTCGCAACTCTCTGACCATTTCCAACCTTTTCATCACCTTCTTCATAAAGACATGGAATTTAAATGGGATAATAGCGTGAAAAATCCTTTGATGATTTCAACAATTATCTCCTATATATGCTGTGTTTACCCTTCCACGTAAGGGAGAGCATTTATATCTATATGTCTCTTCCTCCAATCATGCTCGAGAGCCATGTTGGCATATCACGATGACCAAGGAAGGGAGTAGGTCATATACTATATCAGCCACACCCTTCACGATTATGAGACTCGCTACACTAAAGTTAAAAAGTTGTGTTGCACTCTTTTCTTCACTACTTCCAAGCTTCACCACTATCTTCTCAATCATAAGACTTATGTCATCACTAGCTTTCATCTCCTCAAGAACATGCATTCTAAACCTTATCATAGTGATTGCATCATTCAATGTCTCATACTCATAATAGAGTTTGACCTCGATTTTATCTCTTAGAAATCAATCAAGGGCCAAGCTATCAAAAATCAATTAGTTGACACCCCTCTTCTTGATAATCATCTTCCTCATAAAAACTTTTCCATATGAATCTATTAACAACTTTGACACTCTTCTTTGATGGCTCTAGAAATGTCTCTCTTATTTGATGGCTCTAAGTGTTGACAAGGGAGAGGAATTTGTGTCATTATTTTCTCCTCCTTAGGACACTTTTATCCCTCCTCTTTTAAACTAGCTTTTAAATGCAAAAACAAATATAGCCATATACGAAGCTCTCATGTTATGCCTCCAAACCACCATCTTACTTAGTGTCAAAATCCTTGATATCTACGAGGATTCCTAGCTCATCATTAATCAAGTCAAAGGAATATATCAATGTAAAAATGAGATCCTTCAAAAGTATAAGGACATTGTTGAATTCCTCCTTAGAGCCTTTGATTTTTACACCATCCAAACCATCCCTCTGGTCATCCAATTGCTTTGTAGACATTGTGGCTTCCCTTATCTCTCTCATTCCTCGGTCTATGGAAGAATATAAATTCTTTGTTATTATCAAACATATTGAAAAACTAACTCATCTTAGTGAGTTACCTGGTGTCAATCTCATTGAATCTAATCCTCATGATGTTTGGTATTATTAAATATTCAATTATCCTTCTCAATTCATCATCTCCTCCAACCTATCTAAAAATAGTAAGAGGGCATTTCTTCAAAGTGTTAACCACTAAGTCATCCTTGGTGGAATCCTCTACATTCCTGGCTTTGATGACATCTTTCTTCATTGCCTTAAGTCTCATGAATCCTCTCTAGGTGACCAAGAATCCCACAATGGTATCTATGGTGGAATTTTTAGCGGTTTGGCTATCACCAAATGAGTCCTTTTCATGGGTTATTATTATCTATCTCTCAATTATGAAAACTCTAAATACGTTAAGAAATGCATCAAATGCCTAAAATATTCCCATCTATTATGTATTTCTAGTCAGGCCTTACATCTGGCTCAGGATCTTTGACCTTTCTCAAAGTGGGGTCTAGACCTCATTGGCCTCATCAATCTATGTTCCTCTAGAAGCCATCATTTTATCATCATCACTACCGAATACTTCACTAAATGAGTGGATGAAATTCCACTCGCATAAAATAAATCCAATAAAATCATGAATTTTATCTATTAGCATATCATTTTTTGTTTAGATGTTCCTCGCAAAACCATCACAAACAACAGACAGTCCTTCAAAAAAAAAACTCAAGAAGTTTTGTGACTCATTCAATATTAAGCTTAGATTCTCTTCTCCATACTATCATGAAGCTCATTGCTAAGCCAAAACAACTAAGAAAACTATTCACCACATTCTTGCCAAGAATATTGATAAACCAGTCGCAATTGGCACCTTCACATCCCCTTCACTCTTTGGGCTTATCGGACTAGAATCTACACCTCTATGGGTACTACTCCTTTCTCTCTCATCTATGGATCTGAAGCCATTCTTCCTCTTAAAGTTCAAATCCCTTATTTACGCGTTTCTCTTCACAATTTTGTTTCTGATGAAGATTATCACCAAGATTGTCTAGCTCAACTTGAGTTATTAGATGAACGTCACCTTCTCACTCTTGAACATCATCATGTCGTCAAGAGCACATCAAAATTTCTTATAAAAACATCTCAAGGAATGTGATTTTAATAATAGTGACCTTGTTCTTAAAGAAAATCAAAATGTCACTACTTTAGAAAGGAGCCAACACAATTTTTTTTCTCTCAACTAGATTGGACCTTACATTATCATGCATAAGTATGGTTCTCAGTATCTTATCATTTGGATTCCCTTAATGGTAAACCAAAAACAAAACCTCTTAACGTATTACACTTACGGCCTTTCTATTTTTAACATGCTTACCAATGCTAACTTAGTTATCTTAGTAGTCATCCATCCATAACTATCCTCTTCCATCTTTCATCATAATGGTATGGAATTATGTGGTCTACCATCACTTTCCTATTTATGACCTTGAATATGGGCACCACAACTCGCTTCTTACATATTACTTATGGATAGATTCTTCCTTCTTGGTGAGGACTCCATGATCGTTACATCTTCTTCCCTATTATCTACCTATTGAAACCATGATAAGAGTCCATAGGTTTCAATTGTACATTCCTTTTCCCCTAAGTGGTCTACCTAGATATCCCGACTCTTCCATAAAAATTCAAAAATCCTAGATGCTCATCTAAAATGCTATCATATGAAAAAATACTCCTCCCTCAAAGGAAAGATGTTCATAAAAGAAAAAATATCTAAGTAAATTAGACTGATCCTCGAAGGAAAGATATCATCCATATTATATCCTGTCACTCATAAAAATAAAATTCCAAAATTCAAAAGCATAAAAGCATAATTTAGATCAGTCCCTCAAAGGATGACTACCATATCATATCATGGAAGTGAAGGCTTCCCATATTGATCAACCTTCTATATACTCAAAAGTAAAAGCATAATATTTTTCAAAAGAAAACATACTAAGAAATCTTCTTTTGGTGGGTGTTATTTTCCACATCATTAGGTGAGTCATCTCACTTAGGTGAGATCGTAGTTCCATGTGTCATTTAGGGGTCATTATGAGATTATCTTACGCATCAATGCGTCATATGTGTAATTGGGAGTTACACTTCTATTATGGGAATGTAACTCCCCTCTCTACTCAAGTTGTCATGATTGCAACACTAGGGGTTACTACGCACCTCCTATATGTACAACCCATTTGATCTATGAGATAGAGGAGAGTTTGTGGCTTATTGAGGTTCTACCCATTTTTCAAATCTTTGCATGCACATTCGGTTGATGCTCGCTCCTCTTGAGATCTCTTCACACTACCATTCACATGTCCGTTGATGTGCATGTCATCCCTTGTGATCCTCGCTTGTGGGTTTTTGTACCCTCTTACATGGTATCAAAGTGGATCTTGTGGATCCGTGCACTCTTCAACATTTTTTGTGTGTTTTTCTAGCTTCTGGCATGATATTTAGTTCTCGATGCATGTGTCATAATGGATATTCCGACCATGCTCTACTTGCACCGATTTGGGACGTTTATACCTCTGTTCGAGTTATTCATGGTTCGTTTGGTTGTGTTCGAGTATTTGGGTGTTTTTCCTTTTTTGGTTTTCCGGGTCCTCCACCCTTGCATGTGTGTTCGGAGGAATTTTTGTAGGATTGGGCTTCATATTTGAGTTTTTTTAGTGCTATTGTAGACACTAAAATTAGGTCACACTCCCCTTTGGTCCCTCGACAAATAAGCACCCTTTATTACATTTACCTAGCCATGAATCCCCTTCACCCCACTAATATTAATTTAATTACTCTAATTAAATTAATTTATTATCCTCACTATATTTATTATTTAAATATCTTATTTAAATAATATCCACACATATAGTTCACTTAGACACCTCACCAAGCCAACTCAACCTAAGACCTATTCTTAGAAAGTTGCCATAACTAACTAAGACTTACTAAAAGCCTAAAAATCAATGCCTACATTCCCTCTAACCACATCCACGCATGCTCACAAGAAGCTCCCAGTCTAATCCATGGGATAAAGACATAAGATCCAAGGAAATCAGGAGGATCTCTCTAGTTTAGTAATCCTAGGAAATCCCGCCTTGATCGACGTCGATTACCCCTAACCGTCACCGGTTAAGCCGGACCACCATTGGTTACCCCTTTTAACTCCTAAACTAACTTATTCTCAAGGTTGGAAAACATTGAGAGAAGGTTGATGAGCAAGAACACATCTCAGAGAGATAACACATCTTCAGAGAGCAAATTCCAGCAAAAACCTGCATACAAGGAAGGAGATTGAAAGTCTTCTCCCTGCATGACCATCCAAGAAAAGAGGAGTATACATGCAGCCCATACAAAAGATTTTTTTCAAATAGTGATCACTTGCAGCCTTCAAACCCCTCATCAGCACCTCCATCCCTCACACATAGGCATTCAGGACTAGAATCCAAGTAAGTATAACATCATACTTTCTTGGTTTATTTCATTTTATCATCTATTGTTTACTTTGCCCCTATTGACCTTCTCCAACATTTTTACCTCCATATACGAATTAAAACCTCACCAAATCCTACTTCAGTCACCTAATACCTCATCTTAACCCACCAAAGTCCTTTGTGCAATCACAAAGGAGACCACAACTTGTTCTGTGATATTTCCAGATCTCACAGTAACCGACACCGGTTACACCTAACTACCGTCAGTCACCCCTGACCGACACCGGTCTCTATATTTTCCCACACAGCCTAGAATAGAGACCTACCCACCAAATTTCATCTTACCCTCATTCACCTGTGATCTATCTCGTGACCTATGTCAAAACTACATAACCTTAACCAATCATTTGACCTTTAGATTCTATCCTAGATTTATCCTGTTAGGTTAGATCTATTTCTTATTGTGTTTTTAAGTGAGATACCTAAATCATTTTAAAATAAAATAGGATTTAATTTGTTTACAACATTAAATTTTTTAAAACAAAGTGGATGTGACAGCCATCTAGGAAGTATCACACTTCCTGAATCTAGCATATGCTAGGCAGTTCACTGCCCATATTGTTTAATTCCTTCTAGTGGTCTTGCTTTGCATCACAGGTAGTTCCTCCTAGCCAAAAGGAAGCTCTCACGATCAGCTGTGGATTCGGAAGTCATACACGTGTAACAACCCATCAACCAACATTTGAATAAGTATTCCTCCTATGCCCGTTACCCTATTTGTTTCGTCAACACTTCAAAGAAACGATCTAAGAAACAGGTGAAACATTTTGGCACGCCCGGTGGGACCCATCCGGGTTCCTTGCATTTCATTCATTCCTAGAAAAAAATTGTGTGTTTTTTCCCTTTTGAAAAGTGTACACACTAATTTTCTTCTTTGGTAATCCACCTCTTCTTTCTATTTGCTCTAAAGGAAACTTTTTCTTTTGGTGTAATTAAAAAGAACCATTTCTTCATGTTTTCTGCATTGTAGTGAAAGAGCATCCCTCTTCCTCTTCATCTTATTGTGTCATCCAATTTCACATTTTTGATTTGGGTTTAAAAATAAGTGCATTCCATTCTAATTTATTGCATTAGCTCACATTAATTGAGGGCAACCTATACGCTGGAAGTCATGCCCAGCTGATGGTTGACAAACGAATCGTAGAAAAGAACTTTTGTCCTTTTCTCTTTCTTTGAGTCTTACCAAACCTCACAAAAATTCAAAATACATACATTCTTAAACAACATCCTACCTGGAAGAAGCTGTAGGTGATCACACGATCATGACATAGTGGGCACCCAACTCACTGCTTTGTCGAGTCATACTTCAAAGTAAAGCCCGCCCACCATAACATACCTAAAACCTCACCTTTTAGATCTCCTTCTTTGTAGGAAGCCATCCTCACCAAAAACTCTATTTCAAAATTTATGTGTTAGTCCCTAAATAGCATAAGCTAAACAAACATAATAGAAAAGGCACTCCTAGGATCACATTTTCTTAGTGTTTTTTCTTGGCTTACGTTTTGAGGTGAGAGATCACTTTCATCACTTTTTTGTTCATCCTTTCACGCTCCTCATCACAACTGGTGTATTATGGCTTCAACTAAGTGTGCCTGGGCCATATCATCATCATTCTTAGAATTGTGGGTCTGATTCTACATCAGATTTTAATTCAAAACCACCTTCTTTCATCACTGTTTCAATTTCACAGTAACCGTCATCGGTTACCTCTAACCGCCATCGGTTATATCCAACCGACATCGGTTCTAGGTCCTTTTTCTAACCTACTCAAAAGGACATTTTACTTCACTTTCTTCCACTTTTCACAGTCCCTGTCACTATCATTATTCCCATTGGCATTTCAAACATCTTTAGATTTGGCATACCTGTCAGATTTTACCTTCTGCCTCGTTGTTTACTCTTTGTCATTTCTCATGAATCGGCAACGGTTACCCTCATCGGCGTCGTTTTCCCTAACCAAGATCTTGGTTAGCCTTTTTCACATTCCAGCCACCATTTGGTACTTAATCCACTTTTTTTCGCTATATTCACTTGTTCCTTCTATTCTTTGTGTCATTTATAGAGAAGACCATACCTAATTAGTAATGGTTCACATGGTGCTGATCTCGAAGACAAGCAAGTGTACTCGTATTTCACATGCCAGTTGTTAACCACTCCCACCTAGTCCTTCACCAAAGCTTTGAAACAAATTTACACAATAATATTCTTCAATATAATATTCTTCACTATATTATAATCATCCGGGATATTACAAATATATATAGGAGTGCATTTTCCTATTATCTAGGAAACCTCCTATAACTTCTCCAAATTTATTATTGATGAGTTGTTAATACAACTCTCAACATACTCCTAGATTAGTGTTATTTTTACTCACGTAACAATACACACTCTAAACAATAATATCATAAACAACTCGTAATATGAGTTATTACAACTCAATTAATTTACCCAATGTAAATATTATATTTCCTAAAATTCATCCCTTAATGTTTACATGGTAGAAAAACATTCACACTCTCATTTGCAGTATGCTCACCCCGTGGTATGTCCAACTATGTGACTCATGACCTTGATACAAAAGAAAGGCTCTCTCCTTCCATGGTTTTAAATAGGCTTACCACAAACCTTGACGTGACAGAACCTCATCAACTGTCCACCTCGTGTGGTTTTTTGGATCTCCCACAAACCTTTTCAAGATCCATGAAATGAATTACTGCGGTGCTACTTCTTGTTCACCATTATGCTTGTACATCGGGAATTATGTAGGAAACACAACTTGCACATTATAAAACCACACAATAGAAGATATACTGAAAATATTTCACATTACTTCCTATAAGAATCGTAATGTTCTTAATCATAGTCTCTGTCATTGATCGCTACCACTTGATCTCGAATAACATAGAAAACTGCCACTGCCACTAGAAGCTTTCCTTGACTAAGTCATTTCAGGTGCAAAATGGGAATGGAACATTGGTATGTATTCCCCCCATAATGTGAAATTTCCACTCATATAGATATTGAGAAGAAAAATGCATCGAAGAAAATACTCTGAATGGATCTTGCTAGTTAGGTCTTGCTGCACATGGTCACTAATGCTAGTGAACGTATTCTTCTAGTTGACCATCTTCCAATGAAGTATGGAAGTCAGAGGACCAAGTCAGTCAGAGGATCACTGACAATCATTTGCACTCCAACACAACTCTCTTTCCAACATCCATCAAATACCACACAAAACAGGAACATTGAAAATAGAAACCACACTGCACACATGTCACCAAATCATCTCGTGCAGCCCCTCATCGTATCAGTGGATCGACAAGAGGTCGCTGAATGACCTCCATCCTCTTGTGCCTCCATCCTCTAGTTTCATGCTGCTAGCTCAGCTGGATTTGATCATGGAGCTCAAATGCATATCAAAGGATGTCGGATTCCACCAATAGTGCGTCTAGTTGAAATGCAGGAAATTTTTTATTTATTTTTATGAACTTGTACTATGACTCAATTTATTTATTTTTATAACGACACAAAAAAAGGACTCAATAACTTATTATTCACCTAAACATACTATTCGAAATGAGATAATAAAAAGGTGATAGTAACTCAAACTTGATAAGACGAAACTTAACTTTGAATAACTACGTGAACCAACAGTTTATAATATTCACCTAGACATATATGATGGAATTAACATTGACATACACATTGATGTCTTACAATGACAACAAGACAATTCTTGACTAAAACGTTTGACATAAAATAAAAGACCTATTTGAAACTCTTATGGAAAGTGTGTTAAATGACATATTGAAAATAACACAAATAAAACTATTGACTTATTTGAAGACAATAGAAGATCGAAAGACTGATATGACACCCTAACTTTAGAAAATAGATTTGTAATATAGACTTATTACAAATCAAACACTAAACCAAACCTATGACCATGCAATACATTGAAACAAATTACACCTTTGTATTCAAACTCTGTGCGCCAATATTGGTTGGGTGGATCTCAGAGTGCGAGGCAGATGTCAACAATGGATGCAACTCAACACATGGATCATGCATTAAAATTTGAACCTGTGAAAGTTGAAACGCAAATGGTTGACCGCTGGTGGAGAAGAAAGACGAATCAAACAGAGAGATCTAAATGCCATAGAGACTGTAGATTCTTGTTGATTACAACTATCAGGTGAAGACCATTTCTGAGATTTAAAATATGAACAATTTGAAGGTACGTGATCAATTTCAGTGTTGTGTGGAGAATTGGTCGATGCAAGTTGAGGCAAAACAAGCTATTACAGGTTTGCAGTTGATGCTATCACATTGATGCAAAGATTAACATTTGTTGTGCTAGACGCCTTCCTCCAAACATGTCAGTGGAAATGAATGCAAGTTGAAGATAATGCAACCAAAGGAAATACTCATACCCATATAGATTATCAGTTGTGTTTGTCCTAAACAGATCAGAACCTTCTGAAGATGGATGTGCAGATGTGAATAATGGAACACCAGTTGTTAATAAAGTGTCCCAACACAGCCAATTATGAAATGAAAATCCATGCTTTTGCAATGATGATTCTGATCTGGCAGAAGAAATCGACTATTCCAAATAAAATACAATTGCGTTTTTGGAATTTTTAATCCAATGTAGAGTCAATGATCACACAGGGCCAAGGTGATGCAAGAAGATTTTAACAGATCCCTCAGAGAATGTGGATGACGGCCCTCAGAAAATGGTAAATGCCAATACAAACACAAAACTATCATACAGATCTGTAAAACTTAGACATCGACACAAAACAAGACAGTAGATGCAAATGATTCAATAATGCAGAACCTTTTCTCCAGGAAACTACGAAACAAAGCTAGCTTAACTTATACCAACAAAATGGCTTCTCATCAAGAAATTTCCATATATAGGGGCAAGAATGCAAATATGGTAGTGCCCCATTTTCCTTTTAATTCTCCATAATACCCTTGCTCTAAAAATGTTTTCTCTTGAAATAGATTTACACAATAATCTTCTTCAATATAATATTCTTCACTATATTATAATCATCCGGGATATTACAAATATATATAGGAGTGCATTTTCCTATTATCTAGGAAACCTCCTATAACTTCTCCAGCTATTATTGATGAGTTGTTAATACAACTATCAACATACTCCTAGATTGGTGTTATTGTTACTCACGTAACAATACACAACTCTAAACAATAATATCATAAACAACTCGTAATATGAGTTGTTATTACAACTCAATTAATTTACCCAATGTAAATATTATATTTCCTAACATTCACCACCTTCTATTTTATCACCTGGGTCATGGATCCCATCTAGCCTATCACTATCGCTACGAGAGATGAGGAGTTCACATGACTCCTTGACCGTAACCCCGCCACCTTGCAAATTTAACTTTCCCACTCGTCCACTCGAGATGCCTGGGAAGTCAATTGATATACGACATGCCCGTATATATCCCTCTAACTCTCACACCCACTCCCGCATCATCCCCATTTGGCTGTGTGCTTGCCCGCATCCACCTTACCCCAGTCATTTCATAGTTAGGTCCTATACTTGCTATGATTGCTTTATGTCTGCTACCTCTATGGCACCCATTACATCAACCATACCCTCTACGACTACCCCAAACACAACCTCATCCACCCCTAATGTCTCACACATACCTATAGCTACATTACCACCTCCAGTGTTGGTGACCCCTACCCCATTTCAGAACGTGGTTCTTTCCATTCCATAATCATTAGCCCTTATTGCCACCAGGGTTACCACGACTCTTCCACCCCATATACATACTACCAACAACCTCATGTTTCATCCATTATTCTTCCGGTACGTACCCCTATTTCACTTCCCCTCTTCTCCACCACCCTACATGGTAGCCCCACACACTAGAGTGCCACCCTGTTATATGTCCAAAACCAACCTTCTCACACTGGGAGGCATCCAATCATCACAACCCACAAACGGCCTAATTAAATTGATGTTGGACAAGAAGTAGACATGGAGGCATTAGTTTAGGCTCCCGCAACACTCTCACCTATGACGAGATTTGTAACGAGCCTATTCACCCATCCATTCCTATCCGTTCATACCCTGTGCATTGGGAAATTCCTAAATTCAATCATTTCAATAGCAAAGAAGACCCACAGTAGCATTTGTGGTCATTCAAACACGGGTGTTATCTGATCACTCATGATGATGCCTTGCTTTTGAGAACCTTTCCCTTGTCCCTCATTGGACCTACATTAGATTGGTATAGCTTACCTAAACACTCTATATTATCATTCAATTAGGTAGCCCAAGCCTTCTTGGATCATTTCTCTATCAATATCGTCAAGAAGGTTACCATGACCGATCTATATTCCACACGTCAGTATGAGGATGAATCTATCGCATATTTTTTTTTTCACTGAGGCAGCTTGATCAATCAACTTACCTTCCAACTGCCACAAATAGAACTCATCGAGCTCTTCACATGGGCTTGCACTAGACATATTTCACTAACCTTGTAGGTCCAAATCTTCCAAACATTCAATGAGGCATTCACTATGGCATGAAAGTTAGAGATTCGGGCCATCGAAGAGAAGAAAATCCAATTACACAATAAGAATTCGGCATTCAAGATGAATGATACCTATTCTTCTTCCAAACCATAAACTAATTATTCAAAAGCTAAGGCCACCACTAACGCAGCGTGGTACTCAAGGCCGCCCACTCATCCATCAAATTAGGCTATACCCTCATCTAATCTCTCACCGTGTCCTAGACTTTTAGATTCGAGAAAGAGCAATAAAATATACCCCAATTGGGGAACCTTACTCTTCTGTCTTAGAAAAGCTTATCAAAGATGGAGCCATCACCCTTCCACCTATAAAACCACACACTGGTTTTGACCCTACTCACCCCATGCCTGCATGGTATAAAGAACATGATTTTTGTAACTATCATCGAGTAAAGGGTCATAGTGACGACAACTGCATCACTTTTAAAAATATTGTCCAAGAAATGCTCGAGAAAGGTGAGTTAACTATGGATAATCCCAACACCACCCCAACCAAAATCTACAAATCTTCAAAAAACCATTTCCCAACCATGCCCCTTCATCCAATCAAACCGGTGAGACATCAACTCATGATACCCATACTGCAAGGTTCACACTATCTTTAATGAGGTACCTGTCACCTCCCAATTACCCCATATTCCTTCCATAGAGGAGATCCTAACTGAAATCCTCCTTCCACATTAGAACCAACCTCCCCTATTCCTTTACCAACAGAGGACCACCTTTCATCTCCTTCATCACCTACGGAGGGGTCTTCCGCTAACATTGAGACCATCTCACCCCTGGCTTTACCACTTAGAGAACCTTTACCTATAGTACCTCCTCCACCCATAGAGGATCACCTAGTATCTCCTCCACCCATAGAGGAGCACCCATTATCTCCTCCACCCACAGAGGAGTGCCCATATGTTCCTCCACTTATAGAGGAGCTCCCATCATCTCCTCCACCTATCATATACCCAATTGATATATCTTTGCGTCTTGGTGAGCATTCTCCATCAGCTACCATGAATCTTGTAGACCTAATTTTGGCTCTCTTACCCACGGAAAGTGAAGCTAGCCAATTCCCCATCTCTAAGACACATTTTACGGGAATTACCATTAGGTCCTCACTAACTCCACCTATAAACATGCCATTCTCATGTTTGACCGATCATTTAGATTATGTGGATAGGGCTTTACTATGGGGGTGCTTCTTACTCCCTGTTTCAACACAGATATAGAGATCCCTCGCCGATACCTCCACTATCTACCCAAACACATTTCGAATAATCAAACCAAACACAACCACCTCTATCGCAACCCCTTCCACGATACCTGTTAGCACTCAAACCACACCCTTACCCATAACCCGACCTACATCTAAACCCAAACCCACACCTACAATATTTTCCTCAACTAAACCTATTACCACTTTAGGGGTCACCCCGACCACTAGCCTTACTCATCCACCTATTAAACTAGATTTAGCTACATCCTCCAATGTCAATACCACACCTACTCCGACACCCAAACTAAAGAAACAAACTCATCGACCTCATACCCCATGCACCAATCACACCAAGATTACTTGTCCGTATGTCTTAAGACCTCAACTACCTAACATGGTCAAGTGACCTTCACCCATCCATAAACCAATAACACAACAACCCATTCCTTCCTCACAAACCTCTAACCTACCTAGGCACACAACATGACTTACACTGCACCTATAGTCTTTTTACCACCAATACCTCTAATACCCTTAGCTATTGCTTCACTACCCACTACACTTCAGTCATTGTCCCTCACACCCCAAGTATAACCTCGTCATCTACCTTCATAAGACTTCAGTTATCCCCGTGGGTAACTCACCCTCTTCCTCCAACTACTTTTCCTTCTAGACCTCGTACACCCACATCACCTTTACCCAAGAAGGTGTAACCCAAAAACAAAACCCTACTACCCCACAATAAGGTAGTCAAAACAACCACACGCCCTCCTACCCATTCATCTATTGTACCCCTACCCAAACAAACACAACCGATACCTAAAACCACATCGGCACCTAAACCCATAGCTTGAACTGTTCCTCATCTTCAGAAAATAGTTCCTCAAAAATCAACCACACCTACACCGAAACCCACATTCACTTCCCATTGTGATCCACTAGCAGGATCCTATGCCAAAATTTTAAGAAACCTCTCGGAGACCTCTATTATCACATTACCACCACTCCAACCTTATGACCTCCTCAAACCCAAGCTAAAAGGGTTTGATGATATTAAAATTTGCACATACCATCATGTGCCGGACATGATGTGGAGAACTACAAGGCCTTGAAAACCATCCTTATCTAATTGTGTCCACCAGAAACCAACTTTGATGACGACAACCTTCTTGACGAGGATCCTATTTCACCGACACCCATTCCCACACTGCCCACTCAACAACCACAACCTCCACCCTCACCCTTAGAACCACCCCCAAGATTTGAAATTAACATGGTTCACATTAGAGAACTTGCCATGCCACCACCCCAATGTCATTGCACCCAGCTCACCTCACAAGGCTTTTCTCCTCCAGTAGGTTTTTTCCCTTCATGTCATTACACCACTCACCCTACACCTTCTCCATTTTCCAACTCCCCTCAAATCAACATGATATGTCACTACACGTGTGTAGAAGGGAAAAGAATAGACAATTGATCTACCAACCAATCCTATACCCAACATACCATTTACACCCATACTTAAAATAAATATCCATGACCCCATGTACCCCATTTCTAATGGCATCACACATCACACCATGCTCAAACAATTACACCAATCTCCCTCAAAATGTCCTTATATGACATCATCCAAACCTCGAGAATCCCATTGTCAATCCCTCATAGGGGTTCTTCAATCTATTGAGGTTTTACCTAATGAACCTACAATCGTAGCCTCCATTATCACACCCCATCATGTAGCTTCTCTCACGAAATTACCACCTTCATCTTCACCCCATCTTGTTCACCAAGTGGCCTCCTTATCTTCTCAAAAGACGAGATTGCGCCACACCAAAACGATGACTAGACCCATCCCTCTTCATCATCATCCACATTGATGACATACGGGTACACCGTGTGATGATTGATGGAGGCGCTAGCATTAACATCATTTCATCCCATGCATTTGCTCAAATGCGCATACCTGAAAATTGCATGCATAAACATCTGGTCATGTTGCATTCATTTAATGATGCTATGACCTCCACACTAGGCATTGTCATCCTCCATGTTCGTGTGGGCCCCGCACTATTCTAGAATTGTTTTACATTTTGGAGGGGGAATTCCAATATAACTTGTTGCTTGGTAGACCCTGGATCTGTGTCATGGGTTTCTTTCCTTCCACTTTACATCATTGTGTAAAGTTTGAACACAAAGGAGTCACTTATACCATTCCGGTGACCCATCACCTTTCAAAACATGCAACATGATTTATCGACCCAATGATGTGCTCATACCTATCAAGCCGTCTACCTCCTCCGCAACCACTACACCTCCACCTACAAGTAAAGATGCTTTGCTTTCACCGCACATACCTCCTCTATTCCTACCACTACTATAACCTCCATAGCTGACCCATTAGCTTCAAAATATGTTAACTCCACCTCCACATCAACCTCCGAAACATCATCCATTCCATCTACCTACATACCAACCACTGATCCCTTGGAAGGTGTTTTTCAATGCCTCACTCTGGGGGAGTACCGCCTTTATAGTGTCAACACATTCCTTACTCCGCAGAGTATGGAAGCCTTCACCAACACCCTCGCTATGATCACCATATAGGAGAATGCCTCCTTTATGGTCCTCCTCATCTTCGTACTAGTCTCACCTATGGGGGACTTGATACTACCACTTACACACCTGAACCACCATCACAGCACCCGCCCATTTTCCGCTGACTTCCAATCACTTACCAATCACCATTTTTCCCACACCTTCTTGCACCATTGTGTGTGGTGGAAGGTTTTGGTTTTGGCTTTTACGAGCAAGGCCACCATACCATTATTCCATGTACCACCGTAAACATAACAACCGTAGTGGTATCGGCTTCCTTGAACCTCCTACCAAATAGGCCTGCATTGAACTCATTGAGGACCCTAGCCCTTCTCCACCTTCATCTTCAGCACCACCTTCACCCGCTCCACCTTCATCACCACCATCACCGATGGAGTCGATGGATCTGAATATATCTCCCCTAACTTTTTTTTTTTATAAAAACCATTTCCTTTTGGCCTTTGACTTATCAACGCAAAGGCGAGGCCCCTTCCTCTCTTCCATTCCGTATCTCGAAATTATGATGATGACACATCTAAAATTAACATCATTCAATGTTAGGATGATGAATCCAAAATCACCTACCTTGGTACAAAAGACTCATATATTCATCGGTCATTACCCTCGAGATGCAAACCATGTTGAATGAATTGACTATCGAGATCAACATTCATGCTCGGGATAAACCGCACATCCTAAAGATCGGACAATATTTAGAGATCTTTGCTAAACAGAAGCCATCACTTCTTTCCTCTGAGATCATAACCACGCTTTCACTTGGTCTTATGTAGACATGCCTGGTATTGACCCCACCATAGTGGTCCACAATATCGTAACCGTTCTCGATGCCAAACCTATCAAACAAAATCTGAGGAAAATACACCCTCGCATTTCTCTTCTCGTCAAAGAATAACTTCAGCGCCTTCTTTCCGTTTCCTTCATCTTACCCATTGATTATCCTCATTGGATTTCTAACATTGTCCCTATTACTAAAGTGATAGGGGGACTCCACATTTGCACTGGACTTCCGTGACCTCAACCTAGCCTACTCAAAAGATGACTTTCCCTTGCCGGTATTGATCAACTGGTTGACCTCACCACTAGTCATGAGATTCTCTCACTCATGGATGGCTTCTCGGGTTATAACCAAATTTTTATTACCCAGAAGATCAACACAAGACCACATTCATCACCCCTTAGGGGACCTTTTTCTATCGATTCATGACCTTTGGCCTTAAAATCTTTGGTGCCACATATCAACGTGTTATGACTTATATCTTCCATGATATCATGCATCACATATTATAAGATTATGTGGATGACCTCTTGGCCAAATATAAATTTCACTCGAGTACCTCGCCATCCTTAACACCATCTTTGACCACCTCATTAAATATTGCATCCGCATTAAGCCTAAAGAAGTGTGTCTTTGCGGTTCTCTCGGGATAGCTCCCTGGGATTTATATTTTCCCTCCATGGTATAGAAGTTGACCGCTAAAGTCAATGCCATCCTCGAAATGTCTCCACCTACTAAAATTCGCCAACTCTCGTAGCCTGCAAGGTAAATTTGCAGTCCATTCACCATTTCACTTCATAATTATCTCGATCGGTGTCAACCATTTCATCATCTTCTTAGGAAGGATGTCTCCTTTAAATGGGATGATGACTGTCACAAAGATTTTGAGTCCCTAAAATAATACCTTCTACAACCACCTGTACTCATTCCACCTAAAGACGATCAACCTTTTTACCTATACATATCCACTATTGATCATTCCTTGGGAGCCATGCTCGCTCATCGTGATGAATAACATAGGGAGCAGGTGGTTTATTACATAATTCATACTCTTTTGGACTATGAAACCTGATACAACCATCTTGAAAAACTTTTCTTAGCATTAGTTTTTGTTGCCACCAAACTCTACCATTACCTACTCAACCACAAAACCTATGTCATGACCAACACCAATCCCTTACACTTCATGTATGCCAAAACTTATCAAAATCAGCATGTCGCATGATGGCTTATGCTTTTAGCTGATCTTGACCTCAAATTCATTCATCAAAAGTCCATCAAGGGCCAAGATATCACCGACCAATTGGCCGATGCACCTATTTCTAGGGATCAACCCTCTAATTTTGACTTCCCTGATGAGTCGATTGCTACCCTTTCCCTGGATGAACCCCCTTACCAAATGACACTTTTCTTTGATGGTTCCAAGTGTCAGCGTGGGGGTGGGGTTGGTATTATCCTCATTCCTCTAGATGGAGAACCCATGCCTTTGTATTTCAAACTAGACTTTGAATGCACCAATAATATTTCGAGGATGAAGTGCTCGTATTAGGTCTCGGCCGGATATGCCCTAGATTTCAAATCAATCAAGCATATTTGGTGATTCACAATTGGTCGTAAACCAAGTCAATGGTATGTACTAATGTCGTAATGAGATACTTCAAAAGTATAAACATCATGTAGACATAATTTTGACCACCTTTGATCGTTACACCCTTCAAACCATCCCACGTTCAACCAAAAAATTTGTCGATACCATGACCTACTTAGCTTCCCAAATACCTGCTTCCCCCACCGATTCCAAAATATTTGTCACCATATAATGCCTCCATTCACCTTCTTATTTACCTCATGATGTTTACTTAATCGAAACCGACACCCCTGACCCGAGTGACCTTTGGTATAAACAATACTCTGACTACCTTTCTTTCTCCATCTTACCTTCTGATCTCACCCATAACGGACAACACGCCTTCCTTAAAAAGGTCTCTCATTTCATCATTCTAGGGGACTCCTCTATAAGCACGAATTTGATGGTATTCTCTTACAATGCCTCACAAGTTCTAAAATTCCTTATACCATTAAGGAGGTTCATGATGGCATATGTGGAGGTCACTTTAGTGGCCTTGTTGTTGCTAAGCATATTTTTTGCCTAGGCTATTCTTGGTCGACCCTTAACCATGAATGTTGTGACTATGTCAAACATTTTGTAAAATGTCAAAAAAATTCCAACCTTCATCATACACCTAGTCATGCCTTACGGGTCACTCGTGATATTTGGCCCTTCTCTCAATGGGGTTTGGATCATGTCGAGAGAAATCAATCCCCATTCTTCCCAACATCATCAAAGGATCATAATCGCTACCGAATACTACACAAAATGGATGGAATCCATACCACTCATCTCCACGAAAGATAAGAAAATATGTGAGTTTATTAACCATCACATCATTTTCTACTTTGGTGTCCCTCATCGCCTCATCACTAACAATGGAAAACAATTCAAAAATAAAACATTGCAAAAAATTTGTGACACCTTCGACATTTAGCTTAGTTTCTCATCACATTATTACTCGTAAACCAACAGCCAAGCCGAATCCACTAATAAAACCTCAAAAAATTCTCATAAAAGTAGTTGACGATACTAGGAAGGATTGGCATATGCACATTCATTTTTCCCTGTGGGCATACCGCACTATTATTCACACTTCCACTATGGCCACACCCTTTTCATCTGGTCTATGGTACAAAGGTTGTTCTACCTCTCAAAGTCCAGATCCCCTCACTCCACATTTCTCTCCATGACATGCTTACTGATGATGAATTTCATCATGACAACTTAGCACAACTAGATTTATTAGACAAATGTCATCTTAACACTTTGGATCACCTTCAAGTTTACCAACAATGTATCAAACGTGCTTATGAAAAACGTGTTCATGAACGAACCTTCCAAGTCGGTGACCTTGTCTTGAAAGAAAATCAACACGTAACCAAAGTAGAAAAAAGTAAACGGGGAAATTCACTCCTAATTGGCTTGGACCATACATCGTAACTCATACTTATGGATCAAGTGCCTATCATTTATCCTCACTTGATGGTAAACCTAAACCTAAGCCCCTTAATGCATTGCATCTTCGACCATTCTATTGTTGACTTGTCATCCTACCTCACCCTTTGTCTCTTTACAGGCTCGTCCCTTGAGCGCTATCCACTCCATACACCTCCCCAATAATTAAACAAGAATCATGTGAGTACCTATCACTTGTTATCTCTTCTTGAATATGTGTACCATGACACTGCACATAGCATGATTCTCATGGATACTTTTCGTCTACCTTTAGATGAGATCCCATGGTCATTCCACCTTGCATTTTGAACAAGAGTCCTATCCTCCACCTTGGTCTTTTCCATGATTTCAAAGACCTCACATGGGACCAAAATCCTTGAGTCAAAATTCTAATAAAAGATGACTCCCTCAAAAGGACATCTTCCTCTCGACAAAATTGCTACTATAAATAGACTACTCCCTCGAAGGACAACTATGTAAATCTTAAAAAAATTGAGAGAAACCGAAGCTTCCCGCATTGATCATCTTCACGAAGACCTCAAGGAGTACCATATTCATTATCCCATATAGACTTCCCACATCGATTAGTCTATCAAAACAAAAAACTTTTTAGTCATGGACTTGCCCATTGTGACCTAGGACCCCTTGCCCAAAGGCCCTGTTACTCAAAACATATAAAATTAACTACCTTTCACCCTCCTTACAACTTCCACTCTCATTGTCTCAATTTCCTCAAGGGACATCTTGGAATTTAGACATTTGGTGATCCTATGACTACCTTCATCGTAGAATAGTTAATCGTGCAATGCCTTTCGGGTCTTATGTTCATCACCCCCTCCAAGGTATGATCTACTCGGTATGATCCTACCCAATCAGGTGGCTTTATTGCCCCCTCTTATCTTTTAACCATCTTTGTTTATGTTTTGATTACCTTATACAAGACTTGGTCCTCGACGCTTACCTTTTAGGTAATCCTCCCCTTTCACCATAATCACCTTCACCTACATCATTTTACCTATAATCTACCTACACCTATTAAACCTAAACCCATAACATGTCCGAAAACATACCAACTCATTTTCATATTCTTCCCTAGCTCATGGGAGAAATACATCGACCTGAGGTCCCTTTTTCACTGGGACTATGTAGGCAACACTCTGAGGGCATGGGGTCCTTGGAGGTTAGCTCGGCCATTTTCTACCCTACAACAATTCATCAACCAGGCCTAACTCACCATTTACATCACATTTCACTTAGTTCCCCTTTTATAAAAAAATTTGGAAATTAAGCCACATACATAACAAGTTGCTTACCACAACATACAATTATTACACCTACCATCTCTCTATCATCACTATGCATAGATTATAGAACATTTCACATATGACCCATAGTATCATTCATTGCCAAAATAATGAATCATAACTAAACCTAATTTCAACTCAACCATGCCTATAACCTGACTTAACCATGCCTATAACCTGACTCGATCCATGCCTAAACCAACTCGACTCACCCACGCATATAACCCTTAATTTTCTCTTTTACCCCACGCTTTACCTTGATCCTTTACCCCACCCCACCTGTACCCAACCTATTTACCTTACCTTTCCAGACCTCCTCACTTGCATACCTACTCTTGTCCTCCTTTGGGGACTCTTTATTTTACCCATACCTTGGCCTTACTCGTGTTGTGACCTAGATATTTAGACCTAGACCATCGTTGTGACCTTTGAACTCATGTGTTCGCTATACCTTACAAAGCATCATTACTGTGTTGATTAACCTAATGACCTTACCTAGCCTATTGTCATGACCATTTATCCCGACCCTACCTTTGGTGTACCAAAACATACCTAAATGTTCCTGCACCTAACCTACGTTGTGTTTTCCTAACCATATCATATACCTTGGATATTGGATTCACTTCAACCTTGTTTGGATAAACCTATCGACCTTAGATGATGTAGAGTTTTCCTGCTCTTTAACCCTTGATTATGTGTTGTAGTTTATATGTGTGCGTGTGTTTGATTTTCAACTACCTTTGACCCTGACCCATGACCTAGATTGCCCGAGTAGATCTTTCACCTTTTTTAACCCCGTGCCCACCTACCTTTTCCTCACATTTTCCTTTTATCAAACCACTCACCACTTTAGCCTACTACCTCATCAGTTCTGGTTTGAGGGGGATCACCTTCACCCACACATGGGGCAACCACATCTTATTTTTGTTAGCGCTGCTTACCAATACAAGCTATGCAACAAAAAGCGGCAAAATGTAGACACTCAAATTAGGTCACACTCCCCTTTGGTCCCTCGACAAATAAGCTCCCTTTGTTACATTTACCTAGTCATGACCCCCTTCACCCCACTAATATTAATTTAATTAATCTAATTAAATTAATTCATTATCCTCACTATATTTATTATTTAAATATCTTAATTTAAATAATATCCACACATACAGATTCACTTAGACACCTCACTAAGCCAACTCAACCTAAGACCTATTCTTAGCAAGTTTCCATAACTAACTAAGACTTACCCAAACCCTAAAAATCAATGCCTACATTCCCTCTAACCACATCCCCGCATGCTCACAAGAAGTTCCCAGTCTAATCGTGAGATAATAGAATGACATCGAAGGAAATCGGGAGGATCTCCCTAGTTTAGTAAACCTAGTAAATCCCACCTTGACCAACGTCGGTTACCCCTAACCGTCATTGGTTAAGCTGGAAAACCAAATCGGTTACCCCTTTTAACCCCTAAACTACCTTATTCTCAAGGTTGGCAAACATTGAGAGAAGGTTGACAAGAAAGAACACATCTCAGAGAGATAACACATCTTCAGAGAGAAAATTCTAGCAAAAACCCGCATGCAAGGAAGGAGATTGAGCATCTTCTTCTGCACAACCATCCCAACCATGATCTGATCCATCCAAGCAAAGAGGAGTGTACATGCAGCCCATGCAAAAGCTTTTTTTCAGTTGGTGATCACTTATAGCCTTCAAACCCCTCATCAACACCTCCATCCCTCACACACAGGCATTCAAGACTAGAATCCAAGTAAGTATAACATCATACTTTCTTAGTTTATTTCATTTTATCATCTATTGTTTACTTTTCCCCCTATTGACCTTCTCCAACATTTTCACCTCCATATACCCATTAAAACCTTGCCAAAGCCTACTCCAGTCACCCAATACCTCATCTCGACCCACCAAAGTCCTTTGTGCAATCACAAAGGAGACCACAACTTGTTCTATGATATTTCTAGATCTCACAAGATGTGAGCACCGATTACACCTAACCGCCGTTGGTCGCCTCGACCAACACGGTCTCTATATTTTCCCACACACATGCTAGAACAGATAACTACCAACCAAATTTCATCTTACCCTCATTCACCTGTGATCTATCTGTGACCTTTGTCAAACCTACAGAACCCAAAACCAATCATTTGACCTTTGGATTCTATTCTAGCTTAACTGTTAGATTAGATCTATTTCTTATTGTGTTTTTAAGTGAGATACCTAAATAATTTCAAACTACAATATGATTTACTTTGTTTACAACATTAAATTGTTTAAAATAATGGGTCGACAACCATCTAGGAAGTATCACACTTCCCAAATCTAGCATACGCTAGTGGGTTCTTTGCCCATAGTGTTTAATTCCTTCGGTGGTCTTGGTTTGCATTACGGGTAGTTCCTCCTAGCCTAAAAGGAATATCTCACGATTAGCTATGGATCAGGAAGTCATATGCGCACAAAAACCCATCAACCAACATTTGAATAGGTATTCCTCCTACACCCATTACCCTATCTGTTTCATCAACATTTCAAAGAAATGATCTAAGAATCAAGTGAAAAGCTTGACTATTTTGAGAGTTTTAGAGGTGTGTCTGTTGTCTTCAAGGGCCAACTCAGCCCTAGCTCACCGAGCTGGGAACTAAGCTTCCCCACTCACCTTCTCCAACTCACCCTGCACCATTTTCAGCTCGATCTGCCCTTGTTTTCAACTCGGCTCGAGTTTACTTCTACGGTGTTCTTTGCATGAACATGTTTACTTGAACTCAAAATTTTTGGTTTTATAGTCGGTGCATTGTTTTTCTTGGTTGAGCTTGCTCTTGGCCTTTGATCTCAAACTGATTCGGTAGCTTGGGTTTTGTTTCCAAGTAAACTTGGGCCTTTGGTGATCAACTTTGGACTATGCATTGGTATCCACTCACATTGGAAAACTTCCTCGACTCATGTATTGACCTACGGTTGACCGATCGGATCCTTGTTTGATTGAACTCATTGTGGACTCCAAGGCTCAAGTTTTCGGTCACACCTCAATGAGCCTACATTTATATCTAGTTTTTGCTTTTTGTGGAGCTCGCATCCTTACCTTCGTCATGGGTCTGCGTGAGGATATCTATAGCTTTCGGCTCCTCGCAACCTTGGCTCCATGTGTTTGGACATTTCAACATTTGTTGCCCCACTCCAGCCCATCTATTACCCTACTCATCCATTACAACATTCTAGCAGTGGTCACCCTTTGCAATATGATTGGATTGAATGTTTTGGTAGTGGCTCAAAGCATCTTTTCGGGACTATTCTTTGGTTTCGCTCTACAATTCCTTGGCACATGGTCACCTATCCACCTACGTTGGCATTCTGTTGTGAAATGGTTTCACCCATCACATGGCAAAGCTCTTCTTGGCGTGTTTTCTCTCACCCCAACATGGATGATGTGCAACTTAGCTCACTTTGCTCATCAAATAGCTCCGTTGCCACTTGCCTATCCTTTTAGAATTGTTTGTAGGTTAAAACAATCCTTGTTTTAATGTTTTGAGGTAAAAACATTCCTTGTATGGCATTGTAATAATTTTTGGGTTCTAATTTTGCTTGTATCATGCCCTTCCTACGTGTGTCACTGAGACGGAGGCGAGGTCCGGAGGTTGGCAGGAGGCTAATCCCCCTTGCAATAAAAATAAACCCTTGCTAAAATTTGACGTCGTTTCTAATGAACAGAACTTTCGATACCCTTTGCACTCATTTTTAGCACTTTTTAAATCCGTTTGCAGGGCCTATTGGCTTTTTCCATTAGTTGCGGGAATCGTAATAATGCCATAAATTTTGACTCGCACTCGTTTTTGAGCACTTCCTTGGTCAAAGTTGCATGATTTCTCACACTTTACGTGATGGCATTGTCGGTTTGTAAATGCACTAATTTATAAGCTGTCACTTTCTGGGGTTTGACTAGTACTCTAGGGTTTTCACATGTAGATGCATTATCGTTCGAGTCCGACGTCTTGCTTTTGTGCACCTTACACTTTTGATTCCACATCATGAAGAGTTATCTTTCTAGAATTAAGCATCATAGGATGGCCTTATATCCTCTTCCACTTCTCACCTGGGGAGTGAACTATTTAGATTGGCGTGCTTCCATGGAACACTACTTCACCTATGAGGGTCTTTCACCCTTCTTACTTTGGCCACTTTCGCACGCACCGATCATCATCATCGGAGGACTTCTTCGACACTTGCGACCACATCTTTGGTCACATGATGATGCATGTCTCTCATTCTCTCTGGTTTCACATGGTAGACTCAGATCCACCCCACCGTGTCTAGAGCATTCTTCAGTCCCTCTATGGAGACCCTTCACATACTGCTGCCATTGTTGTTGTTGTTGATTCAGTTGTCTCCTCTTCTTCATGTGATGACAGTTCCACTGACATAGACTCACTTGGTTCTACTTCTGATGACAAGGATTGTGCACCCAGTTTTGATGTCGAGAGTACTACAGAGGACTCTTCTCCTCTTTCTCTCACTATTCCAAAGAGTGTTGACACATCCCACATCTCATCAGATATTGAGCAGTCTCCTACTCAGCCTCATACAATCATCACACCGCCTCTTTTCCACTTCCTATGTGCAAGGACCCTTTCACTCCTCTACCTTCATTGGATGACTCATACCTATCTGACATCGCTCTTCTATTTGTTGAGCCCCCTCATTGGGATGAGTATCTACCTAACCTTAGTCGTCTTTTCACAGAGTCTACTTGTGATGCACTACAGGTCCCTCATCCATCTATAGGTGTTTCACAGGAGTTCATCATCTCTATTTTTGGGAGTACCCCTTCCAAGAATCATGTCACTTCCACATTTCCAGAGACCTTCATTGATCCACCTCGTTTTGTATCCCTTTTCTATTGTGGAGGATGTTTTGTTCCCTTCACATCACTTGGACACCCTTTCTACGAGTGTTACTCTTTTTCACTGATTCTAAACACGTTCCATTACCTTTGGTTCCTTGGCAGCCACTCGTTAGACCTATGTCACACTTTGGTGGACCAGACTCAAAGTTCTTCATGTTGTTGCCTTTGGTTTCCTTTGTAGAGTGGGTGAACTTCCAACACTTCATTTTTGTCCTTCCTAAGGGCAGGCACACAGTTCATTGTGGGTGGATATTCTTCAGTCTAGAGGTAGAGGATCTCGTCATCGACATTCTTTTGGGAGACTTCTTAGAGCTGCAGAGTTTAGATTTGTCCATGGCATCTTCTGCATTCCTCTCGTCTCCCTCTTCTTCTCTCTTCTTCTTCTTCTTTATGAGAGATTGCCTCTTTGTACATGGGTACCTTTTTAGGCTCGTCTATGGCCGGGACCCATTTTTGGCATCTTTCTTAGATTAGAGAGTGTGTTTTTCTCTTGTGGTGGATGTTTTTCCCACTAGGTTTTCCTTCACTTCTTGGGATCTTTTTCTTATACGTGGGTATCTCATCAGGCTTTGTGCCGGGACCCATTTCTCATATCTGACTTACCTCCTCATCCTAAGTTACAATGAAGGGAGGATGTTTGTGGGTGTTATTTTCCACATCATTAGGTGAGTCATCTCACTTACGTGAGATCGTAGTTCCATGTGTCATTTAGGGGTCATTATGAGATTCTCTTACGCATTAGTGCATCGGTGCGCGCCAGTGTGTCATATGCATTATTGAGAGTTACACTTCTATTTTGGGAATGTAACTCCCCCTCTCTAATCAAGTAGTCATGATTGTAGCACTGGGGGTTACTCAACACCTCCTATATGTACACCCCATTTGATCTATGAGATAGAGGAGTGTTTGTGGCTTATTAAGGTTCTACTGTTTGTTAAATATTTGCATGCACATTCAGTTGATGCTCGCTCCTCCCGATATCTCTTCACACTACCGTTCACATGTCTCGTTGATGTGCACATCGTCCCTTGTGATCCTCACTTGTGGGTTTTTGTACCCTCTTACATCTTTCCACATTGATCATCTTTCTAATCTATGGAAAACTTCCCGCATTGATCGGTTTGCGCCATATTGCTCAAATCGGGGCATAGACTTAGGAACACCATCCCATGGAGAATCTATATTCCTATGTACAAGTGTCATTTAAACCCCTTGTTTCATGTTTTACATTAGGTCTATAATATCACTTTTCACACTTTCCCTTATGAACACTTAGGTTACTAAATATCGATGGTTATGTGTTAACATCTCGCTATTAGTTGCTGTAAAGTGTATCACCTTGATTGGATACTTTTCTTTTTACCTCCAATAAAATTCAAAGCAATGTTTCTTTGTGTGATCCTTACTATAATAAAGTGTCACTTATCTATATTTTTAGTCACATTCATTGTCTTGTATTGAGAATACCTTTCCTAATATGATCATTTCATCCTTGTATTTTTAGTACACCACCAATCATCCACGTCATTGATATTTGACATATTTAGAAATGCACTACATAATTTATCCATTCGTTCACCATTCCTAAATAAATATTCATCCATTTAAAATTACATTTAATCAACATTTATATAAATCACATCACTTTCATTATCGTATTTTAATTTCCATCGCCATATATTTATGTTAATAACATATTTATCCTAATGCATCACATTTCTATCTAACATCTTCTATATACATAACCATAATAATGGTTAATATATAATCATCGTAATCAAATTCATCATATTATCATCACATTTAATCCATAATCCACAACCATCATATTTAAATCCATAATCCAAATATCTACATCTAATCCAAATTCCATATGTAGACACCAAAATTAGGTCGTACCACCCTTATAGCCTCGTTAATTAAATTAACCATACCTTACATATTCATATCCCATAGTGCACATGATTAATTGAATTAATTACTTTAATTAATTTAATAAATATCCTCACTTGACCACCTCACCTAACCACATCACCTAGACACCTCATCATGGACCTATTCTTAACATGTTTATTTTAACTAAGACTCAATTTCTACTTACCATAACTAACTGAGACTTAGTCTAACCCTAAAATCAGATGCCTATTCTTTCTCTAACAACATGCCCACTTATCTAAGCACAAAATACCATTTTAGACCTGAACCAACAAGAAGAACTGGGCAAAAGATAGCCAAGATCTGTTATTTTGGAAAACCTAAGATTTCCCCGATGAAGATGTTGGTTAACCTAAACCATCGTAAGTTACCATATATTAATTTTGGTAACCTTGTTCAAGGGGTTGGAAATTTTGAGTTCTGGAGAAATATTTACATACAAGCTTGAAAAAGTGTTCTCTCACGTATCCAAAAGACAGAAGTATACCTAGCTAGAGGACTAAGCAAGCATTAGAGTCTCATTCGAAAGTGTTGGCATTCATGGGAGATTTCGGGAAGCACTGCCATTCACAAAATATTTGGGCTCTACCAAAAATCTTCAACACTTCACCATCATTCATTTAGAACCTGCAAGCACGGGATATTGAGTAAGTAGAATTCCCTTTTACTCTCATTTGTTCAAATACTTGTATTTCCATTCATTCTTTCTCTATGTTACTCATCTCCCAATTATCTCACGCCTTCATTTACCAAACAAGCTACCCATTTTCCTTCTCACCTCCTTGAAACCCTTTCCATTCAACCTCTGAGACCTTGCTTATTCCCTGAAACTACATTCAATGCCTCTAAGGTCTTCTGTATAACCCTAAAGAACACCAAAACCTCCATCGCCATGACTTTTCGGACCTTTTCCACGGTGACCAGATATCAGGTCACCCTTTACCAAGATTCAATCAAAGTGACAATAACTCAAGCCATATTAGTCAACCAAAACCATCCCAAAATATTACAAAATCCTTACCGAACTCCATTTAAACCTTCTTGATGCATTTTCCTACACCTATTAATACTGGACACACTGGCTTTAGTTCTTGTGAAGTTATAAAAGTCTCGAATACCCATTTCTAACCTTCTGTGATTTTCTACGTTGATCGATCTGCGGTCGCCCTCGACCAAAATCAGCCATACCCACACCGATGTTGGTCTTTATAAGTGGTAATCCTACCTATAACAATGACCTAATAACCTTCACCCAAATAACCAAAAACCACCCAAAACCTAATCCTAACCTGTTCTAATCACCTTGGCTATGTACCTAACCTCAGTTAGATCTAATTTTGTATTGTAATATTCAACTTAATCTAATATATTGTTAATAACTTGAGATACCGAAATCAACTTGTTAGCAATAGGACCTCTATTTCTTACATTTTTGTTCATTTATTTGATAAACAATGGATTGAAAACCATCTAGGAAGTATCACACTTCTTGGATCTAGCATATGCTAGGCAATCCACTAACATATATTGTTTAATATTCTTCTTGTGGTCTTGTTTTGCATTCACATGTAGTTCCTCCTAGAAAAAAGGAAGTTCTCACAATCAACATTGGATCGGGAAATCAGAATGCACGCATTCTACCTTCCACCTTCATTTCACAGGTATTCCTCCTCACCTTTACCTTATTTGTTTTGCTCATACGTACGCAACTTATTGGTGAAACATTTTGGCATGCCGGTGGGACCCTCTCTTGGGTTCATTGCATTTTCTTCATATAGGGAAACATTTGTGTGTCTCTTTCTTTTTGAAAAATACACATTTAATTTTCTCCTGGTAACATTCTTTTCTTCTAATTGTCTAAACGACATTTGTGATTTGGTGTTTAAAATGAATCATTTCTTTCTTCTTCCTGCATTTGCATAGTAGTGAAAGAGCACGTTCTTGACCTATTCATCATTTTCTACATCGAATATAATTTTTTATTTGAGTTTTAAAATATGTTGCATTTCAACCTTGTATGCTGCATTTTATCTCACATTAAACATTGAAGTCAATCTATACTGCTTTGGAAGTCATGCCCAGCTGATGGTTCATGCAATTGAATCATAGAAAGTACTTTCTCTACTCTCTCTCTTTGCCAAACTACAAAAATACAAAATTTACACATCTTCTTAAAAACATCTTACCCGAAAGATACTGTCAACGATCACACGATCAGAGGATTGATAGTGGGCACCCAACTGGTTTCTCTATCCAAATCATACCTCAAATAAAGGACCGCCCCTACCAAAACATAACCTTAAACCACCCTTTAATATTTATCTCTTCATATGACGCCTTCCTAATAAAAAAATTTGTTCTTAATTCACAAATTAGTCTTAAATAGCATAAGCTACAACAACATAACATTCACTTATAGGGTTAAGCATTTTTTTTAGCTTTTATTCTTGAGTTGTGTTTTGAGTTGTGAGGTTACGTGTTTCATTTTCTTCTGCATTTCACACTCTGCCATCATAGTTGGTGTATTCCGACTATTTTCGAGTGTGTCAGGACCCATTTTTATCATACTCAGATTTATGGGTTGATGTTCCATCTGAATTAATTCACAAAAATCTATTTTTCTTCATTTCTTCTAATTTCATAGTAAATCATCGATTCCGCATGACCGTCATCAGTTTATATCTGATCGTCATCGGTTTACCTAACCGGTGTCGAGTTTCATCTCTTTTTGGTCATTTTACCCAAAGATAACATTCATCAAATCTTCTGTTCTATTTGAAGTTCTCAAAACATCATCATATCCCCAGAATTCTAATATCACTGTCATATACAGTTTCCTCATTCCATTTTCATCAGTTTTTGGCCTCATTTGCTAAAATTGTTGATTTCCACGAATAGGTATCGATTCTTGTAACCATCATGGTCACACTTTAATTGTCATCGATTATCTAAACCATTATCGGTTCCTCTGTTTTGATTTTTAATTAGAATACTATCTAGTTCACCTCTCTAGAATCCATCCTTCTCCATTTTTGATGTTTTCTATGTTATTTATAAAGTACATTTTATCAAGTCTATGCTAATTCACATGGTTCTGACTCGCAGTCAAACCAACACCCTTGTGTTTCATGCTAGCCTTCAGCCGCTTCCACCTAGCCTGTCACCACCTTCTATCTTGTTGCCTATGGATCCAACTCAACCCGTCACCATTAATAATGGCTACAAGGAGTTTGCAAGACTCCTTGACCAGAATCCTACTTCCATACAATATTATCTCGCCCACTCATCTACCCGAGACTCCTCAGATAGTTGGTATATGGCATGCCCGTGTCTATCCCTCCTTCCCTTGCCCCCACTTCCACATCAGCTACCACTAGCTCAACATGGCCTTCATCCACCTTACCACCTGTGGTGTCTCAACTAGACCCCACATCCTCTATAATTTCTACACCAACGACATCTATCGCCCTGTGGTGTCAACCATCCCTTCACCAACCGCCTTAAGCATGGCCCCATCTACACCCTTTACCTCGTATGTACCAGTTGCATCACAACCACCCATGGTGTTGGCAACCCACACCCCATTCCAAAACCTCATCCTTTCCATCCCACAGTCTCTACCCCCAATTACTATGAGAGTCATTATGACTACCCCACCTATTTACATGCATCACCAGTAACCCCCAATCTCATCTATCGCTTATTCAGGATATCTTCCACCCATATCTATTCCCCTTTGCAGTTTTCATATTCGGCACCCCATATACTAGGATTCCATCCACATCATACACCCATCATCAACCTCCCTTTACTACAGGAGGTGCCCATTCCTCACAACCCACTAATGACCTCATTAGGATGATGATGGAAAAGATGCAAACATTAGAAGCATCAATTTTTGGATCTCGCAACTCCTTAACTTATGACAAAATCTATAATGAGCCTATTCATCCATCTATCCCCATTCACCCATACCCTGTACATTGGGAAATGCCCAAGTTCAACCATTTCAACAGTAAAGAAGACCTACAACAACACTTGTGGTCATTCAAACATGGGTGCTATCTAATTGCCCATGATGATGCTTTACTCCTACAGACATTCCCCATGTCCTTGATAGGACCCGCCTTAGATTGGTATAGTGGTTTACCCAGACATTCCATCTACTCCTTTAACCAAGTGGCTCAAGAATTCTTGGACCACTTCTCAATCAATATCATCAAAAAAGTCACCATGATTGACCTATACTCGACATGACAATATGACGATGAATCTTTCATAGATTTCATTTGCTCACCTTTGGTGAAGTCTTGTAAACCAATTAACATTCCAGTTACCTCAAATTGAGCTTATAGAGTTATTAACTGAGCTTATGTCTAACACATCTAGCCAACTATGTAGGTACAAAATTTCCATACCTTTGACGAAGCATTAACCATGGTGCGAAAGCTAGAAATTTGTGTCATTGAAGAAAAGAAAATCCAATTGTGAAACAAAAATGTCACATTCAAGTCAAATGATGCTTCATCATCTTCAAAACACCAACACAATTATTCAAAACCAAAGTTTCTGCCAACGTGGTAGTTCTCAAAGCTGTTCCATCCCATCCATCTAATCAAGCCAGACCTTCCTCCAATCTTTCTCCTGTTCATACTTTTCAGTTCCAATGGGAACAATGAAAATACACTCCGATTGGAGAGCCCTATTCTTCAGTCTTAGAAAACATTCTTAAGGTCGGATCCATTGCACTACCCCCATAAAACCTCATACTGGTTTTGATCCCGCTTGTCCTATGCCCACATGGTATAAGGAACATGACTATTGTAATTATCATCGTATCAAAGGCCATAATGATGGTAATTGTATAACTTTCAAGAAAAAATTCCATGAAATGTTAGATAATGGAGATCTCGTCTGGACAACCCAAACGCACTGGAAAATCAAAACTTACATATCTTTAAGAAGTCATTCCCTAACCATACACCATCATCTAATCAAAATGGTGAACCTTCAACCAATGACAACAATTTCTCGTGAAGTCCACGCTATTTTTGATATTGTACCAGCCGTTCCTCAATTTCCACCTATTCTCGTCTATTGAGGAAATTATGGCACGAGCTCCTCTACCCATGGAGGAGCATACCTCATCCACTCCTTCACCCACAGAGGAGTCTTCTTCATCTCCCCCTTCACCCATGGAGGAGTCCATAATTTTTGTTGATGCCATTTCACCATCTACCTTGCAACCTACCAAACAATCAATGGTATTAACTCTCCTACTCGTAAGAGAATCATCATTACTTTCTCCTCCATCCAAAAGAGGAATCTACCTCACCCCACCTACCATATCTCCTACCCATGGGAGATCCTTTAGACACGCCACTACATGTTGGGGACAATTCCCCATTAGCATTCTAGGATCCTATTGATCTAGTCTCGGCTCTTTTACCTGAGTCCGAGGCTAACCAACCCCCGTCTAATGACATATTTTATAGGGATTGCCACTAAACCAACTACATCTCCTCTTACAACAATGTCATTTTCACGATCGACAATCGCTTGGATTACATTGATAATTCCATGCTTTAGGGACATCTTTGGCTCTCCTTTTCGACTCAAATGAAAATGTTGCGTATAGATACCTCCATGATCTATCCAAAGGTATTTCCAACAACCAAATCAACCTTTACCTTGCCTATCGAAAAATCTTTCTTTTCATCACCTTTAGCTACATCCAAACCATTACCCATGACTACTAACCATTCCTATTCCTAACAACCTAACCACACCTACATCTTTGTCCATATCTAGACCAATCACTACCTTGGGTGTCATGCCAACATCAAGCCTCATCCGTCAAATTGGATTTAGCAACACCTTCCCAAACTTGCACCAAAATTATTCCTCCACCTAAAAGGAAGACCCAACCTTCTAGGCCACATACACCAGTCTCACCTACCACACCTTTGTCACCTTCACCCTTCCGTCCATCCTAGGACCTCACCCATCAACCTTGGCCAAACAACCCCTACCCAAGGAAAATCAAAAGCTAAGAAACCTACCGCTTCATCATGATCCTTTGTTACACCTAATTTACCTACACAAAAAAACCCTCGCCCTCACCTATACATTTCTTACCACTTATACCTCCACCAACTACCATAACCCCAACATTACCTATGTGACTTCAACCCATACATTCCACCTGGCCTCCACTAACCACTTCCACCACAACTCTATTGTCCCCATGGGTTAGTTGTTCTCTTCCACTATATTTTTACCTTCTGCATCACGTAATCCCACCTCACCTTTACCCAAGAAGGTGTAATCCAAAGAAAAGAACCCACTACCCTCCAACAGGAGTTAAACCAACAACACCTTCCATCGCTAGTTCCTGTTATCCAAAATTCACCCCCGGGGTAAATTTTGATAACATGCATCAAAATTCTTTGGTCCCAAAGCAAGATAGATTGATTCAAGGCAAAAAATCATGTTTCTAGGGCCCCCTCTGCTTGTTCCTAACTCTCATGTCCAAGAAGAAAAGAGCAAGTTCTAAAAAAGGGTGAAAAAGTTACAAAAAACAAGCTTGGGGTAGAAAAAATCATGAAAATCGGCTAAGTCCTAGTCCTCGCAGCAGTTGGGACAGTTGGGACGTCGGGGCGTGAATCGGCCAAAAGGCCACTAGGTGGTCCACACAGCAAAGGGACATCTGGGCCGTGGGGACGCGCGGGACGGGAAAGGGCGAACCGGCCGAAGGTAAAAACAAAATTGACTAACTGCTTTGCCAAGCAAACAGCAAAGGACATTCGGGCCGTGAGGACGCGAAAAGACGTGGAATCGCCGGATCAAGCCCGCACTGGGAAATTTCATCTGGGATAGTTGGGACAAAGGGACGCGTGGGATGCGGAAAGCTAGAAGAGCCGAGAGAAAATGAAAGCGAGCCACGTGTCTTCGCCTCAAAGAGGGACAGGGAAGCCCGAATCAGGTGGATCGGAGAAATTTGTCCCAGACAGTTTGGGACATCCAAGCGAAGTACACGGTGGATGTGGGGAGCTGAAAGAGCCGCGATGAATCGAACGTGCCATGTGTCTTCGTGGATCGGAGCGGCGGAGGAGAGGGTGAGATTTTTACTTAATGTTTTGCCGAGTTTCCAACGGTGAAGTTTGGAGGATTGGTCCGAGCCAATAGAAACAGAACACGTGTCCTAAGGCAAGGGAAGTGCGGAGCTTGGGAAGACTTAGAAAAATTTGATAAAGTCTTGGGCCCAAAGATTAAAAGACAAGGATGACCCCGCGCCCTGTCCTCCAACCAGATCATGCCACGTGTCCCAAATGGCGGGGGCGCGGGGAAAAAATGGAAAATTTTCCAAAAGTGATAAAAACGTCAAAATTTCAAAGGCAAACCCATGGAAAGGTGGAGTAGAGAGAATTGCATGGTCAATCAGTGCCTGACACGTGTCATCCTAGTGGCAGAGCGCGGGAAAAAGATTCAAAATCCGTTTTGGCCTATTTTTGCCCTAAATCTTCAGATCGCCATAACTTTCGATCCAGAGCTTAGATTTACACGTTCTTTATATCATTGGAAAGATTATGAAATTCTCTATAGGATTTCATGGTCAATCTATAATTTTGGTTCATTTTGGAGAGATAAAATTCAAGAAATGGCTCGACGCGTGTTCATGGCCGAAGTGACATTTCAACGACTGCATTTAATGCGAATGGGTCGACTCTCCTCCCATTTGGTCAAAATGACGGGGTATGGGTTTGTAAGGTCATCCATGCTGATTTAATGCATTTACGATCAAGGAGGAATGGGCTCCCACGTTTTTATGCGTTTTCTCTCTCCTGGGCTCGACCCATGCAATGTAAAAGCTAGATTTGGCTCATTATTAGGATTATTACAAGTTGTTCATCTTTTCAGCTCTGCCCTCCCTTCTTTTCTTCTCCAGGGTTGAAAATGGAGTTCAAACCTCCTCCCTTGCTCTGTAATGGTGTTTTTTCCTTTTACTATTGAAATGATGTTCTGTGCAAACTTCTGGAGCAACAAAAACATGTTTTGTGATGCATCTGTCCATCCTTGCTCGTTTTTCACTTGTTTTCTTCTTGCCTCTCTTCATTGCAGGTATTTGTGCAAGTTTGAATGTTCATTGCAGGTCTAGAGCTATGTTCATGGAGTTTTGGGACATTTTCTGTGTGAAATCTATCCTTGGGCCTGTGATGCATCTGTCCATCCTTCCCATTGCTCACCTCTCCTTGTTCCATGGTAGTTTTGATAGATGTTCAACATTCTCCTTCTCTGGTGTATCACCGTTTTAGTGTAGGCTCTGTTTTTTCCCTTTTCTCTCTCTCTCTCGCTCTGTCTCCTTGGCATGGTTAGATTAGGATTAGATTAGCTTTCTGCACTAGAATAGCTTGTGGCAGGTAGTTTAGGAGTAGGAACCAGCCTTCTCTGGAGATTCCTTTCTCATTTCTGCAAGTCCCACACTTGGAGAAAGGTTTCAATGTTGTGCAATCACACTAGATGCCCGAACATCAACTAGAAATCTGATCTCGCATCTAGGGTGCTTTGTGATTTTGCACTAACAGCTTTTGCACACTGGTGGGACCTTAGAGATCTTCCACTTCATCTTTTGCAGGTTGGTGTGTTCTGTGAAGATTTCAGCCTTTGGAGGCACTTGCAAACACATCGGCGACTCCATCGATCAGCAACCCATTTCTAAAGTTGTAGACCTACTTTTTATCCATTTCCATCCATCCTTCTTTCCATTTCTTTCATTCTTTTCCATTCCATGAAGTTGTGCAATCATGACTTCATTTCCATCATGGAACTCACATTTACAACAGCAAGATGTTTCCCACCTCCAACATGTTTTTAAATCCTCCAAATCAGCATTTTGAACAAATTCAAAATCAGCATGCATACCCATATGAGCAGTAATGCCAAAATTAGTTTGGCTATGGAGCTTTCAAGAGCAAGAGTATGCATATCGAGATGATGCAAGATGATGGTTTGTTGGAGAAAATCCAAGAGATGGAGGTAAAGATGGTGCGATCTGAAACAGCAATGACTCAAATGAGAACTTTCAGGATTGGTTACAAGACTCCTTGTCCATGGGGAGGTCCTTTTCCAAGACACTTCAGCCCTCAGGAGAAGCTGGAATTCATGATAAAGATGCTGCCCCAACTTGTACAATGGACAGCAGAAATAGAGGCCTATACACTTGTTGTTGAACAACCTTGTCAATGGGTAAGTTCTACACCATCATCTGGTTTTCTCTTCCCATTACTCAAGTAGCACCATCTCATTTGGAATTGCAAATTCTGAATTCCCCATCTGCTGTCCCAAGTGTTGAATCCATTTCTCCACCTCTCAGTCTTCCACCACACCTCAATTCTTCTTTCCTTTTTCCTTCCAAACAGTCATCCCCTCCACAAGAGCTAAAAGAAATACCCCCTCCTCCAAAGAAACAAGAGTTTCTACCTCCACCACCACAAAAAATTGCCAAATCAATTGAGTTACAACCCATCCCTCCTCTTGCATTCCTAATTCCATGTGGGGAAGAAGAAATTGCAAAAAATGGCCATGAAGGGACAAAGAAGAAGAGGAGCCCAAGTAAAAGAAATGACAGAGACAACTTGAGGGTTTGGGCTGCCAAATTTGGGATGACAAAGATCCCTTGATGGTTAAACCTACGAGAAGAGGCTAAGGTTGGACAAATGGTGGTCGGGACTGATTTTGTTGCAGCGAGAAGAAGAAGTTCTTGCATTCACAACTTGTCCTCTAGAGAGCAGATTGAAGAGTTTGACTTGAAAAACTTCGTCTTAGAGGAAGGGTTCTATCAAGAGAAAGATTGTCTTCAAACATTGGAGGAAGGAAAAGCTGCTCCAAGTCCAAAATAAGAGGAGCACATTCCAGGTGTGGAGGAGAAAATTGTAGATTCAAGGGCTTTGAGCACAAAGCGAGGCTACAGGAGAACCTTCAGTTCTTCCTTCTACTTCACCTCTCTCAAGTTCTAGTAGTGAAGAGGAGTTTGATCTCTCAAAATCAATGTTGGAGGGTGAAAGAAACCATGGTGGTCAAGTTACAGATCAAGAAGACACCATGGAGGAAGTTGAGTATTTGCGGCGGGACAGCCATGAGGCGGTTTATCATCGATTTGGAGGACTGTTTTGATGGAGAAGAGCCGGTTGAGTTTCCACCATTCTCTCTTTCATCATTCACATTCCAAACACTTGAGTCTGTTGTCATGAAGGAGAACATTCATTTGCAGCAACCTGCATCTTATAACAGACTTTTTGGAACCAAGATTGGAAGATTTAAATCTTTCATGTTCTTCATTGGAGGAAGAGAAAGGGAAGAAGGGTTCTACCATTTCTTCCACACCATCCATTCAAGAGGGTCTACAAGAAGACTCCATTTTTGGAGTTGAAAATCAGAGCTATGGGCATATCAGACGGATCAGACCTTGCCCAATCAGGTATTTGGCTTCATTGGAGCCAAAGGAGAAGTCACAACCAGTCATGCTTGCTTCTGAGCATGAGGGTGAGCTACAAAGTACCAAGGATCAGATGTCATACCTCTTCAATCCAAATGCAGAGCAACTAAAAGAGGTATTGAATTTTCCTTCAACTGATATCTTGATGATTTGGGTGGAAGACCAGACTTCTTTTGATTTTCCATTCATCCAATCAGCCATGTTCAATGCCAAATCAATTGCATGGCTGCCACTTTTGAGAAAGGAAGCTATTTCTCACAACCAATTACAAGGTTTGTCTAGCTTACCTTTACTTCCAGTTAGAATAGAGTAGATAGGTTTTCTTTTAGCGGAAGAAGTGCTTGTGCACACTCGCATGTTCCGTTTGGAGCATGTATGATTTTCAGATTCGTACATAGTTTTTGTGGTGCTGGTTTTACTCTTGCACAGTTCATTCCAGTGGCATTTTGGTGAGAACAACTCCATGTCTGTGGGATTCAAGTGGTTCAGAGGGAAGTTTTCAAAGTTCAGATCAGTTTGTAGGTTACAACTCATGACTCCATGCCCAATGGATGCTTCAGGCAACTGGTAACTTCATCTAGCAGGCAGATGACCCCGCTGAGTCGCCAAATTGTTATCCAAAATTCACCCCCAGGGTAAATTTTGATAACATGCATCAAATTCTTCGGTCCTGAGCAAGATATATTGATTCAAGGCAAAAAATCATGTTTCTAGGGCCCCCTCTATTGTTCTCCTAACTCTCCTATCCAAGAAGAAAAGAGCAAATTCTAAAAAAGGGTGAAAAAGTTACAAAAACAAGCTTGGGGCAGAAAAAATCATGAAAATCGGCTAAGTCCTAGTCCTCGTAGCAGTTGGGATAGTTGGGACGTCGGGGCACGAATCAGCCGAAAGGCCGCGAGCGATCTGCGTATGTGAAAGGGACATCGAGGTGTGGGGATGCGCGGGACATGAAAGGGTGAACCGGCCAAAGGTAAAAACAAAATTGACTAAGCTGCGCATGTGCAAAATATTTGGGACATTTGGGCCATGAGGACGCGAAAGACGTGAACCGCCCGGATCGGCCGGTGTTGTGAAATTTCATTTGGGATAGTTGGGACAAAGGGACACGTGGGACGCAGAAAGCCGGAAGAGCTGAGAGCCAATGAAAGCGTGCCACGTGTCTTCGCCTTAAAGAGGGACAGGGAAGCCCGAATCGGGCGGATCGGAGAAATTTGTCCCAGATAGTTTGGGACATCCAAGCCGTAAGTACATGGCGGGACACGAGGAGTCGAACAAGCCATCGGCCGAATCAGAACGTGCCACGTGTCTTCGTGGATCGGAGCAGCGGAGGAGAGGGTAAGATTTTTACTTAATGTTTTTCCAAGTTTCCAAAGGCGAAGTTTGGAGGATTGGCCCGAGCCAATAGAAACAGGACACATGTCCTAAGGCAAGGGAAGTGTGGAGCTTGGGAAGACTTATAAAAATTTGATAAAGTCTTGGGCCCAAAGATTAAAAGACAAGGATGACCCGCGCCCCGTCCTCTAACCGAGATCACACCATGTGTCCCAAATGGCGGGCGCGGGAAAAAATGGAAAATTTTCCAAAAGTGATAAAAATGTCAAAATTTCAAAGGGAAACCTATGGAAAGGTGGATGAGAGGGAATTACGTGGCCAATCTGCACTGACACATGTCATCCTAGTGGCAGAGTGCGGAAAAAGATTCAAAATCTGTTTTGGCCTGTTTTTGCCCTAAATCTTCAGATCACCATAACTTTCGATCCAGAGCTTGGATTTGCACGTTCTTCATATCATTGGAAAGCTTATGAAATTCTCTATAGGATTCCATGGTCAATATATAATTTTGGTTTAGTTTGAAAAGGGAAAATTCAAAAACGGCTCTGAGTACGTGTCCATGGGCGAAAGGACATTTCGGCGACTAAATTTAATGCGAATGGGTCGCACTCTCCTCCAATTTGGTCAAAAATGACAGGGTATGGGTTTGTAAGGTCATCCATTCTGATTTAATGCATTTACAATCAAGGAGGAATGGGCTCCCATGTTTTTTATGTTTTCTCTCTCATGGGCTTGACCCATGCAATGTAAAGGCTAGATTTGGCTCATTATTACGATTATTACAAGTTGTTCATCTTTTCAGCTCTGCCCTCCCTTATTTTCTTCTCTAGGGTTGAAAATGGAGTTCAAACCTCCTCCCTTGCTCTGTAATAGTTTTTTTTCCTTTTACTATTGAAATGATGTTTTGTGCAAACTTCTGGAGCAACAAAAACATGTTTTGTGATGCATCTGTCCATCCTTGCTCGTTTTTCACTTGTTTTCTTCTTGCCTCTCTTCATTGCAGGTATTTGTGCAAGTTTGAATGTTCATTGCAGGTCTAGAGCTATGTTCATGGAGTTTTGGGACATTTTCTGTGTGAAATCTATCCTTGGGCCTGTGATGCATCTGTCCATCCTTCCCATTGCTCACCTCTCCTTGTTCCATGGTAGTTTTGATAGATGTTCAACATTCTCCTTCTCTGGTGTATCACCATTTTAGTGTAGGCTCTATTTTTCCCTTTTCTCTCTCTCTCTCTGTCTCCTTGGCATGGTTAGATTAGGATTAGATTAGCTTGCACTCGCGCTGGAATAGCTTGTGGCAGGGTATTTTAGGAGTAGGAACCAACCTTCTCTGGAGATTCCTTTGTCATTTCGCAAGTCCCACACTTGGAGAAAGGTTTCAATGTTGTGCAATCACACCGGATGCCTAAACATCAACTAGAAATCTGATCTCGCATCCGGGGTGTTGTGATTTTGCACTAACAGTTCTTCTACCACACCTTTACCCAAGTAGATACCATCAAAACCTAAGACAATACCACCTACCAAACCAATGGTCAAACCTATTCCACCTCCTATAACACCTCTTCCACCACAATCATCTGCACCTTTACCCAAACCCACACTCACTTCCCACTATGATCCATTAGCAAGGTCCTACGCCAAAATTTTAGCCAACCTCTTAGAGACCTCGGTCATCACATTACCGCCGCTTAGACCTTATGACCCCCTTAAACCCAAACCAAAAGGGTTTGATGAAACTAAAATTTGTGCCTACCATCATATGTTAGGACATGACATAGAGGGTTGTAAGGATATCAAAACCATTCTCCTCCAATTATATCCTCTTGAAGCAAATTTCGATGATGATGATCTTCTTGATGAGGACCATGTTCCATCTTCACCTATCACCATACATCCCCGCCCACTACCTATTTAGCGACCTGCATCACCACCTCCACAACCCTTTTATCCACCTCTAAAATTTAAGATCAACATGGTCTGTATCAGAGATTTGGCCAAACCACCACCTAAATGCCAGTGTGCCCTACTCATTTCACAAGGTTCTTACCCCACATTAGGTTTTTGTCCATCATGTCATTATACTACTCATGACATACCTTCTCCATCTACCTATTTCCTTATATTAACATGATCCAAGTTGCCATTCGCACCAAAAGGGAAAAGGAAAAGACAAAGCAACTAGCCCATCAAAAATCCCATTCCCAATATAACATCTACACCCGCACCCAAAATCACCATTCGAGGACCCACATACCATATTTCTGACAGGGTCACCCATTGTATAATGATAAAAAAATTACACTAATCCCCTCTAAAAATGTCTTTGTATGATCTCGTCCAAATCTTTGAATCTCTTCGACAAGCCCTCATGGAGGTTTTAAAATCCATCGAGGTTTTACCTAATGACCCCACACCAGTAACCTCCATTATCACACCTCACCATGTGGCCTCTCTTACCAAATCATGTCCTTCTTCTACCCCCACACCCACTGATCAAGTAGTTGCCACGAGTTTTTTTGATGAGGAGATCATACCTCTCCAATCGGATGACCCTGATCCCACCCTTTTCATCTCCTTCTATATTGATAATATATGCGTACGATACATTATGATTGATGGTGGTGCTAGCATCAACATCATATCCTCCCATGTGTACAATCAAATGCTCATACCTTCAAATTACATGGATGATAACCTAGTTATGTTGTTCTCCTTCAATCACACCATTATTCTTCACATTCATGTGGGCCCTCACACTTTCCCAAAATTGTTCTACGTCTTAGAGGGGAGTTCAAGTATAAACTATTTCTTGTCTAACCTTGGATTTGTGTCATGGGTTGTGTTCCTTCAAATTTACACCGCTATATAAAATTGAACATGAAGGACATAACTATACCATCCCAGCTAACCCATCACCATTCAAAACCTATAACATGTTGTATCGACCTAATGATGTCCTTGTACTAGTTAAGGCATCTACCACTTCCGCCACTTCTCCTTAACCCACAACCCCATCCAACAATGTTGCCTCCACCTCTCTCACACCTAACTCTTCTATTCTTACTATTACCACAAAGATCTACAATTGACCCATCTACTTCTCAACCAACTGATATCCCTCCTACCCAATCACCTAGTAATTCATCTATTCCCACTACCCACATATATACTACTGATCTCTTAGAGGGTGTTTTTCAATGCTACACTCTAGGGGAGTACCGCTTATACAACGTCAATACATTCCTTACTCTACAAGAGTATGGTAACCTTCACCAACATCCTCGCTATGATCACCACATAGGTGAGATCTTCCCTTATGGTCCTCCCCACCTTCATACCAATCTCACATATGGGGGACTTGATACTTCCACCTATTCACCCAAACTACCATCCCAAACATGACCATTTTCATCTGACCTCCAATCTCTCACCAACCACCACTTCACCCACACTTTCCTTCACCATTGCGCATGGAAAGGCTTTGGCTTTGGTTTTTACGAATAAGGCCGTCATATTGTCATCCTGTGTACCACCCATAAACACAAAGACCACAGTGGTATTGGATTCACCGAACTATCTTCCAAGAAGGCCCATGTTGAACTCATTCAGGATGACAAACCTTCTCCACCCTATTCACCAACGTCACCACCCTCACCCACGGAGTATATGGATCTAGAATCCATTCCTCCTAATTTTATTTTTCGTGAACACCATTTCCTTGGGACCTTTGACTTATCAATGTGATGGTGAGGCTCCCTCTTCTCTTCTATTTTTGTATCCTGACATGATCGATGATGATACACCATCTATTAACGTCATTCAATGTTAGGATGATGAGTCTATCCTCACTTACCTTGGCATGGAAGATTATTATATTCACCAGTCATTTCCTTCTAAGATGTAAACCATGTTAAATGAATCGACCATCAAAGTCAATATTAACACTCAAGATGACCCACACATTCTAAAGATAGGCCAATCTTTAGATGCCGCTGAACAGAAGCTTTTACTTCTTTCCTCTAGAATCATAACAACACTTTTTCTTGGTCCTATGCTGATATGCCCGGTATTAACCAAAACATTGTGGTCCATAATATCATAACCATTCCTGAAGCCAAACTCATAAAATAGAAGCTACAAAAATGCATCATCACATTCCCTTCTTATGAAAGAGGAAATTTAGCACCTTCTCTTGGTTTCCTTCATCCTACCCATTGACTATCCCCAATGGATTTCTAACATTTTACCTATCACAAAAACAATAGGGGGACTTTGCATTTGTATGGATTTCCATGACCTCAACTTAGCTTGCCCCAAAGATAACTTTTCTCTACCAAGTATTGACCATCTAGCTTATCTTACCACTTTTCATGAGATATTATCACTCATAGACAAGTTCTCGGGTTATAACCAAATATTACTTGAACTAGAAGATCAACACAAAATTGTCTTCATCACTCCTTGGGGGACCTTCTGCTATCAGCCAATGCCTTTTGGGATTAAAAAATTCAGTGCTACATATCAATGGGCTATGAATTATATATTCCATGATGTAGTGCATCGCATATTGGAATATTACGTAGATGACCTTCTTGCCAAATCCAAACATCGGGCCGAACACCTTACAGTCCTTAAGGTCATCTTTGACCGCCTCATCAAGTATTGTGTTCACCTTCAACCTAAGAAGTGCTTCTTCGCTGTGCTCTCAAGAAATCTCCTTGGTTTCATCATTTCTTTCAACGGCATAAAAGTCAATCTCACTAAAATCAAGGATTTTCTCAAAATGCCTCCACCTACTAAACTTTGCAAAATCTGTAGTTTGCAAGGAAATTTGGAATCTATTCATCATTTTATTTCACATCTTTCGACCACCTATGCAAACTATTTCACCACCTCCTCAAAAAGGATGTCTCCTTGAAATGGGATGATGAATGCCACAAATCCTTTGACACCTTAAAACAATGCCTTCTCTAACCATCAGTTCTCATTCCTCCTAAATATGAAAAACCCTTTTACCTGTACATTTCCACTACTGATCATTTCTTGGGTTCCATGCTTGCTCATCATGATGAGCAATATAGGGAGCAAGCAGTTTATTACATAAGGCGTACCATTTTGGACTACAAAACTAGATACACCCATGCCGAAAAATTTTTTTCTTAGCCTTAGTTTTTGTCACCACTAAACTTTGTCATTACCTACTTAACCACAAAACCTTTGTCATCACTAACATTGACCCATTACATTACATGTATGCCAAGTCCTACCAACATCAACATGCTGCATGTTGGATCATGCTTCTCATAGACCTTGACCTCAAAATAATTCATAAAAAATCTATTAAAGGCCAAACAATCATTGACCAACTTGTAGACGCTCCCTCTCTAGAAATCAACCCTATAACTTTGATTTTCCAGATGAATCCATTCTTTACCCTCTCTTTGGATGATACTTTTTACATGAAAAACTTATTCTTTGATGGTTCAAAATTTCAGGTATGGGGTGGTGCCGAGTTATCCTCATTCCTCTTGATGGTGAACCTATGTCGTTATCTTTCAAACTAGATTTTGATTACACTAACAACATTGCCGAATATGAAGCACTCGTATTAGGCCTCCAAGATGCCATCACATTAGACATTAAATCAATTAATATCTTTGGTGACTCTCAATTGGTCATAAACTAAGTCAATGGTATATACCAGTGTCATAACGAAATACTTCAAAAGTATAAACACCATGTCAACATACTTTTGACTACCTTTGACCATTACGAACTTCAAACCACTCCACGCTCCACTAACAAATTTGTGGATACCATGGTGCATCTCGGGTCTCGGATACTTGCTTCACTTTCCAACTCAAAAATATTTGTCATAGTACAAAGGTTGCAATGACCTTCTTATTTATTTCGAGACATCAACCTCTTGAACCATTAAACTTGACCCACGTGACCTTTGGTATAAGTAGTTTCTGAGACTACCTTTCCCTTTCAATTCTACCTTCGACCTTAATAATAATGGAAAACGTGCCTTTCTTAAAAGTGTTTTTCTTTATGTCATCATGGTAGTCTTATTTATAAATGTGGTTTTAATAGTATTCTCTTACGATGCCTTATAAGTTCTGAAATTCCCTACACCATCAAGGAAGTTCACGGTAGAATTTGTGGAGGTCACTTTAGTGGCTTAGTTGTCACTAAACGCATTCTTCACCTAGGATATTATTATCCAAACCTAAACCATGATTGTTTTGAATATGTCAAATGTTGCGTGAAATGTCAACAACATGATAATCTTCATCACACACCTAGTCATGCCTTACAGGTTGCTCGAGACCTTTGGCCTTTCTCTCAATGGGGTTTGTATCTTGTTCGGGAGATCAATCTTCATTATTCACATTGCCATTAATGGATTATTACGCTACCAAATATTATATTAAATGGGTTGAAGCCATACATCTTATCTCTACAAAATCGACAAAATATGTGAATTCATTAATCATCACATTATTTTTGCTTTGGTGTTCCTCACCGTCTCATCACTGATAACGGAAAATAGTTCAAAAACAAAACCTTGCACAAAATTTGTGATGCCTTAAAAATTCAACTTATTTTTTTCTCACCTTACTACTCTCAAACAAATGGCCAAGAAAAATCAACCAATAAAACCTTGAACAAAATTCTTATGAAAGTAGTTGATGATACTAGAAAGGATTGGCATACGCACATTCCTTTCACCTTGTGGGATTACCATACTAGTATTCACACCTCAACTACTACCATACCTTTCTCTCTCGGTCTACTGATCGAGGCTATCTTGCCTCTTGAAGTCTGATTCCATCTCACCACATCTCACTCCAAGACATGCTCAACGATGATGACTTTCACTAGGACTGTTTGGCACAACTTGAGTTATTAGATGAACGTCATCTTAATTCTCTTAATCATCTCCAAATCTACCAAAAACGTATCAAACATGCCTATGAAAAACATGTCCATGAGGGAACCTTCCAGGTCGGTGACCTTGTCCTGAAGGAAAATCAACATGTAACCAAAGAATAAACAAGTAAATGGGAATAATTTCCTCCTAATTAGCTTAGACCTTATATCGTTACTCATACCTATGGATCAGGTGCTTATCGTTTGTATTCACTCAAAGTTAAACCTGAACCTAAACACCTGAACACCTTACATTTTTACCATCCTATTGTTGAATCAAATCCTATATCACCTTCTATCTATTTTAAGATTGTCCCTTGAGCACCCTTCACTTTTATATTACCTATTCTTGGGGTCAATGACTAAACTAGAATCATGTGATTAATTGTCACATTTCGCCTTGTCTTCAATATGAGTATCATGGTTCTACGATGGCATGATTTTCATGGATACTTTTGTATTTTCAAGATAGAATCCCATGGTCGTTCATCACATGAAACCATCTCATTCATATTTAATCTTTGTGTGCTAGGGTTTTGTCTTCTAAACAAGAGCCTAATATTCCTCTATAGTTTTTCCATGACTTAAAATTCAAAAAATAAAAAAAGTAAAATGGGATTCAACTCCTTGAGTTAAACTTCCAGCAATGAGATGACTCCCTCAAAAGGGACATCTCTTCTCTCTATCTTTCATATAACTAGACTACTCCCTTGAAGGATAGCTATATAAAGCTAGCCATATTGCACATATTCTATCATAAAAGGGACTATACTTGTAAAAATAAAATAAAATATTCATAATATTCCTACATTGTTCAACTTCACGAATACCTCAAGGAGATAATATACTCATCCCACATAGACTTCCCACATCGATCAATCTATCAAAACAAAAGCCAAAAGAAGAAAATGATAAATTTTTCATCATGGACTTGCCTATTTTGATCTTGGGTCTCTTGCCAAGTAGGCATGTTGTCTTACACCAAGTTATGATAAAACCAACCATTTTCACCTCATTTCCTTTTCACCCTAATCTGCTACCTTCTCAAGGGACTTGCCACAAAAATGAAATTTCATGATCATGTGACTTTCTTCACCCTTAGCATAGTCAATCATATAACGCCTTTAGGGTATTATGTTCATAAGCCCACCTTTGGTATGGTAAACTTGTTATGGTTCTTCCTAATTAGGTGGCTCTTTTAGTCATCTCTTACCCTTCACCTTCTTCATTACTTGTTGATTCTCCTATAGGATTAGACCATCGACACCTACATTTTATGAATTCCTCTTTCACCAACATCCCCATTCATAACTAGCTTTGAACTAAACCATACCTAAAATTACCTAGACTCAACCATGCCTAACTGACCTAGACTCAATCATCCCTAAAACCTACCCACCCATTCCTCTACCTCACCATATTATTCCCTAGCTTACGAGAGAACTACATCGGCCTAAGGCCCCTTTTGTTGGGGCTATGTAGGAAACACTCCGAGGGCATGGGGCCCTTGGAGGTTAGCTCACCACTCTTTACCCTAACCAACTTTCCCCCATTTTTCTATTCACATTCTACCTTAGTTAGTTTCCATTTTACACAAAACTTTGAAATTAAACAATCATAAAAACATACATACCTACCATTTTATAACATCACCATACCATACATCATCATTTATTTTCCATAAAAAAACAACTTGGAAATTAAATCAAATGCAACACCATGACCAAACCATGCTTAAATGACCAAGAATCCACCATGACCAACTCACCCATACCCAAAATTCCTAAACCCAACCATACCTAAAATGACCTAGACTCAACCATGCCTAACTTACCTAGACTCAACCATGCCTAAATGACCTAAACTCAATCATTCCTAAATGACCTAAAATCCACCATGCCTAAAATGACCTGAATCAATCATGCCTAAACTGACCTAACTCAATCATGCCTACATAACCTCGACTCCATCATGCCTAAATTACCTAGTTTCCATCACATACACAATAAAAATGGAAATTAAAAACATAGATATATCATCCATCCAATAAAGCATCTATATAACTGGAAAAGTCTATGTATCCATACATATGTACATAGGTACAAAATCAATACAAGTATCTCAGATACAACCTCACTATATTCGGCACACAAGCTGGTATAATAATCAAAATCACAAAAATTCTCATGTACATCCTCACTATCATTGGTACGCAGGTCGGTATATGCCAAAACTGATACACTGAGCATATATGGTGACTAATCATCACCCCACCTGATATCCATCCTGTCTCATCTGTCTCCTCCTCTCGGCCTATCTGGCACCCTGCCAACATCTCTCCACCTGCATGGGTCTTGGTCTCATCTCCTCCGGCCTGCATTGGGTCTAGCCTCTCGTGAACTTGTGGGCCTCACCCGAACTCGTCTCTGGGCTTAGGCCCCTATGATCTCTAAGTTATGATTGTGATAGCTCATCCTCTCACTTCGCTACCTATTGTTCCCTATACTCATCATAGGAAGAAACATTTATCCCTACTGGTCATCGGGTGATCCTAGTAATAGCGTGCCTTGTTTAGGGCATCCCTGAACCTTGCCATCAACACCATTTGAGATGGTGTCATAGGTATCATAACAACTTGTAAGCTCGGCATGTTACCATTGGCCTCGGACCTTATACTGTGTACCCTATCCTCCTCCTTATACCATGGGACCATGTTCTCTGCTGCTTGTAAAATGGAACCCTATCCTTGAGCTGTGGTGGTTCCTACGCTATGACTCGGGCCTATAGGGCAACAATATGAGCTGTTTAGTGGTCAATTGGCCATAAAAACTTGTTATCTATGCTTGTAAGGTGGTTACTTATCCCCCATCTCCATCACCACCCTATGTGGGCACCTATCCTTGTGTAACCTAAGCCTTTAGGGCTACCACTGCGCTTTGTAAAGTGACAACTTGTGCCTTTGACCCTCCGAGCTGCCCCCTGTAATAATCTAAGTGGTGTCCGAAGGGTGGTGACCTAACCCTTCAAGGTATCCCATTACATGATAGTAGCTAAGTTTAGCTACCTTGGCCTTAGTGGTGCCTCCCATAGTTGTACCGCCCACCACTTCTGTATCTATCTCTGTAACCTCAAGAATCTTCAATCCACCTATCCACCACTTTCTCCTCCTACCCTGTAGGAACATTCGGTCATGGTGGAGACATAGGTCTCTCCACATCATCTCTCGTGTACTATGGGAATGGTGAAGGCATGTCTTGTGGTAGCCCAAATTGTAGTCTAACCATGTCCTTTGGTATAATCTCGTGCTTGCCAAAGACAACACCTCTCTATCCACTTAAGAAGCTGTAGCTCCTCTAATGCCATTGCTATGTGCCTGTATGAAGGGAAGTCAACATATGGTCTCCAAAAATGTCAGCCCCAAAAATTCCTTTAGTGCTTTCTGTAATGTGCCACATCATGTGTAACCCTAGTCGCCCTGTGTTATCCATTGAGTGGTACCCATCACCTATAACCAACCCTGACCAAACCACTAGTGAATCAATCTGTTGAGGTAGGACAACTAGACGTACACATATGATGTGCTCATATGCCCAACAATGTAGAAGGAAGGTACAACATAAACTGAACCTCTGCATAACCTCCCATAGGCCCACAACTCTCTATACAGATTGCACCAAGAATGTCGGTGCCCAAGAAAAATGGACCCGCTCCTCCATCATGTCTTAGAGAACCCCATTAGTGCTCGTGGGAATCTCCCACCCTCCACATCTGGTAAGGAAAAACAACATACCACCTCCATCAGAAAAACCACCAACCTCATCTCCTGAGGATGGGCCACATACATATCTCCATAGCTCAGACTCGCACTATGGTACCAGCTCCATCATCTCCTCTCCAAAAAAAAACCACTATTGGCTCCTCTAATGCATCCAATGTAATAGAATAAAACTACTCCCCAACTATCAATAGCCACAAGATCTTATATACATCCTCCAGGGTGATAGTGATCTCACCCATTGGTAAGTGGAACATGTTGGTCATTGAATCCCATATATCGATGAGTGCGACCAAAAATTTGGATCTCGACCTACACGCGCTGTAGCATCAGATCCCGATTAAGCCAACATCCATCATGTGTCTCCACTCATCTGCTATCACACTTGATCGTATTACTAGCAAAAAGGTGGTACTCATCTGCATCCAGTAGCTGGTCCTATCCCTGCATCCAACAAAACCACAACATTATTAAAACTTGACAACCTTCACTTATCTATTAACCCCCTAAACCATACCCAACCACACCAATCCTACTCACCCCATTTTACCTAATTCACCTACCAACCTCCTACCCTATTGCAATCATGACTCACCATTCTAAAAAATCATTTCACCTACTTACCTATCCTTTATGTCAATGCTAACATTCTACCCCCATCTCTCTACATGTACCCTCCCTTCTCCCCTTTCACCTATTTTTCTTTCCCACCTAACCTTTCTTACCCCTATTTCTCATCCACCCTAACCGCACTGATTACCCTAACCATCATTTGTTTATCCTTAACCGACATCAGTTCAATTTAACCGATGTTGGTCACCTAAGACTAGGACCGATGTCGGCTAAAGAAAATTGACGTTGGCCACCCTTAGATGATGTCGGTATTTGTTGCGACACCCAAATTGGACCTTCCCCATCTACCAAAATCCCTAAAAATAACCTACACACCTACTCTACCCTACCCAAACCTAACCTAACTTCATTCCCACCCCTATTTACGCTACATTGGACCTTCCCCCTCCCTCATTTCATTCATTTTACCTAAAAATTCACAATAAAACTCCCACCCAATTTTTTTAATCCAAACCAATTTCAACACACTACTTTCAACCAAAATAATGGAATCGGATCAATTCCTACCTCATCTCGTTGTTGTCTCCTTGGTGGTACATCTGGACTCTACACCGATGGCCCACCCTCATCCTCTCCCACCTCTACCATGACACAAATCTACCTTGAATATCCCCACAAATCCAATCACTCGAACCGATCTCGTAGACCCACCAATCGAATGCCAATCACCCACTACGAGGCTTGCCAACTCAACTCTCGCCTTATCTTGTCACTTTCCACAAAATAACTACTACTCTGTCGCTTTCACAAATGACAAGTTAAAATGAATCCATAAAATATGGATTTTTCCTTTTTAACCCTAACTTGACATGACCGATGTCGGTCATACCAAACTAACATTGGTTACTTTATAACCAACATTGGTCACCTGTCATTACCATTTTCACCCCATTTTTCCCATTTTGACCTCAACTCATTATTGTCAAATACCCTTTGACCTTACCCACACTTATTACAACCTACCTACAAGCCCAAACTACCCCTACATTTCCTTAATTGTGTCTAGGATTTTTTATTTTACCTATACCTTGGCCTTACCCATGCCATGACCTATTTACTTGGACTGACCTACTTTATGTGACCATTGACCTTGTGTACTCATTATACCTTGCGATGTCATTACCTATGTTGTTTTAGCCTAAACACCATACCTTGCCCTTGCCCATGCCATGACCTATTTACCTAGACCTGACCTACTTGGTGTGACCATTGACCTTGTGTACTTGCTATAACTTGTGATGATGTTACCCATGTTGTTTGGCCTGATGACCTTAATTTTCCTATTGTCATGCCATTTATCCCGACCCAACCTTTGGTGTACTGGGACATGCCTAAACGTTCCTACACTTGACCTACGTTGTGTTTCCAGACCATATCTTATACCATGGATACCCAAATCACTTCAACCTTGTTGGAATAAACCTATCGACCTTGGATGATGTATAGTTTGCAATTTCTTTAACTTAGTACCGTGTTACAGTCTATACATGTGTGTGAATTCAATTTCCATTACCCATTACCCAATTTGACCCCGACCTATTACCTATTACCCGAGTTGACCATTACCCTTTCCCAAATTACCCATACTCTTCCCCACCTACCTTAACTCACACAAACTACACATTTATCAAACCACTCACCATTTCGTATAACACTTCATCAGTTCTTAGTTTGAGGGGGACCAACTTCATCCACACATGGGGCAATCACTTCCTATTTTTTCAGCATTGCTTACCAATACAATCTATACAACAAAAGGGAAAAATGTAGACACCAAAATTAGGTCGTACCACCCTTATAACCCCATTAATTAAATTAACCATACCTTACATATTCATATCCCATAGTGCACATGATTAATTGAATTAATTACTTTAATTAATTTAATAAATATCCTCACTTGACCACCTCACCTAACCACATCACCTAGACACCTCATCATGGACCTATTCTTAGCATGTTTCTTTTAACTAAGACTCAATTTCTACTTACCATAACTAATTGAGACTTATTCTAACCCTAAAATCAGATGCATATTATTTCTCTAATAACATGCCCATTACTCTAAGTGCAAAATACCATTTTAGACCCGAACCAATAGGTAGAACTGGCCAAAAGATAGCCAAGATCTGTTATTTTGGAAAACCTAGGATTTCTTTCCATAACTGACGCCGGTTAACCCTAAACCGTCATCGGTTACCATATATTAATTTTGGTAACCTTGTTCGAGGGTGAAAATTTTGAGTTTTGGAGAAATATCTACATGTAATCTCAAACCAGGGTTCTCTCACATATCTAGAAGATAGAAGTATACCCAGCCAGAGGCCCAAACAAGCATTGGAGTCTCATCCAAAAGTGTTGGCATTCACAAAGGAGCATTCTAGGAAGCACTTCCATTCACATAATATTTTGGCTCTACCAAAAATCCTCAGCACTTCACCATCGTCCATTCGAACCTGCAAGCATGGGATATCGAGTAAGTAGAATTCCCTTTTACTCTTGTTTGTTCAAATACTTGTATTTCCATTCATTCTTTCTTTGTGTTACTCATCTCCCAATTATCTCACACCTTCATTTGCCAAACAAGCTACCTGTTTTCCTTCTCACCTCCCTGAAACCCTTTCCATTCAACCTCTGAGACCTCACTTATTCCCTGCAACTACATTCAACACCTCTAAGGTCCTCTGTATAACCCTAAAGAACACCAAAACCTCCATTTCCATGTTAGAGTCCATAACCACAGTGAAGGATATCGGTCATCCCCATACCATCATCAGTCATAGTGATAATAACCCAAGCCATATTATTCAACCAAAACCCATCCCAAAATCTTACAAAATCCTTACCAAACTCCATTCAAACCTTCTTGACCCCTTTTCCTACACCTATTAATCCTAGACACACTCTCTTCGGTTCCTATGAAGTTATAAAAGGCTTGACAACCATTTCGACCTTTTGTGATTTTCTATAGTGACTCGATACTAGTTGTCCTTGACCGACATCGGTCATACCTACACCGACGTTGGTCTCTATAACTGGTAATCCTACCTATAACAGTGACCTAATAACCTTCACCCAAATAACCCAAACCACCCAAAACCTGATCCGACCTGTTCTAATCACCTTGGCTACCTACCCAACCTGAAACATAACCCAACCTTAGTTAGATCTAATTTTTTATTACAATATTTGACTTAATCTAATATATTGTTAATAACTTGAGATACCAAAATCAACTTGTTAGCAATATGACCTCTATTTCTTGCATTTCTATTCATTTATTTGATAAATAGTGGATTGATAGCCATCTAGGAAGTATCACACTTCCTGGATCTAGCATACACTAGGTAGTCCACTGACATATATTGTTTAATATTATTCTTGTGGTCTTGTTTTTATTCATAGGTAGTTCCTCCTAGCAAAAAGGAAGTTCTCACAATCAACATTGAATCGATAAATCAGAATGCACGCATTCTACCTTCCACCTTAATTTCACAGTTATTCCTCATCACCTTTACCTTATCTGTTTTGCTCATACATATGCAACTTATTGGTGAAACACCATAAAAATAATAATTAAATCCATAATCATCACAATCCAACATCTAAATAAAAATCGCCACATCTACATCTAATCAAAAATCCATAATCATTCAATTCTAATATGTGACATCATCATCAAACATCCATATCAAAGCATCATCAAAACTAAAATCTACAAATGACACATGATGAATAAAAAAACTTTTATATATCATGCTCTATAGGTATCCCTATGTCTCCTATATTTTAATCACTTATTCTTGGCACGGTCCTTCTCTGGACTAGGAATGTAGCTTCTGTTGTGTCGTTTATCTCTCTGGTGAGTAGTTTCCCTCTCTAAGTGAGATAAATCATGATTTCCATGCATATATATATCTCTAGAACATCTCTGTTATCTCGTCATCACCTCTCATTACCACATTATCATCCTTTTATGCATCATATACCACCTCATATCCTCCCTAGACCCCTTCCACTTTGTTGTTCGAGATGTCCATGTCCAAGTCATCCAATCTGAAAAATTGACACCAACTATTACATAATCATCATCATCCCATGGTGCACTGCCTCCTCTAATGGGTCTTCCATCTTAGGAATTGGAAGGTCCCCTGTGTCTCATCTCACCTATATCTAATAGGCTCCTAGGTATGGTTTGAACTACTCAAAACTACATGTTGACTCTATTAAACTAGATGACCTCTATCGTCTCGTGCCTATGCCCCTATATCCATTTGGTCCATCTCATCCCCAATAACTCAAGTATCACCCCGGGCCATAAAGATAGTCATGGTATGGTCACCACATAACCTTCTCTACATACATCTCCACATGTCTATCAGATACCACTCGCTTTTCTCTCTCCCTATCCCCATGAGCATGATTGGCTCTCCATCTCATAAATCCAACTACTAACTTAATGTGATCACATGTTATCCATGGGAGCCATGGTGGTCTAATCATTTTATGTTTTGGTACACCCAAAAATGTATAAGGAAACCTACATCTAATCATGTCCTCCTACTCTATGAATACATCAAAAACTCATGATACACTAGTGCCCAATAATGTTGTGCCAAATCAAAATACTATCCTATGATCAATAATGTTTGAAACCACAACTACCAATGTCCACGGAAATCTAGCACACCCGAACGGTGGTACATAGCTAGAAATATCCATAATAACAAGGCATATCAATAAAGCTGCTAGATATACCCCACTCATATCGTGTCTCAATATGGAAATCCCCAGATGTAAAATTAATCTATGGAACTAGGGCATTGGCTCCAAATAGCCATGTCAAGACCCCTAATCTGCATCCACTATAATGGGATGTATCTTCTCACCCTGTATCGGTAGCGGTTTGATGATCCGGTATACATCCATGAGTGACACGGTCATCTCACTCATCCTAATTTTTGTTTCCTATCCACACATCCCACATATCCTCAGTGCGATAATAAGCCCCACATCTAGTGGAATTCGATGGTAATGATGAAATCCACCAAATCGAGTGTTGTCAAGTGCTCCCACTTGATGTCTATAAAATCTCCTCTAATATAATAAAAAGGGAAGGCACTCTATCTCATAGATACAAGGTCTCTCACACCTATAAAAATAATCAAACAAGCAAACATTACACATCCCATCATCCAAAATTCAAAATCAAACAAAATCTATCAATCCACCCCTAGTCGATGCCAAAATACATTGGGTGGACATCTCCTATTTTGGGTGGATGCCATTTTAGGCCCGGTCAATGGAAACCGTACTAAGTCACCGATGAATCCCCATGACCCGACCCAAAAATATAAAAATTCCAAAAATTAAAAAAAAACAAAATAAATCTTAAAATAAATATAGGGTTTAGGCACTCTCAACATCTTGCAAATCCTCTAGTGCTTCCTCACTACTCCTCCAACCTCCATTTCTCTCAAAATATCACTCTCTTTTATTCTTAGAGCTCTTGATTATCACTTTTTAGCATGAAAATGAGTTTAATTGACCGAACCATCGACTTATATAGCCCACCGACCTTGGTCATCACTGATCCCTCTTGGGTCACTACCACTTTACCCTAGTCATTAACAACCGCTCCAATCACCATCGACTCATCTCTATAATTTTGATTCATTTCACTCCATCCCTTCTTTCACCAATCCTTTCTTTCAAATTATCTTTTATTCCATTTTTTCCTTGAGTGGTATTCTTATCACATATTTATTGCGTCCCCACTTGGGATCCGTTATCTATCACATATTTATTTTACATCATCTTTCCTTTATGGCCATATTTGTGTTCCCTCTTAGGGCACCATTATTTTACCTCTTTTTCATCCCACCTTGGACACATCTTTTCAATTCCTCTTATATGAGGTATGTCACATTTTTTTTTCTTTCGACCCCATATCCTTTATTTGTCGTGACCATCGTCTAAACAATTTTTGCATTTTTTTGCACATATTTTATGTTTTCCTTTGACCCATTGGTCTCATGGATTTCATATACATTTTGAGCGGATTCCTATTGGATTACCTCTATTTTGTAGTGGTTTATTTTCAACTAACATGTACGTAAGACATTACTATTATCTTTATTGAGGTCGTACTTTCTCCCTACCATAGTGACTCTAAAATCACCACCATATTTTTATTTACTTTTTAGTTTTTTTATCCTTGTATGTGATATATTATATCCTCATCCTCTTTTCTCATCCTTTTCATCATTTCTTCATTTATCTCTTTCAAACTTGTGACTGACTTCCTTTGTGTCATCAATCCCTAGTTTTAGGGGGAGCACCCAATCAATCATCTTCTCATCACTTTCTCTTTTTTTGTATCATGGCTTGCCTAATGCAAACCACTCCACAAATAGGGGAAAATGTAGACACCAATTTTTGGTATCACTACCACTCACTCCACATTAACTTTATGTCGTATTTCATATATACATACCTCTCTTTCCTTTCAAATTCCCTTTCCCTCCTAAATTCAATTTATCCCACTTACCATTATTTTCCACCATTTAATCAATCTTCCCTAACTATTCCTAATTACCCTTAATTATCCCCAAACCCTCATTTAATTTGTTTACCCTTTAGAAATCCTCTATTTTATCCTTTCTAGGCCATTATTTAATGATTTCACCTCTCCATGGCCTTCATTTAATAATTTCCACCCTTCACGTACCCATTTAGTCATCCTAAGAAACCCTAATTCATCTGTATCATCTAAAACCCTAATACCACCTCTTTTGGGCTCCTTGTCTCACGTTCATCATCTTCCCTCCACAAAAATGAATGGGTCAATGTAGTCGGTGGTGACCAACTGGGTCACCTTCGACCCTATAAAGATGACTCTACTACCCCTCCTTTTCCTAGGATGTAATTATGAAGTCTTAAAGTGATCTTGCTTACCTTTCTTTATTTTTTGATCACTCTTACAATTTGATACAAGCATCTTGAATTCCACTTTGAGATATTGTGACAATATTTGGGATATTTAAAGTCTTATTTTATCATTGCATGTTTGGGACCTATTTTGTAACCTTCATCATCAGATCTTGTGAAGGTTCAACTATCATAAGGTGCTCTCTACCTCACCATTCCCAGGACCTCATTTCTTATATGTAAGTCTTCATTTTAGTCCATCCATTTCTTTTGAAGCCTAGGTTAGTCCTAGTATCCTTTGACCATGTCTGGTCATTGTTGACCAACCTCGATTTTGTGTGCCTCTCTTTGATCTCCCGATCCTTAGACATCTTCTTTTTATCCCTATATCCATCCAACCTTCATAACTTATAATTTTGTCTCTCGCCAACTCAAATCTATTTTGTCACTCCCTATTCACCATCAAACACATCTGTCTTCATACTAATTATCATGAATTTCAATATTTGTCTTGCATACCTTAAATTAGATCCAAACTTAGCCTATTCTACCTTCATCTCTCGATATTCTTTCAGATCTAGATCAAATTTAGATCCAACTACAAGAAGACATACAGCCATTTTTTCTACATTTTCTTCTCATCTATCCCCGAGTCATGATTGAACCTTCTAGGTTTGATTTACTTTACATGCATTTATATCATATCCATATTTTGACATATTCATTACTTTTCAGTTTTTGTCTTATTTCAGATTCAGCTACATCCAATTTATCAATATATGATTTTATCTTATCTTTATCTAAAATGAGGGTTGACATCCATCCTAGGAATTTTTCACTTCTCGAGACTGACATTGTTAGGAAACCCACCCACCTATCTACTAATCCAACCTATGTCGAGTTATCTTGATTTATAAGTCACTTAGCTCACTTTGTGGAGAAAAATCTCTTGATGCACTGTATTCATCATCATCCCATCTCAAGGTACCTTAAACCCTTGCATAATTGGAGTTACTTATTTTACCTAGTACTAGTTCACTAATCTGAGAAGGAATGAGGGAATTCAATTAACAAAGAATTAGAGAAATCAAAAGCGTCATTTTTTTCATCCATTACTTGAATTTTACTTTCAACTTTTGTGAAATAACCATTTTTAAAAAACCAACATTTGTATAATCACCACTCTATACATGCTAGTAGTTACATAATTGTTACTCTATAGAAAGAGGCATTTTCATAATCTTTACATGATTTTATTATATTGAAATCAAGTTGGTGTTGAAACCTTATGTATTATTGTTTATTTTATGATCAAATAACATTTCCCCAATCCTTATGAAACATATCTCCTCTTGTAAGGGATTTTGGTCCCAAAAATCTTAGTGAGGAAGGAGATTTGAGAAATAATATCACACACTCCCCTTGGGTTACCACGTTACATTTATTTTTGTCTTTCCCTTCTCTGCAACTTTATACTAGACTCTTTTGATTATTTACTTGTTTCTCTAAATTTTTGCGGCTTGTAGAAAAAATTGATAATTAGAATATCACTACCCATTCAATAATATTTGTATCTTTTCTATGTTATACATTTATGTTATAATCCAAGAGTCTCACTATGTTATTTGATAGAATTTTTTTGGAATTTTTGAATAAGTTATAATGTTCTATATGTTTAGATCCAAATGGATGTCTTAGTAGTCTTAAAAATTTCCTCTTTCCATCCATATGACAATGAATTCATCTACTAACTTAAAGTGAGTATGAGGGGAATTTTATATTATGTGTACCATTGATTATCTATCATTTTCAAGGTCTTCAAGCAACATCCTAAAAACCTCTAAGTGTTAAGGTATGTGGAAAGTGTGGAATTTTGAAATAATTTTCACTTCCCTACATCCCGAAATATATATATCAAGACTCTTTAGAAATATTAATACTTTAAAAGTTTTTTTATTATTGGTAAATATTTTTAAAGGGACTATACCCTCGTTGCAATAAGGGCTCAACAACCAAATAGAGATATAGAGGGAAAACAAAAGAGGATAAAAATCCAGATAAAGCATTATGCCCAAAGTAGTAACCAAAAGATAGTTAGTAGTAGAAAGTGAAACAGAACAGAACTGCAACAAGACAACAAAACAACAACAAAAAACAATGAAAAGACTGAAATATAGCAGCATCTAGAATGAAGCCCTCCAGCCCGAGGGAGATTATTTCTTGGAAGCTTTGTCAATCCTGGATTTGATTTTTTGTAGCGAAGTGAAAAATTCCAAAGTGGTGATGTGCATGGGGTCACTTGCATTCAACTTCGATATGGTTTGACTTTTCTCCTTGTTAGTCCCCCAGATAGTTTCAAGGACCCCCAAGCATGGAAATGCTGTAAACATGTTGTTCCAAAAATTCACTAATGGCATTGAAGATAGCCATGTTATGATCGTGCCTATCTTTGGCTCTCCCCAATCTATTGTCCAAAGAGTTCAATTTCTTGTAGATGTCTACAATCTGATCATTCCCATTATCAATTTCATCATCACCTTTCTTTTTCCCTTCTGTTTGGCAATGTGTTGTAGGTCCTTCTTTAACTTCATCATCTCATTTTCCAAAGAATCCAACCTATGAGGAATATTATTCCCCTCTTGTTACAATGTCGTTTATGGGTACTTTAAAAGTTATATAAGACATTTTATGGGTTTCTGGATGCCTTTATTGTTGAACCTATCCCATAGGTCAACAAACTTGTCTCTTTGTACTTATAAACTTAGTTTAATTGTGAATATCTGGTTAAAAATCTATAGAGGTGTGATTTTAGGATCTACATCCTTGTGATAATTGTGTTGTTATCATATATGACTTCTCATTGCTTAAAACACTTAAAATCGTATACAATCACCGGGATGGTTTTCCTCCCCACATCCCTATAATTTCACGATTAGAATTTTACTACAAACAACTAATCAAAAGAGGGATCACCCACATGTGTTATACTAACCCAACAATGAGACTCATGTGATATATACAATACATAATATAAATGGATCCCTTGATTTGACTCTCATACTTGAAACATGTAATTAATATTATAATTTATCTCATGGTTGATCTACATTAGGAAAATAATTGAATTTAAATCTCACCAACTTTTGTATTGTGATTAATAGTATGATAAATATAAAAGTGAAACTCTCGATTTCTACTATCGGGTAAGTGCACCAAATTGGGGGGCCAAAAGGGGGTCTTAAGTGGATGCATTTTTCTGAAAAAAAAAAAATTCAACTTGTATGAGTTTTTCAAAATAGTTACACTCAAAATTGGAAGATGTTGTAGAAATATGAATCATAGAATTTTGAGTCTAGTTTCTAAGCTACTAAATTTTATTGAAAACGAATAAGTTTAAGTGGGTAAAACAACTAAAATACCAACAGATGCTCTTGTTTTTGTTAAAAACATAATAGAGTGACTTTTGTGCCCCCACCATTTTTTTGAGCACCATCTAGGATTTTTAAAAACCCTTTGGTAGAAAGATAGCTAGGAGCATCTAGTTTGGGCTCCATTTTTTAAAAGATTTTTTAGCGAATATTTTTTTATTTATGATTTTTCTAGTACATAAATTTTATGTTTTGAAAAATAACGGAGCTCCGATCGTGCCCCCTAACTACCTCAAAAATATCAAAAATTAGATTTTTTTTTAATATGTATAGAATTATGCCTAGTTTGGGCTAGTATAATTTTTTTAAATTTTGATCACCCAAAAAAAAGATACACCATGAAGGATAAACATATTTACACTTCAAAAAATAGCTATAAAAAGGCATAGTTAGAAAATAAATAATATGGAAACCTTATATTAGTCATAAAATTTAAAAAATTATATTTTTAGAAAGAAGAAACTCTACTCTACGTTGTGGTATAATTTTTTTAAAATGGATTGATTGTTTTATTTTGATTTATCATAGAGGAAGTGCCATTTTTTACATTTTCTTGAAAAAACATGTTTGAAGTGTTTCAGACAGTCCATGCCTCGAGATTGGGGATCCAACCGGGATCCCAAGCCTTGAGGCATGGCTTGGAAAAAGAGAAAATAAAAAAATGCGTACGCGTTATAAAATGCATATACACATTTTTATTTTTTTATATATTGGCCCCCAACATCCCTTTCTTCTCTTTCATGGGAATTCTACAAACATTCTATTTTTGTCTCGTAATTTTCTCCGCATTCTTGCACGATTTTTTGTAGTTCATTTTGTCCCCTACCCCACTAGTTGATTTTTTCTAATCATGGGCAATAAATGTCGAGCTAATGACAAGAAGAAAGTCAAGAACAAGACACCGAGCAATTGGAAGAGAAGAGAATGTAAAAACTTTGAGAAGGGCAAGGTACATCCGCTTATATCAAATGTAGCTAATGTATTAGAAAATGGGGATGAAATACATAATGAAAATGTAGATAATAATGATTTTGTAATGAATAATGATATTGAATTGAATGATAATGTTGGTATGGATGAAGAAATTGATATGAATCCAATTGTCTAACCCTTTCCGAGAATCCAAATGTTAACCCCATAATTTGTATGAAAACACTTGAATGAAGAAAGTAACCTTGTAAATGAATCTTCACCTATAAGAACACCTCCTTCCATTTTGTGAAGAAAACCAACTCACTTAATTTAAATTTATGAAAACATTATAAAACCAATGCCTAACAAAATGTCCTAAAAGAAATACAAGAAGAAAAGCTAGTGAAATTTGGGATAATTACTTTGAGAATTTAAATGACACACAAAGATGTCAATTATTTATTTCATTGATGAAATTAATTAAGATGAGACCTATAATGAAGACCATGGGGTTAAGAACATCTAATTTTGTTGATCAAAATGCGTCAATTATTGAAAACATACATAAAGCATACCAAATTGTAGGTGGCAAAAGACACAATAAAGATAGTAATGCTACACAACGTGCACTTACTAATTGTATAGTAAGTGATAAAATAGTCAATAAATGTTTGATTATAAAAACAAACAATGCTTTGAAGATAAACATAAAAACACTAATCAAAGCAATAGAGAGATGTAAAATGTCTTGAGTTAGTCAACAACACTCGACTCTTGGGCTTTCTCTAGTAGAATTCCATGAAAAGACAAGAATACATCTGATATTCTAAAAGAATTAATCGTAAAATTTTGGAATGAGAACACAAGGGGTCACCAAATAGAAGAGATGCAATAAAAAGAAGAATAGGTTCTCGTAATCATGAATTGTGTAAAACATTTCTTAGATACGACTCAAACATAATTGTTCTCTAAGTTTAAGAATGAAAATCCACAAATTAACATTAACCAAAGATTCTTTGAAATGATAAAACCCTTTTATGTGAAAATCAATCACTCACGTACCACTTGTTGTTGCAGCATCATTGAATTTTCAATGAATTATGATTTTTTTGTCAAATACGTCATTTTTGCATATACCGACATCATGTTACAGAGTGTGGAATATATTTCCCACAAAAATTTTCAAGGGAATTTATTCGACAATATTTTGTGAAAAATCAAGAAGACAATTTTTTTATAACAAAGCATGTTTGGAAAGAACGTGCAATGTATATGCGGTGGCTTGCCAAATCTGAAAAGTTATATCCATGAGGAGAGTACATATTCAATAGGAAAAGAATTGGTTGATTTCACCAAATATAAATAGGTGGCATATCAATTAAATATGGAAAAGAATCTAAGAGGTGTGAGCTTGTTAGAAAATAATTACTTGTATCAGAATATATGGTCAAATTTAGAGAGGAAATTTTTATGAGTATGCAAGGCACACACATAGAGCTCGATGGTTGGATGAACAATTCAAGTTAATAAAGGACACATTCCCACTTGGTACTATTTTTTCAGTAGTTGAATTCACATATAATTACACATTACAGCCACAAATGGAGGTTTAGTCTCAATATTATAACTCAGTGCAAGTTTCTATTTTCATGCATATAACATTCATGCACTCTCCTGAAAGCACTAAGCAAGATCAAAAATATTAAGAGAGTATCATTTCTACATCAGTGATGATCAAACACATTCTACAGAATATGTATAAGGGTGTTTCAGGTGTTTTATGTGAACTTGAATGAGAGGAACATTAGTTTCAATCAACATTACATTTGGTCGGACAACTACACATCACAATTCAAGAATGCACAAATTTCTTATCAGCAAGCAGGATGCACAAAAACAAACAAATGTACAACATATCTATAGTTTTACTAAGACATGGCATGGAAAAGGAGAGCAAGATGGTGCAGGAGCATGTGTGAAAATAACACTTGCAAGAGAAGAGTTAAATTTAAAGGATGGTGCTAAATTTACAGATGTAAAAAAAATGTTGTTTGGTGTGTCAAGAATATGGGCCATGAATCTCAAGAGAGATCAATGGTTCATAGATATTTTTGGTTGATAGAGAAACAACATCTAGAAAACTTTGAATGTTGTATGATAGTTGCAGGATCAAGTGATATGCACTCATTTCGTAGTTCAGATGTAAATGCTTGGACTATTTATACTAGGTGCATGACATGCTTTTGTATATCATGCATTGATTTTGTGTGGAATGAATGTGAGTCACAATAATGGGTGGATGACTAGACTTATAGACCTCTAATTCCACTCAACACACATCAAGTTCCATGAGCATGACAACTTGTAGGGTCTTCATTTCAAATGACAACATCACCTGACTTTGACCAAGTCTCGATTTAGTACAACAATAAAGTACATACATATATGTACATGCCATGTTTTAGATTTATAAATTATTAAATGGTCAAATCTTAATGTATTTTTAAATTGATCAATATTTTTACTTTGTGATATATAGGGCATGTTTTTACAGATTATTGTGACGGAATTTAACGAAGAGGGAACAAACTACTTCTTTTCTCATTGTGTAGAGGGGAATTTTTTTTGACTTCCACAGTCATTAATGGTGAAGACCTTGCGTATCCCACTAGGTCAGTGGTATTCACTCGAACTTGGCTTCGTGATATCCTATCAAAAATCAAACATTTGGCTATTTGAAGACTATGAAGTACATCGAAAGATACTTCACTATTCACATTTGGTCCTTGTAACAAATATTAAATTGATCAAATATCTAGGTTGGCCATCAAACAAGAATCTTTGGAAGGTTCTTGAATCAAATCATGAAGAAATTCTCTACTCATTGTCAAAAATAGAGTTGATCCTTGTGGTTTATTGGATTGAATTTGGAAAGGTATGTTCTTCATGAATTTAATTCGAATATTTACTTAAATGATTTTGTTTAAAATTTGTATGATTTAAAATTTTATTTAATTGTTTACTAACATGTTTATGTAGGTTAGTGGTGCCAAAAATCTTCCACCTTCACATGGTTGGGTGTTAGTAGAGAATTTATTATTCTCAAAGTAGAAAATTTATTATTCTCAAAGCCAAGTGAAGATAAGAGAAATTAAATATTAGAAACAAACAACAAACATAAATTCTCATTTCACCACCTATATTATTCAGCTGTGATTGGAAATGAACAACCTTACCCGACTCACGAGTGGAGATGGAGAAAACCATGAGAGAATTTTGTAGAGGGCCTCAACGTGGAGGACTGGATCCGACGAGATGTCTTTAGGTGCCAAGAGTCGAGAAATTACCCGTCAGAAGATATGGCGTGTTTAGGCCTTAGGGATCTTAAGGACTACACCCAAACGAGGTAGCCCAAAAGCATGGGGAGTGTAGGGAACAAAAAAATCCTCAACTAGCATTCATCTAGTCAAGACGTGTTGCCATAGTTAGTTCGGTCCCAGGAAAAGCTACCATTTGCAAAATACAACATCTAGCAACCTTTAGAATGACTCGGACTACAATATTTTGTGTGTTTACAAATAATAGACAATAAGAGAAAAAAATGGAGATGGGAAAACCATATGAGAATTTCATAGAGGGCCTTGATGTGGAGGTCTCAGATTTGATGAAACATGTCTAGTGGCCACGGAGTCCGAGAAATCACCCGTCGAAGATATGGCGTGTTTGGGCTTAATGCTCTTAAGGGACTACAACCGGATGAGGTAGCCCAAAAACATGGGTAGCATAGGGAACCAAAAAAATCCTCCATTTTGGCATTCACTAGGATACCCCAAGATGTTGGCATAGTTGGTTCGGTCCCAAGAGCTTGTGTTTGCAAACTATAGATGGCCCGATAACCCTACACTAACTTAGACTTCAAAGATTTTGTGCCTTTGCAAACAATAGGAAAACAAGAGAACCTAATAGATTTGGATAAAACCATGAGAGGATTTTGTAGAGGGTCCTAATGTGGAGGTATTTGATCCGACGAGACATCTCTAGGTGCCACGGAGTCTAAGAAATCACCCGTCGAAGATATGGCGTGTTTGCGCTCAGTGGATCTTAAGGGACTACACCTAAGAGGTAGATGAAATAACAAGGAGAGTAGGGAACCAAAAAAGGCCTCCACTAGCATTTACCTAGCCACCCCAATGTGTTAGCATAGTTGGTTCGGTCCCATAAGCTACCGTTTCAAAGTACAACATCTAGTATCCTTACACCGACTTAGGCTGCAAATGCCAGATTTTGCTAGTTTACAAACAATAGACAACGAGAGAAACAAATGGATATGGATAAAACCATGAGAATATTTCATAGAGGGACTCCACATGGAGGTATTTGATAACGACGAGACATATCTAGGTGCCGTGGAGTTTGAGAAATCTGTTTCGCACGGAATGTTTCGGCTCTGCAGAATAGACTTGCTTCTATCCTATCATTCCTTTAAGAAACAAATAAGGGTTAGGGCTAGGAGGAATACCTGTTGAATGTTGAGATGGTGTGCGTGTACCGTAGAGAAAGATCAGATCGACTGCAAAGAACTCCTTTTTGTCTTGGAAGGACTACCTGCAAGTAAGAATACAGGACCACCAGATTTTAATTAGAAAATAAATGAGGGAGTTGCCTTAGGCCCAGGAAATATAAAACTTCCTTTCGAAGGTGGTCAGTTCCCCTTTTAATACGAATTAACACAAATGATAACAAAGAAAGCTATTGCAAAATCACGATTTAGGTATCTCGTTACAAAGCAATAGAAGCTAAACTATCAATAATAAAGCGTCACGTTGTTTGTTTGGTTACTGGTCGTTGATACATTCAGGTTGAGTTATAGGGATAAACCAGACTGGATCTGTGGTTGTTAGGTGACAAATAGGCGAGAAAAAGGTTTTGGGGTATAAGTCACAGTGACCGACGTCGGTCACTGGATAACCGACCGCGGTTAGAGAACTGCCGGTAGGGGATAACCGACACCGGTAGGGTCAGTAATCTAGGTGCTTCTGGGTAGAGGTTGGTTGCAGGGTGATTGTGGGGTTATTAAGATTGGTGGATGGCTGAGGGGAATAATGGGGGGACAGGGAAGACTCAGAGAGGGATAAAATGGTCTTCAGGGCAATACCAGGATGTATGGATGGAGGTTAAGTGCAGTATGTTGCTGGTAGTAGATCTAGGAATAAACTTACGATTACTATCAACCCACAGGCTCAAGAAATGGTGCTTAGAAACATATAAAACACTACTTACTCATTCCTGATGAAGATGCAGGTTCCAGGACTGTGATGACGAAGATAGGACTCAAGTAGGATGATCTGACAATCCAAGATGAGCTATCTCCTCTTCTGATGCTCGGATGAGTATTACTGGGCTCCGGTTATTCGGTTGCAGTCTTGGGCTTGATGTCCTTCTCTGCAAACTCTTCTTGTTTCTTCACTTGTCTCTGCTCGGCTCAGCAAATCCGGATCCTTTCAATAATCTCTCTCTTTTCGATCAAATGAAAATCTGATCCTTTGTTTTTGGTTGGAAGTGGTCATTTACAGGGAACCGATGGCGGTTACGCAACCGACGGCGGTCGAGTAGGAACCGGTATCGGTCAGGTCAAAGCGGGCTATTTTTGGTAAAATAGCCAGCTTTCCCTCCTTTTCTTCCGAGGGATTGGTTGTGGGCTTGGTCAAGTCATTATGAAGTTGGTTTTAGGTGCGGGTGAGGAGTAATTAGTCATAGGTGTGGATTTGGACCAAGTTATAGGTCTTAATTAGGTTAGTTTAGGGTTAAGACTAGGTCATGATGAGGTGGCGACATGAGGTGGCAGGTATGGCGATGTGGATTTATTAATTATAAGGTAATTAATAAATAATTGTGTAAGGTTTAGGTGATGAGGTTAGGTTGCGAAATGGGATGCGGGGCACAGGGGGTCGTAAGACACAAATTTGGTGTCTACATTAGCCCCTTGTTGTCGTGTAGCTTGTCTTGTTAAAGCTGTACGGACAATAATAAGAAGTGGTTACCCCTGTTAAGGGTATAGGTAATCCCCCTCAAATCTATCACAGATTGAGGTAGCGTGAAATCAGGGATAGGGTTGATAAAGGGTAAATGGTGTTGAGATAATGGTAAAATGGTGGGGTAGGTCCAAGGAAGCAGACGCACGTTGACATGCAGTAGTGTTCAGGGTACATGATTTGAAGAGCAAACAAGCAATTCATAGGCAAAGGTCGATAGTTTATCCAAACAAGGGTGATATAATCCTGGTATCCAAGGCATAGGAAGTAGCTCCAGGGGATATAACGGGTAAGGTACAAGGAACGTTTAGGCATGTTCGGCAATAGCACCAAATGGTTGGTTTGGTTGAGATAAACGTCACGGTCTTGGTCTAGGCAAAGTTGGTCGACTGATCAAGTCAAGGACCCTAATCATGCTAAAACACGAACAGGTGAGCTCGATTGAACAAAAAGCTACATGATGGATGGATAAAATAAAATGTTGATTGTGGGCAAGGTATTTAATTGGTGCGGCCTTAGGTCGGGCCAAATGGTTGGGTGCGGCCTTGGGTCGGGCCAAATGGTAGGTTACGGCCTTGGGTCGGGCCAAATGGTAGGTTACGGCCTTGGGTCGGGCCAAATGGTAGGTTACGGCCTTGGGTCGGGCCAAATGGTAGGTTACGGCCTTGGGTCGGGCCAAATGGTTGGTTACGGCCTTGGATCGGGCCAAATGGTAGGTTACGGCCTTGGGGCCAAATGGTAGGTTAGGCCTTGGTCGGGCCAAATGGTTGGTTACGGCCTTGGTCGGGCCAAATGGTAGGTTATGGCCTGGGTCGGGCCAAATGGTTGGTTACGGCCTGGGTCGGGCCAAATTGGTTGGTTACGCCTTGGGATCGGGCCAAATGGTAGGTTACGGCCTCGGGGTCGGGCCAAATGGTTATGGTTGGGTCGGGCCAAATGGCCTTGGGTCGGGCCAAATGGTAGGTTATGGCCTTGGGTCGGGCCAAATTGGTCAATGGTCGGCCTGGATCGGCCAAGGAAGTTAACAAAGGGTTTTCACCAAGGTGGATATAGGCGATGTTGTGAGAAATTTAGTAAGTAAGGGAAGAAATTGGGAAAGAGGTGGGATAAAACCGATATCGAATGACCGATATCGGTTAGGTGACCGATACCGATTCCTTAGGGCACAATATATAACCGAGTATCGGTTATAGGTCGAAAACCTATAAAAAGTAAAAAATACGGCTTATCATTGTCATATTGTCAATTTGAAACCCAATTTGAGTTGTCTGAGGTGGAGTGTTGAGATTGGAGCATTTGTTGGTTGAGGTGGCGCTATTTGAGTGGAGGAGTGAGTGGTTAGTGGGCCCGAGTGAGGAGGAGGCAGCAGTTGATTGGTGGAGGACCCAGCAGAGGAGAGTTGGAGCCATGGCACAGCCAGGAGGAGCAGGAGGTGCTGGACCAGCTGGACCACCACCACCCATCCCACCACGACGACGTGTCATCGTACCGGTAGGTTCGAAACCCCTCATTGTGTGGATTTGAGTGTATTATGTTGTATTTGGGTTTTGGGTAGGAATGCTAGATTTTGATAAAATAATTAATAAATGGAAGTTATTTGAAAAAAGGAGAGGGTAGATAGGTTAAATAGGCCAAGGCGGCTGGGTGGGTAGGTTTTTAGGGTGTTTGGGTGGGTATAGAGGGAGAAATAGGAAAAAAAGGGAATGGGGTAGCCGCGTCGGGTTCGGCTCGGGTATTTTCCAGTGACCGATGCCGGTCACTAAGCGACCGGCATCGGTCGAAATTCTTGGGTAGGTCGGGTTTGTGGGTGACCGGTGTCGGTCGGGAGTTGACCGGCGTCGGTGGAAAGGGGACCGGGGTCGGTTAAGGGTGACCGGTACCGGTCCCTGGGCAGGATTTTCGATTTTGTTGCGTCGTTTTGTGGTGGTTTTGGGTGTTAAGTTCTTGTTGGGGATGGCGTGTTGGGTTGTGTGGTGTTGTTTATGATTGGGTTTTGTGTGTTGGGTGTGAAGATGTTGGGGGATATTGTAGAATATAGGTGGGTAGAGGGGTTTGTTAGAGAGTCGGGGTGTGGCCGGGGGATAAAAAGGGGGTATAGAGGGTATAAGTAGATGTTGTGATAAAGAGTAGGGCTAATGTAGTGAGTTGGTTTTGCAGGCACGTCAGCAGCTGACGATGCGGGACAGGATGCCCCCGCTGTTGAGACGGATGCGGCCACACGTGTCCGCAGCAGCAGTGGGGTATCATGCGCGAGGTGGGACTCGGCGGAGTCCAGCGGTACAGAGCGATCGACAGGGATCACAGTTTGATGGTCGCCCTCATCGAGAGATGGGATCCGGCGACCAATGTGTTCCATCTCCCGACTGGAGAGATGACCATTACATTGGAGGATGTGTATCGCATCCTTCGATTACCGATTGATGGAGAGGCAGTCTTTCAGGTGGACGCAGAGACAGCCATGGACAACATCCTACACGTATTCGGGGATGCAGCCGCGCTACTGACGTATCACAGCGCGAGCATCACGTATGGGGATATGTACCGGGCCCACCGACATGAGACACGGCTTGCCGTGTTGATGATGATCGGGATCACCTGCTTCGCCCTCCCGGACTCAGAGGGAGGCCGCTTTCCATGGGCGCTGATGGGGGTTTTACATGAGATGGTCGAGGAGCATACGTGTTATGCTTGGGCACCAGTATACCTGGTGCAGTTATACCGAGAGTTGTGGGGCTATCGCCGGATGAGGCGATTCGGGATTTGCTCTACGTTTTTGCTACATTGTTGGGCATATGAGCATATCATATGCATTAGACCAGTAGGGCTGCCCCAGCAGCCAGGGCCACAGGTGATCTACAGATATGGCTTCAGAGGTGGTTGGGGGTCGTGGGCCAGCCACGAGCCGTTCTCGCCGGACGAGATGTGGCATATTACCGGCATGTATTAGAGGGCTTGACAGCGTTAGATATTGTATGGAGACCTTATAGAGGTCATCACCCCCACGGAGGAGCCCGAGCACAGTTGCAGTGGATCCAGTATACATTCTGGATAGCGGGACGGAGGCCGGAGAGTACGAGCGGATACCCTGGAGAGGGTACGACGACAGCTTGGGCTACGACAGGATGAGCCACCTCCCTTCCCTCAGTACCGGAGGGATGATGTAGAGGCTCCACTGCCTGCACCACATCCTATGGACCCAGATTGGGCAGCAGAGAGGCAGGCAGATGATACAGTGGACGACGCCGGCTGCACGGGATCATTTTTAGTATGGTGGGCAGGAGAGAGAGCTGCGAGGAGAGCACAGCCCACACAGCCAGACTTGGCGGCTGTTAGAGCAGAGAGGGACCAGCTCAGGGGCCAGGTACAGTTATTACAGGGGCAGCTTGTCACGCACAGGCACATATAGGTGTCTTATAGGGCAAGCTAGCCTAGCCCAGCATGCTGTGTACAGGGACAGCACCACCACAGTGCAAGTACGCCACACAGCACCACCAGCACCACCAAAGACACACACAGTACCACCACAGCGCAGCCACTGTACCACCACCACCAGCCATAAAGCACCACAGCACCACCATGGCACGGCACCAAAGACAGCACATGTGGGGCACTAATATTAGGAGTCAGAGGGACCAGCCCCAAGCAACTATGGTGGCACAAGACCGTTATATGGAGGCGAGAGCGGAGGCCCGCAGACTATCAGACGTCCCGATGGTATCGGGCTGACTATCGGCCGTATGCGGGTGCATAGAGCGAGAGACCTCGCGAGCCGAGATCTCGGGGAGGCGCAACACCGGTGGGGTCCGTGATGGCAGGAGGAGAGAGAGGCGCGCAGGACCCGCAGGAGACAGCAGAGGGTGGTGGGGAGAGAGCTGAGGGATCCCTGGGTCAGAGAGAGATATTTTGTGTATAGATGGATATTAGATAGAGGCACCGGTCTGCGAACCGGCTATATATAGAGAGGCCTGCGTGCCCATATTTCATTTATTTATTCATTTATTGTATATACCGGCCTGCGAGCCGAGTACGGGTCAGACAAGTTGATACCGCCGCGAGCCAAGTATATTTTTGATATGAGAGACCGGCCCGCTGTGAGCCGAGTTGATATTTTGACAGTTGTTGCGGCCTGCGCATGCCGGCTTTGTATGATGATGAGATTACACAGAGGCCCCTATGCAGGGCTCATTGTATATTTGAAACTTTTGATATATAGATATGATGATTTTGACCCACATGCTGTGTTTAAAATGTTTTAAGTGTTTTTTGTCGATGGTTTGTGATATTTAATGTATGATGAGTTTGAGTTGGAACCAAATGGTGTATAGATTGATGGTGTTGATGTCTTTTGTTGATGGCTTTTTGAAATGGAATGTATGTATATATAGATGATGAGTTTAATTGACATGTTGTGTTATGAAATGTTGTATGTTTTGTCGCTGGTTTGTGAATATTGAATGTATGTAGCTGTTGAGTTGGATCCAAATGGTGTATAGATTGATGGTTTTGATATCGTTTATTGATGGCTTGTTTGTTTTGTAATATAGAGAAATGATGTTGATGAAATTGTGATGAGAGATAGATTTGATGAAAAATATGGATAATGGTGTTGTTTATGCAGGAAAAAGGGATGGGCGCCACAAAAATTTGCAAAAATGAAGAAAAGGCTTAGGTTTAAGCAACAGGGGGCATGACCGATATCGGTTATGTAACCGATGTCGGTAGCTATATGACCGATATCGGTCATGTAACCGATATCGGTTATGAAAGAATTATTTCCCTAAAAATAGAACTGCTGGGTTGGCAACTTAAGTTCTTATTTTTAGCATTCTTATTTTTAGAGTCATGCCACAAGTTAAATATGCGAATGCGACGCTGTTTGACAACTGCTACAGGTAATTGCATGAAAGAATTTGAGTGGTAAGGAGGAAAGAGACAGGTGAAGTGAGCGTGGGCTGAGATTCAAAAGGCAGAAAGACAAGTTATATTTGAAGAGGGTGGTGAACATGGCTGAACGAGGAGGAGCATCCAGCAGGCAGGAACGAGGGGGAAGACATGTTCCGCCCCAAGCTGCGACATCCCAAGAGGTAAACTGTTTGGTTGTAGTTTGATTCTTGCATGTGTTGTAAATAGGATGAAAGAAGTGTAAGTGGGTAAAGATGAGAAAAAAGGTGATAGGCAAGGGTTAGGGATGGGGTGAGTACTACGGGGTAGGTAAACAGGGTGGGCACGTATGTTTTTAGGTATAAATAGGAGGAAACGGGCAAAATAATTATCGTGGGTGTATGTTTTAAGCAGGATAGGTATATTTTTGACAGTGACCGGTATCGTTTAGAAGGAACCAGTATCGGTTAGCAAACCGGTATCGGTTATTCATAACCGATATCGGTCACTGTAAGAGTTTCCAGAATTTGAGAAAAAACCCGTGGAGATTTGTTCTTGTGAATAATTATGTGTCGTTTTTATGTATGCAGGCAGAAGCAAGGTTAAGGATGAATGATACTGTGCCAGCGTTGTTGTCACGAATCCGAGCGGATGTAACACCAGCTGAATGGGCATTGATAAATCGGTTGGGGTTAAGTGGAATCCGCTATTATTCAAGAATTACGCGTAACCATGCTATGTTGCAGGCGTTGATTGAGAGATGGAATCTAGAAAAGAATACCTTCTATCTACCAACAGGGGAGATGACAGTGACTTTGGAAGATGTGTTCCGTATTTTGAGACTCCCAATGATAGGAAAAACAGTGTATCAGGCATTGCCTAGTGTGGGGCGGGCAGCGATAACAGCAGTATTTGGGTCAGCTGCATGAGATTTGACACAACGAGGTTTATCATTTACGTATGGTACAATGTATGCAACACATCCTGAGGAAACAAGGTTGGTCGTGCTATTAATGATAGCGGTGGGGTATTATGCATAACCGAGGGCGGAGGGTGGAATATTTCCCAAAGCATTGATGAGTGTTATTTGGGAAATGATAGAAATGAGCGTGACTTTCGCATGGGCACCCGCATATTTGGCAGAGTTATATAGGGGTCTATGGGCCTGCAAGTGAAAACACAGGATGACATTGGATTGTTCGTACTTATTACATTGTTGGGCCTACGAGCATATTGTTTGTGTGCGTCAATAGGCCGACCCATCGAGTCGGGAGAGAGGGAGTGCAAAGGTTGGGATTCGCACGATGGGTCCAGCATGCAAGTAACAAGAAGCGAGATCCCAGGCCGTGATAGATGACATCGAGTATTATAGATGGTATGGGAGATGGTGACGATTGTGGATATTTGTTGGAGGCCTTACGGGAACTATATGGTGACAGAGCACATAGCTGAGGAGTTGAGGGGTGTAGAGCGATTGAGGTGGATCGCAGGGCACAGGCCGGGTGAGTACGAGAGGATTCCTCTAGATCGCGTGCGGCGACAATTTAGATTTGTTCAGGATATACCCATGGCTTATAGACCATACATGAGGATCGACGTTGAGGCATCATTCTCACCTCCCTACCGACACCTCCAGAAGGGCCAGAAGAGATAGCAGCCGATCGCAGGGTAATGGATGCGGGAGCGACAAAGGCTTATAGATTATGGTGGGTAGCAGAACTGCGAGGTGCACGTGAGCATCCTGACATTGCTGTGATTACAGCGGAGAGAGATCATCTGCAGGATTTGGCTCACCACCTTCAAACACAGTGAATGAGACAATAGGATTGTTAGAGGTTTCACGAAGCTTTGAGTGGAGAGACTCGGAGGTAAGATTCCTCCACGCGAGAGGACATATTCGTATGTTATAGGAGATGTTGGCGGATCAATGGGAGGAACCAATGGCAGTGGCACCTTTGAGGATGGAGAGGCCAACTGAGGGGCATCGACGATCACGATCACCACCTGATTTGGGAGGAGGTGCAAGGGTCTAAGTGAATTTCATAGGAATATAAGAATAAATAAGGATGCCGACCTGCGAGTCGATGATAGAGAAGATGCATTTGTTTAACATCTAAAATAAAACTAAAGATGTATGTGGTTTTGAGTGATGATAATAATAAGAATGGTTGTGTTTTGAATGTTATTTTTGTTTTGTTTGAAAAAGGATAAAGATGAATGTTGGCAAATAAAAAACACACAAAAAATATTTATATTTACAACACATGATAGGGTAAGGTAGGGGATGGTCGAGCTAACCTTGGGAGACCCCATGTCTCCTAAGTGCTGCCTACATAGCCCATTGCACAAAGCAAGGAAGGGCCTCAGACCGATGTAGTTCTCCCTTAGGATCAGGGAGAGGTGAATTCAGGCAATTTGGTTGTGGTTAGGCAATTTGTTGGTTGGTAAAAAAATTTGATGTTGGTAGGGTAATGTTGTTGGTGTTGGTAAGGTATTGGTGGTGTAGGTATAGGTGAAGTGAAAGTTAGCATACCCAAGTAGTAGGGAATCGTGTCCTGATTAAGGTCAACACACAATCCTAGAGTCGAGCAAAAGAGGCCAAAGTGTCTAGTAGTTGAGAAGAGCTAAACAAACCACATATTAATGTAGGATGAGCTTGAATCCTAGGTACCTTGCAAAGTAGAAGTCGATAGGTGAAAAGAGTGGTATAATCACAATATATCGGATATACGTCACGTCCCTTGAGTTTTGTTGCTTTGACAAATGGTGATGTGAGGTGGTTGATGTGGGCGAGGGTACAGAGAACTTATTATAAGAGGATTATTCTGACAAACGAGAACCAAACCTAAATAGACAAGTCCATGACTCAAAAGTGTTTTGAAATCTTGCTTTTATTTTTATTTTATTTTTCTAGATATAGACCGATCGATGTGGGAAGTCTACATGGGATATGTATTTTGTTGTTCTTGAGGTCTTCACGAAGCTAATCAAGCGAGAAGCTTCTAATAAAGGCCGATCGTGTATAGATGTCCTTCAAGGAGCAATCTATTTATAGTAGCGAGATGTGGTGTTTATGTATAGCTGTCCTTCGAGGAGGAGCATACATATATAATAAAGTAGCAATAGTTTGGCATATAGATGTCCTTGAGGGAGCAATCTAGTGTATAATTTAGAGGTCTAGATTTCCGTTGGGCATAAAGCATCTAGTTTTTTTTTTTTTTTTTGTAGGAAGTTTGACTCAAGAAAATCCCATAAGTGTTTTAATTAAAAATGTGTTATTTTGATACTTTGAAGTCATGGACTAGACTAAAAAGGGGAGGTGATAATCAAACCATGTGAGCTTGATTTGATTTTGAGATGTAAGAAACAAAGTGTATGCGGTGGTAAATGAGCTCAAGGGACGAGCGTAAGGTAGATAAGAAGTGATATAACACTAATTTCAACAGTAGAATGGTCGAAGATGCAAGGCATTAAGGGGCTCAGGCTCAGATTTACCATTAAGCGAAGCTAAACGATAAGTGCCTGATCCATAAGTGTGAGTGATAATGTAAGGCCCAATCCAATTAGGAGCAAATTTTCCATGTTTGCTCTTTTCTAGTTTGGTTACATGTTGATTCTCTTTTAGGACAAGATCACCAACCTTAAAGGTACGCTCATGAAGTCGTTTATCATAAGCACGCTTGATGCATTTTTGGTAGATTTGAAGGTGATCAAGAGCCGTAAGACGACGCTTGTCAAGAAGCTCTAATTGGGCTAACCACTCTTGGCGGAAATCATCATTGGTAAGAATATCCTGAAGAGATATTCTGAGGGAGGGTATTTGTATTTCGAGAGGCAAGACAGCCTCGGTACCATATACCAAAGAAAATGGTGTGGCATTAGTGGAGGTACGAATGCTAGTATGATAAGCCCAAAGGGCAAAGGGAATGTGATCATGCCAGTTTCTTCTGGACTCATTGACAACTTTCATGAGGATTTTGGTTAGGGTTTTATTAGAAGATTCAGCTTGACCATTGGCCTGTGGATAGTAAGGTGATGAGAAGCTAAGTTTAATACCAAAGTTGTCACAAAGGTCTTGCAACAACTTATTTTTGAAAGATTTTCCATTATCTGTTATCAGGCGATGAGGAACACCAAAACGACAGATAATGTGGTGGTTAATGAACTCTACAATTTTTTCTTTTTTGATTGAAATGAGTGGAATGGCCTCCACCCATTTTGTGTAATATTCGGTTGCTGTGATTATCCAACGGTGACGTTGCAAAGAAGGCGGGTGAATCTCACCAATAAGGTCTAAACCCCATTGTGAGAAAGGCCAAAGATCTCGGGCGACCTGTAGCGGATGGCTAGGAGTATGTTGAAGGTTGGCATGTTGTTGACACATAACACAACGCTTAACATACTCGTAGCAGTCGTTATTAAGAGTAGGCCAATAATAACCTAGGCGAAGGATTTGTTTAGCCACGGCAAGGCCACTAAAATGTCCACCACAAATACCGTCATGGACCTGTTGATGGTATAGGTGACATCCGCGCCGGTTGGACATCGAAGGAGGATGCCATCAAAGCCACGTTTATAAAGGAGTCCCCCCATGACGACATAATGAGAAACATGTTTAAGAAAAGCACGTTTTCCGGTACTAGTTAGGTTAGGTGGGAGAACAGAGGTTGTAAGGTAGTCGTGAAATTGGTGGTACCAGGTATCCTGCGAATTAGCAGACACATTATTTATCATACAAACAACCAAAGGCTTTGAGTAAGATGGGGCAAAGAGTTGTTGGACCAAGACGAATATGTCAGAGTCATTTGGTGAGGCAGGAATTTGTGAGGCTAAGAAAGCCATAGTATCCGCAAATTTGTTAGTGGAGCGGGGAATGGTCTGGATAGAATAACGAGTAAATGAGGTCAAAAGTGAATCCACGTAATGTTTGTACTTTTGAAGTTCCTCATTTTTACATTGGTAGATGCCCATAACTTGATTGACTACCAATTGAGAGTCGCCAAAAATATTAATAGATTTGACACCTAAGTGTAACGCAACCTGGAGACCCAAAACAAGGGCCTCGTATTCCAGCTGTATTATTAGTGTAGGGGAAATCGAGCCGAAATGAAAGAGGCATAGGCTCAGCGTCAAGAGGAATGAGAACAACACGGCCCCTCCGCCGCGCTGGCATTTGGATCCATCGAAGAAGAGGGTCATTAGATACGACTCTTCCCTGAGTGAAAGAGTGGCGATGAGTTCGTCGGGGAAATTAAAATTGGTAAATTGTTCCCCAGTTAAAGGGGCCTCCGCAAGTTGGTCCGCAATAGTTTGTCCTTTGATTGACTTCTGTTGTACAAACTCAAGGTCGAGGTCAGCGAGGAGCATAAGCCATCGGGCGATGCATTGATTTAGATGTGGTTTGGCATACATATAATGAATGGGGTCCATGTTGGTGATGACACAAGTTTTGTGATTCAGACCTAGTGTCAGAGTTTGGTGGCCACGAATGATAGGGCTAGGCACAACTTTTCTACATGTGTATACCTAGTCTCATAGTCTACCAAAGTACGACTTATATAATAAACTACTTGTTCTCGATTCTCGGAGTCACGATGTGCAAGCATGGCCCCTACAGCATGGTCGGTGGCGGAAAGGTAAAGGTAGAAGGGGCGATCGTCCTGAGGTGGGATAAGCACGGGTGGCTGCAAGAGATAAGCTTTGAGAGCTTCAAAGGCTTGGTGGCACTCTTCGCTCCATTGAAAGTCAATGTCCTTTTTAAGAAGGTGATGGAAAGGTTGACATCGATCCAAGAGTTGGGAGATGAAATGCCGGATGGATTGAAGTTTACCCTGCAAACTACGCAATTGTTTGAGGTTTTTGGGTGGGGGCATTTCTAGGATAGCTTTGACTTTAGATGGATCGACCTCAATTCCACGCAAAGAGATGATAAAGCCAAGAAGTTTTCCTAAAAGAACACCAAAGACACATTTCTTTGGTTAAAGTTGGACTGAATATTGCAACAAAGATCGAAAATAATGGTTAAAACATCGAGATGTTCACTGCGATGTTTAGATTTCCCAAGAAGATCATCGACATAATCGTCAAGGATAGTGTGCATAATGTCATGAAAATGTAAGTCATACCCGATAGGTGGCACTAGCATTCTTAAGGCCAAATGGCATGACACGATAATGAAGGTTCCCAAGGAGTTATGAAGGCAGTTTTATGTTGATCGGCCGGGGCTACCAAAATTTGATTGTATCCCGAAAATCCATCCATGAGAGAAAGCATTTCATGGCCCGCAGTGAGATCAACAAGTTGATCAATACTTGGGAGGGGGAAGTCATCCTTGGGGCAAGCGAGGTTAAGGTCTCAGAAATCCGTGCATATCCGAAGTCCCCCCATCGCTTTAGTGACAGGTACGATGTTAGAAATCCATTGAGGATAGTCAATAGGCAAGATGAAGGAAACAGAAAGGAGTCATGAAGCTCTTCTTTGACCAAGAGGGCAATGCGTGGATGCATTTTTCTCAGTTTCTGTTTGACTGGTTTGGAATCGGGTTTTAGGGTGATGTTATGGACAGCAATGTCAGGATCAATTCCTGGCATGTCAGCGTAGGACCAAGCGAAAGCTTGGTTGCGGGTACGGAGAAAGGTAGTAAAGGCGGCTTGTTCTGATGTGTTAAGGGATTGTCCGATCTTCACAATGTGAGGATCCTCCTCTGTGTGGATGTTGATTTCTATAGTCGACTCATTCAACATGGTTTGAGTTTCAGATGGTAAGGCGCGTTGAATATAGGAGTCATCCGCACCAAGGTAAGTGAGGATGGAGTCGTCATCCTGGCACTCAACAACATTAATCGAAGGCGAATCCTCTTCGATCATGTCTGGATATAGAAGGGGAAGAGAAGATGGGTCCTCATTATCACGTTGATAAGTGAGAGGACCTAGGAAGATAGCATTTATGAAAAAAAAAAGTTAGGAGGGATAGATTCGAGTGGTCTATCGACTGTGGGTGATGATGGCAAAATGGGTGATGATGATGGTGTAAGCAGCCAGAAAACCGAGACCACTGCGATCATTGTGTTTGCGTGTAGTCACGGGAATGAGTGTATGTCGGCCTTGTTCATAAAGACCAAAACCAAAGCCTTTCCAAGCACAGTGAGTCAAGAAGGTGAGGGCGAAACGACGATTTGTCAAGTATTGAAAATCGGATTGGAAGGGAACCACACCAAGAGGAGGTTCAGGGGTAACGGAGGATGCGTCAACACCCCCATACGTTAGGTTGGTGCAGCAATGGGGTGGTCTGTAAGAGATTACCTCCCCCACGCGACGGTCATAGGTGGGATGTGCATGTAACTGTCCGTACTCCTGTGGGGTATGGAAAGAGCTAACGTTATATAGGCGGTATTCCCCCAACGTAAGGCGTTGAAAAACATCTACTAAGGGGTCGGAGGTTGGGATGTTATCTGCGGGAAAGGAAGTGATATTTGTAATGGCGGTTTCATTGGTTGAAGGTGTAGGTGCGTTGGAAGTGGATGGATGGGTTGGATGAATGGGTGTCTTGACTGGTACAAGCACATCATTAGGGTGATACAACATATTACAAGTTTTGAAGGGGGGAGGATCAGCTTTTACGGTGTAGGACTTCCCCTCGTACTCAAATTTTATGCATCTATGTAAGGTGGAGGGAACACATCCCATAGCCGGATCCAAGGGTGGCCTAACAACATATTATATTGGAACTCTCCCTCAAGGACATAGAAGAGTTTAGGTAAAGTGCGTGGTCCTACACGAATGTTAAGGATCACGGTGCCTAAGGTAGAAGTAATAGCATCATTGAATGACCGCAACATGATGGGGTTGGCACACATGCAGCTCGAAGGGATATTCATTTGTTGGAAGGCTTTCGAAGAGATGATGTTTAGGCTAGCGCCCGTCAATCATAACATGACGTACCCGAATGTCTCGGACATAAGCTGAGATGAAAAGAGCAGGGTCAGGATCTTCAGCACCAAAGTCGATAATTTCGTCTTCGGAGAAACTGACAGCAGCGGCTTGCTATACAGAGATAGAAGTGGTTGGGGAGATAGATTGTTTGGTGAGCGAAGCAACATGATTGGGTGTTAGAATAGAGGTAACAGGAAAGGTTTCATTAGGTAAGACCTCTATCCCTTGAAGGATTTCAACGAGAGCTTGTCGATGAGATTCAGAAGTCTGAATGAGATCATACAGTGTCATTTTTACAGGTGATTGGTGAAGCTGTTTGATCATGGTTCGGTGGGCAATTCCATTAGAGACGGGGTAGGTAGGTCCACGAATAACCACTTTAGGTGGTGGTGCAATCGGGATGGTGGATAGAGAAAGAGATGCCGCAGGTGTGTTTTCTTTCGCTTTCCCATTGTTTTTCTGCCCTCGAGTAGCAACACTAATCATATTGATCTCGTGAATACGAGAGGAGGAAGACGGTAGGGATAGGTCATGGTCTTCGAGAGGTGGGGCTGTAATAATGATAGATCTTGGTGAGGTGGGGACAGGTGGTATAGGAGAGGGAATTGAAGCTAAAGGTCTCTCTCTTCATAAGTTGTCTTTCTTAACTTTTTTATTGGAGAGAGGTGGCGGCCAGTATGGCTTTCAACGCTTTGCATCCCCCTACGTCATGTCTTGGTGTGCGGTGGTAAGCGCAGATTTTAGACTCATCGTAACCTATAGGTCGAGGTTTAGATGGTGTTTCACCTGAGAATGTTTCGGCTCTGCAGAATAGACTTGCTTCTATCCTATCATTCCTTTGAAAAATAGATAAGGGTTAGGGCTAGGAGGAATACCTGTTGAATGTTGAGATGGTGTGCGCATACCGTAGAGAGAGATCAGATCGACTGCGAAGAACTCCTTTTTGTCTTGGAAGGACTACCTGCAAGTAAGAATACAAGACCACAAGATTTTAATTAGACAACAAATGAGGGATCTGCCTTAGGCCCAGGAAATATAAAAACTTCCTTTCGAAGGTGGTCAGTTCCCCTTTTAATACGATTTAACACAAATGATAATATAGAAAGCTATTGCAAAATCACGATTTAGGTATCTCGTTACAAAGCAATAGAAACTAAACTATCAATAATAAAGCGCCACTTTGTTTGTTCGGTTACTGGTCGTTGATACGTTCAGGTTGAGTTATAGGGATAAACCAGGCTGGATTTGGGGTTGTTAGGTGGCAAATAGGCAAGCAAAAGGTTTTGGGGTATAAGTCACAGTGACCGACGGCGGTCACTGGGTAACCGACCGCGGTTAGATAACCGCTGCCGGTAGAGGATAAACGATACCGGTAGGGGCAGCAATCTAAGTGCTTTTGGATAGAAGTTGGTTGCAAGGTGATTGTGGGGTTATTAGGATTGGTGGATGGCTGAGGGGAATGATGGGAGGATAGGGAAGACTCAGAGTGTGGTAAAATGGCCTTCTGGGCAATATCAGGGTGTGTGGGTGAAGGTTAAGTGCAGTAGTGGCTGGTAGTAGATCTAGGAATAAACTTATGATTACTATTAATCAACAGGCTCAAGAAAATGGTGCTTAGAAACATATAACATACTACTTACTTCCCCGATGCAGTATGCAAGTTTCAGGATCATGATGATGAAGACAGACCCAAGTTGGATGCAGTTTTCTTTTCTGATGCTCGGATGAGTGTTACTGGGCTCTGGTTATTCAGTTGCAGTCTTGGGCTTGATGTCCTTCTCTGTAATCTCTTCTTGTTTCTTCACTTGTCTTTGCTCGGCCAAGCAAAATCTGGATTCCCTCGATGGTTTCTCCTTCTCCCGATCAAAAATGAAAATCCGATCCTTGTTTTTGGTTGGAAGTGGTCATTTACGGGGAACCGATGGTGGTTACGCAACCGACGGCGGTCGAGTAGGAACTGGTATCGGTCCGGTCAAAGCAGGCTATTTTTGGTAAAATAGCCAGCTTTCCCTCCTTTTCTTCCGAGGGATTGGTAGCGGGCTTGGTCAAGTCATTATGAAGTTGGTTTTAGGTGTGGATGAGGAGTAATTAGTCATAGGTGTGGAATTGGACCAAGTTATAGGTCTTAATTAGGTTAGTTTAGGGTTAAGACTAGGTCACGATGAGGTGGCAACATGAGGTGGCAGGTATGGTGATGTGGATTTATTAATTATAAGGTAATTAATAAATAATTGTGTAAGGTTTAGGTGGTGAGGTTAGGTTGCGAAATGCGATGCGGGTCACAAGGGGTCGTAAGACACAAATTTGGTGTCTACATTAGCCCCTTATTGTCGTGTAGTTTGTTTTGTAAAGCTGCACGGACAATAATAAGAAGTGGTTACTCCTGTTAAGGGTATAGGTAATCCCCCTCAAATCTATCACAGATTGAGGTAGCGTGAAATCAGGGATAGGGTTGATAAAGGGTAAATGGTGTTGAGATGAGGGTGAGATGGTGGGGTAGGTCCAAAGAAGCAGACGCACGTTGAAATGCAGTAGTGCGACCAGGGTACATGATTTGACTAGCAAACCAGCAATGCATAGGCAGAGGTCGATAGTTTATCCAAACAAGGGTGATATAATCCTGGTATCCAAGGCATAGGAAGTAGCTCCAGGGTATATAACAGGTAAGGTACAGGAACGTTTAGGCATGTTCGGCAGTACCAAATGGTTGGTTTGGTTGAGATAAACGTCACGGTCTAGGTCTAGGAAAAGTTGGTCGACAGATCAAGTCAAGGACCCTAATCATGCTAAAACACGAACAGGTGAGCTCGATTGAACAAAAAAATTACATGATGGGTGGATTAAAGTGTATGTTGTTGATGTTGGGTAAGGTATTGAAGTGGTACGGCCTTGGGTCGGGCCAAGTTGTTGGGTTGCGGCCTTGGGGCGGGCCAAATGGTTGGGGTGAGGCCTTGGGTCGGGCCGGATGGGTAGGGTGAGGCCTTGGGTCGGGCCGGATGGGTAGGGTGAGGCCTTGGGTCGGGCCGGATGGGTAGGTTACGGCCTTGGGTCGGGCCGGTTGGGTAGGTTACGGCCTTGGGTCGGGCCGGATGGGTAGGTCACGGCCTTGGGTCGGGCCGGTTGGGTAGGTTACGGCCTTGGGTCGGGCCGGATGGGTAGGTCACGGCCTTGGGTCGGGCCAAATAGGTTGGTGGCGGCCTTGGGTCGGGCCAAATGGTTAGGGTGAGGCCTTGGGTTGGGCCAGATGGTTAGGGTGAGGCCTTGGGTCGGGCCGGATGGGTAGGTTACGGCCTTGGGTCGGGCCGGATGGGTAGGTTACGGCCTGGGTCGGGCCAAATGGTTAGGGTGAGGCCTTGGGTTGGGCCAGATGGTTAGGGTGAGGCCTTGGGTCGGGCCAGATGGTTAGGGTGAGGCCTTGGGTCGGGCCAAGTTGTTGGGTTGCGGCCGTGGGTCGGGCCAAATGGTTAGAATGTTTGCAGCAAAGGTTGATATAGGCGATGTGGGTGAAAAAGGGAAAATAGTAAATAAGGGCAGAAATTGGGGGAAATTTGGAATAAAACCGATGTCGATTGTATATGACCGATATCGGTGAGGGGACCGATACCGGTTCCTTAGGGCATAATAAGGCCGATATCGGTTATGGGCGAAAAACCTATAAAAAGAAAAATACGGCCTGTCATTGTCACTTTTGCAATTTGGAAACCAATTTGAGTTGTCTGACGTGGAGAGTTAAGATTGGAGCATTAGTTGCGTGAGGTGGCACTATTTGACTGGAGGAGTTAGTTGTTAGTGGGCCCGAGTGAGGAGGAGGCAGCAGTTGATTGGTGGAGGACCCAGAAGAGGACATTTGGAGCCATGGCACAACCAGGAGGAGCAGGAGGGGCTGGACCAGCTGGACCACCACCACCCATCCCTCCACGACGATGTGTCGTCGTACGGGTAGGTTCGAAACCCCTCATTGTGTGTATTTTATTGCATTATGCTATATTTGGGGTTTGGGTAGGAATGTACATTTTTTAGGAAATAATTAGAAAATGGAAATGATTTGAAAAAGAGAGAGGGTAGATAGGTGAAATAAGCCAAGGCGGCTGGGTGGGTAGGTTTTTAGGGTATTTGGGTGGGTAAATTGGTAGAAAAATGAAAAAATGTAGGTGGGGGCCGCGCGGGGTTCGGCTCCGGGAAGTTACAGCGACCGATGTCGGTCGCTAAGCGACCGGCATCGGTCGCAAAATTTTAGGGGCAGGGTGTTTTGTGTTGGACCGGCGTCGGTCGGTCGTGGACCGGCGTCGGTGGGAAGGGGACGCGGTCGGTTATGGGTGACCAGTACCGTCCTTAGTGATTTTTAGCTATTTTTGTTGGTTTAGGTTATGTTGTTGTTTTTGAGTTTTTGGTGGTGATTTGGGTATGGTTTGGGTTGGGGTGGGGGTGTTGTGGTATTGTTTGGGTGTTTCAGTATAGGTGCGGTCCTGACTTAGGTTTATGTCAATTTGTTGGTGTGGGTTGTGATTTTGTTTTTGAGTTTTTGGATGTGGTTTGGGTATTTGGGCATGGTGTAGGGTGTTTGAGTATGGTTTGGGTTGTGTTGTTGTTTTAAGTTTTTAGATGTGGTTAAGGTATTTGGGCATGGTTTGGGTCGTTTGAGTATGGTGTGGGTTGTTTGTTTGGGTGTGAAGAGGGAGGGGGAATAGCGTAGAAGTTTTTAGGGGAAGATAGATGGGCGTAGACGTGTGGTATGGAGTCGGGTTGTGGTCGGGGGAAAAAAAAAAAAAAGGGGTATAGAGGGTATAAGTAGATGTTGTGATAAAGAGTAGGGCTAATACTGTGGGTTGGTTTTGTAGGCACGTCAGCAGCTGACGATGCGGGATAGGATGCCCCCGCTGTTGGTACGGATGCGGCCACATGTATCCGCAGCACACTGGGGTATCATGCGCGAGGTGGGACTCGGCGGAGTCCAGCGGTACAGAGCGATCGATAGGGATCATAGTTTGATGGTCGCCCTCATCGAGAGATGGGATCCGGCGACCAATGTGTTCCATCTCCCGACTGGGGAGATGACTATCACATTGGAGGATGTGTATCGTATCCTTCGACTGCCGATTGAGGGAGAGGCAGTCTTTCAGGTGGACGCAGAGACTGCCATGGACAGCATCCTACAGGTTTTCGGGGATGCAGCCGCGCTATTGACGTATCACAGCGCGAGCATCGGGTATGGGGATATGTACCATGCGCATCGCCATGAGACACGGCTTGCCGTGTTGATGATGATCGGGATCACCTGCTTTGCCCTCCCGGACTCAGAGGGAGGCCGCTTTCCATGGGCGCTGATGGGGGTTCTACACGAGATGGTGGAGGAGCACACCTGTTATGCTTGGGCACCAAGATACCCAATACGATTGTAGACGAGAGTGTGGCTGGCCATTTGGATGAGGCGATTCGGGATTTGTTTGACGTTTTTGCTGCATTGTTGGGCATATGAGTACATCATATGCCTTAGACGATAAAGCTGCCCTGCCCCAAAGAGCCCACAGTCATATATAGATATGGCTTTCAGAGGTGGTTGGGGGTCGTGGGCCAGCCACGAGCAGTGCTTGCAGGGCGGGACGTCACTTATTACAGGCATTTATTAGAGGGCCTGACAGCGGCAGATATCGTATGGAGACCTTACAGAGGTCATCACCCGCGCAGAGGAGCCCGATTACAGTTGCGCTTGATCCAGTACACTTTCTGGATAGCAGGACGGAGGCCGGGAGAGTATGAGAGGATACCCCTAGAGAGGGTACGCAGGCAGATGGGGCTGCGACAGGACGAGCCACCTCCCTTCCCTCAGTACCGGAGGGATGATGTAGAGGCCCCACTGCCTGCACCACAGCCCTTGGACCCAGATTGGGTTGCTGAGAGGCCAGCAGATGACACTGTAGATGATGCTGGTTATACGGGAGCATTTATGGTTTGGTGGGCTGGTCGAGAGAGCGAGAGATAAGATAGCCTGCACGGCCCAGACTTGGGCAAATGCGGTAAGATGTGACAAGAGAGCAAGCGAGATCAGCTCGGGGGCAGTACGGTTATTACGAAGGCAGCTGCTACTACTGCTGCACAGTACGTATAGGTGTTTTATAGGCGGCTAGCCGAGCTCACAGCACAGTGTACACGAGCACCACCACCAGCCCTGTGCAGCATGCGGCACGGCACCAATTTCAGCAGGCAAGCAATGTACCACCATTCACCCTGCAGCACCACCACATGCACCAAAGAGCACGAGGGGCACCTGGTAGTAGGTGTCAGGGGACCAGCCCCAGCACCTACGGTGGCTCGAGAGCGTTACATGGAGGCTAGAGCGGAGGCCCGATACTATCAAGATATTCTTGATGGTACAGGGGCTGATTATCAGCCCTATGCGGCACATAGAGCAGAGACCTCTCGGAGCCAGAGGTCTCAGGGAGGTGCAGCCACAGCTGGTGGGTCCGTCACAGGCAGGAGGCGAGAGGTAGGACAGGGACCAGCAGGCAGACAGGCAGAGGGAGGTGGAGAGAGCTGAGGGGTCCCTGCACATTTTGTATATTGGACATGGGCACCGGTCTGCGAACCGGTTGTGTTGATAGAGGCCTGCATGCCTATTTATTCATTTATTCATTCATTTATTGTATATACCGGCCTGCGAGCCGAGTACAGGTTGTACAGTTGATACCGGCCTGCGAGCCGAGTATGTTTTTGATATGAGAGACCGGCCTGCGAGCCGAGTCGAGATTATTGATAGTTATTGTGGCCTGCGTGCCGGCTTTGTTGTATTATGAGATCACAGAGGCCCCGATGCAGGGCACATTGTATATTTGAAACTTTGTATATATATAGATATGATGATTTGACCCACATGCTGTGCGTAAAATGCGTTAAATGTTTTGTCGATGGTTTGTGATATGTGATGTATGATGAGTTTGATTGACATGGTGTTATATATTAATGATGTTGATGTCTTTTGTTGATGGGATGTATATAGATATAAATGATGAGTTTAATTGACATGTTATATTATGAAATGTTGTATGTTTGGTCGCTGGTGTGTGAATATTAAATGGTTGTATCTGATGAGTTGGATCCAAATGGTGTATAGATTGATAGTTTTTTGATATCCTTAGTTGATGGCTTGTTTGTTTTTGGTAATATAGATAGATGATATTGATGAAATTGTAATGAGATGTGGATTTAATGAAAAATATGGATAATGGTGTTGTTCATGCAGGAAAAAGGGACGGGTGCCACAAAAATTTGCAAAAATGAAGAGACGACTTAGGTTTAAGCAACAAGGGGTAACTTGACCGATATCGGTTATGTAACCGATGTCGGTAGATATATGACCGGTATCGGTTATGTAACCGATATCGGTTATGCAAGAATTGTTTTCCTAAAAATAGAACTGCTGGGTTGGCAACTTAAGTTCTTATTTTTAGCATTCTTATTTTTAGAGTCATGAAACACGTTAAATATGCGAATGCGATTTGTTTGACAAGCAACCTACTGAGTAATTGCATGAAAGAATTTGAGTGATAAGGAGGAAAGAGACAGGTGAAGTGAGCATGGGCTGAGATTCAGAAGGCAGAAAGATAAGTTATATTTGAAGAGGGTGGTGAACATGGCTGAATGAGGAGAAGCATCCAGCGAGCGAGGACGAGGGGAAGACATGTTCCGCCCCAAGCTACTGCATCCAGAGAGGTAAATTGTTTGGGTGTAATTTGATTCTTGCATGTGTTTGTAAATAGTATGAAAGAAGTGTAAGTGGGTAAAGATTAGAAAAAAGGTGATAGGCAAGGGTTGGGGATGGTATGAGTGCTACGGGGCAGGTAAACAGGGTGGGCCTGTATGTTTTTAGGTAGAAATAGGAGTAAACGGGCTTCATAAATATCGAAGGTGTATGTTTGAAGCAGGGTAGGTATATTTTGACAGTGACCGGTATCGTTTATAAGTAACCGGTATCGGTTAGCAAACCGGTATCGGTTATGCATAACCGCTATCGGTTACTGTAAGGGTTTCCAGATTTTGAGAAAAAACCCGTAGAGATTTGTTCTTTTGAATAATCATGTGTCGTTTTGATGTATGCAGGCAGAAGCAAGGTTAAGGATGAATGATATTGTGCCAGCGTTGTTGTCATGAATCCGAGCGGATGTAACACCAATTTGAATGGGCATTGATAAATCGGTTGGGGTTAAGTTGAATCCGCTATTATTCAAGAATCGCGTAACTATGCTTTATGTTAGGGCGTTGATTGAGAGATGGAATCGAGAAAAGAATACCTTCTATCTACCAATAGGGGAGATGACAGTGACTTTGGAAGATGTGTTCCGTATTTTGAGACTCCCAATGATAGGAAAAAAAAAGTGTATCGAGGCATTGCCAGTAGCGGGAGTGGGCAGCGATAATGGCGATATTTGGGTCAGGTGCACGAGATTTGACACGGGGAGGTTTATCATTTACGTATGGTACAATGTATGCAACACACCACGAGGAAACAAGGTTGGCCGTGCTTATTAATGATAGCGGTGGGGTATTATGCATTGCCGAGGCGGAAGGTGGAAGATTTTCCAAAACATTGATGAGTGTTATTTGGGAAATGATAGAAATGAGCGTGACATTCGCATGGGCACCCGCATATCCTGGCGAGTTATATAGGGGTTTATGGGCATGCAAGCGAAAACACAGACGACCTTTGGATTGTTCGTACTTATTACATTGTTGGGCCTATGAGCATATTGTTTGTGTATGTCGTCAATAGGCCGACCCATTGAGTCGGGAGAGACAGAGTGCAAAGGTTGGGATTGAGACGATGGGTCTAGACGAGAACAAGCGAGATCGGAAGCCGTGATAGATGACATTGAGTATTATAGGCGGTATGGGAAATGGTGGCTATTGCGGATATTTGTTGGAGGTGACTGGGAACTATATGGTGACAGAGCACATAGGCCGAGGAGTTGAGGGGTGTAGAGCGATTGAGGTGGATCGCAGGGCATAGGTCGGGTGAGTATGAGAGGATTCCTCTAGATCGCGTGCGGTGACAATTTGGGTTCGTTCAGGATATTCCTATGACATATAGACCATACATGAGGATCGACGCCGAGGCAGCATTCTCACCTCCCGGTGACACCTCCAGAAGGGCCAAAAGAGATAGCAGCCGATCGTAGGGTTATGGATGCGGGAACGACGGAGGCCTATAGAGTATGGTGGGTAGCAGAGCTGCAAGGTGCACGTGAGTGCCCTGACATAGTTGTAATTATAGTGGAGAGAGATTTTCTGCAGGATTTGGCTCGCGAGCTTCAAACACAGGTGAATGAGACAATGGGAATGTTAGAGGCTTCACAGCTACGAGTGGAGAGACTAGAGGCAAGATTCCTCCACGCGAAAGGACGTATTTGTATGTTACAGGAGATGTTGGCGAGATCAATGGGAGGAACTAATGGCAGTGGCACCTTTGAGGATGGAGAGGCCAGCTGAGAGGCATCGACGATCATGATCACCACCTGATTCGGGAGGAGGTGCAAGAGTCTAAGTGGATTTTATAGGAATATTAGAATAAATAAGGATGCCGACCTGCGAGTCGATGATAGAGAAGATGTATTTGGTTAACATCTAAAATAAAACTAAAGATGTATGTTCTTTTGAGTGATGATAATAATAAGAATGGTTGTGTTTTGGATGTTGTTTTTGTTTGTTTTGAAAAAGGATAAAGAGGAACGTTGGCAAATAGAAATACACAAAAAATATTTATATTTACAACACATGATAGGGTATGGTAGGGGATGGTCGAGCTAACCTTGGGAGACCCCATGTCTCCTAAGTGCTGCCTACATAGCCCATTGCACAAAGCAAGGAAGGGCCTCAGACCGATGTAGTTCTCCCTTAGGAGCAGGGAGAGGTGAATTCAGGAAATTTGGTTGTGGTTAGGCAATTTTGTTGGTTAGTAAAAATTTGATGTTGGTAGGGTAATGTTGTTGGTGTTGGTAGGGTAATGTTGTTGGTGTAGGTATGGGTGAAGCAAAAGTTAGCATACCCAAGTAGTAGGGAATCGTGTCCTGATTAAGGTCAACACACAATCCTAGAGCCGAGAAAAAGAGGAAAGAGTGTCCCATAATTGAGAAGAGCTAAACAAACCACATATTAATGTAGGATGAGCTTGAATCCCTAGGTACCTTGCATAGGCGAGAAGTCGATAGGTGAAAAGAGTGGTATAATCACAATATATCGGATATACGTCACGTCCCTTGAGTTTTGGTGCTTTGACAAATGGTGAGGTGAGGTGGTTGATGTGGGCGAGGGTGCAGAGAACTTATTATAAGATGATGATTCTGACAAAAGAAAACCAAACCTAAATAGACAAGTCCATGACTCAAAAGTGCTTTGAAGTACTGCTTTTATTTTTATTTTTACGGATATAGACTGATCGATGCGTGTTGTCCACTCAAAATTCCCCACTCGATAAGAGTAAAATTTCAAAATTTTGAGTCTTAAGTGTTTTCTCTCGAGGTGCCTAAGTCGTGAAATCGAAAAAATCATGTTTTGGGTCATTTTGTGTGATTTTGAGACTGTCGGAACTTTTTGTCCCATCATCCCAAATGCGAAAATGCACTCTGTTCCCGATCGGCCGAAATCCCGAAAGCTGTCCCATTTTCGGGCCCGTCGGAAAATTTTGTCCCAAGTGTCCCAAAACTTTTTTGCGTGTTGTTCCAATTTGGCGAATCATCCTTCCCGCGTACTTCGCACTTTCACTGTCCCAAATGTCCCAAAGTTAAAAGTGTGAGCTTTCCATTTTCGGCCGATTTACCGAACGCGTCCTTTGCGCAATTTTGTCCCAAGCGCCCCATTTGAAAAAGTGCGAGCTTTCCCAATTTGGCCAGAGCGGTCAAGTCGCGTACTTCGGAACTTTTTGTCCCGAATGTCCCAAGTCCAAATGGGCCCTTTGTTCCAATTTCGGCCGAAACACCCGAATCGCGTACTTCACACATTTTCGTCCCATTTGTCCCAAATGCATTTGTGCGTCCTCTCCTGTTTAGCCGCCCGAACCGGCCGAGCCGTGTGTTTTCGCGCATTCGCGTCTCACTGTCCCCAGCGTACCTAGTATCATTCACACTTAGTTTTCCCGCTCATTCCGAGTATGATGCTCTTTCAAATTGGTGGTTGGGTATTGATGCGCATTAAAGTCATTTCTCTCTCAAATGGCTATATAACGAGCATCCCCCTTCGCATTTTTCGCATTGCTTCCATGCTATCTTCACTCAAACCCTTACGATTTGAAAACTGCGCAATTCCCCCTCCATTTGCAAATTCCTTCCAGAAGTCTAGGTTGCAGCTCCGAGACTATCAATATGAAGATCAAGTTCCAGGGACAGGAGCAAATTTCTCCGCTTGAATCTGCATTGTTAGCAATATAGGGGGAGCAAGCTCGTCATCTCGAGTTCGGCGATTTTGGGCAAGAATGACAGAACACAAACCCTACACCAATAGCACGAGATGATTAATGATAGTGGTTTAGCTTTTCAGGAGGATTCCCAATCTCGATGCAGTGTCTTGATACTGATACTTTCATGTGGAGCTCACTTGACCCCGATTGAGCGAATTGACAAATGTACATGGGGAACTCATTGCCAAGCTGGATGCTGCCACCATTGGCGCTGCTCTGAGGATTCGGAGATGGAAAATGCTATAGTCATCTCCCGAGATCAAGCACAGGCTATGTTCGACCAAGACAGTGACAAATACAAGGCGCGAGTGGCGAAGTCTTGGTTGAAGAACCCTAAGAAAGGTGCTTCTCGCCTAACCAAAACCCTCTTCCGAGCAGATTTCAACGAAGAACTGTCAGACTTCATAATCCTGCTAGCTCGGGTTATGGGTTTGCCCTCCACCAATGAGTTTCATTTCTGGATGTGCCCGCTCATCAGCATGGTGTGCCAGGGAACACAAAATATCAACTGGGCAGAGATCATCAGTATGAATTTGGCTGAGCAGCTATCCAACGTCCAGCAAACAAAGAAGTTCTATATGACTTCATATCTGATGTATACCCTAGCAGCATCCAGGCAGTGGTTTGGTTTCTCCTATATAGATGCACACAAAGATGATCCAGTGTATGCCTATTGCCCGCAGTTCACCTTGGAGACCAGCAACCGCAATTTCAGAAGGGTCAATGATGCTTTCACCATGTACGTGGTCAGATTGCTCGAAGGTGATACTGCTAGAAGGTTTTCAGATGAAGCCATGAACCTGATATCGTAGTATGGAGCCTATTTCATTCAATTCAGGAAATTTTCCTATATCAGGCTTGCTGGCTATGAAAGCACTCCTCTGCGGCTTCCCATGTTCTGCAATGACAAAATGGCTTTGATTGAAATATGCAGGCAACTAGACAAGTTGCCTGAGAACTTGCGAGAGACAAGAAGATTTGGCTTGCACTTTCCCATCTCTACGGGAAATTACACATGCAAAACAGCTCTGGATGCTCAGAACATAGAAAGAGCCCTGGTCCCTATCACTGTTCATTTCTTCAAGCCAAGAACCTATTTTGACTTGAAGAAGTTCATTGAACAGAACATCAAGATAGTCTATCATCATAGGGCGAGATCTGAGAAGACTCTTGGTGGTGTGCGAGATGATTTTGAAGCCGAAGAAGGCATTGTGGCAGGTTCTCCCCTGCAATTGATCCAGAACTCGATCATGTACCAAGTTCCCGAAGGTCTCGGGGATGACAATTCTGATCTATACTCTTATGAGTATGAAAATGTGATTAAGCACACCCCTCTGGAGGACCTGGATTGGAACAAGAAAGAGAGAGATGATCTGGCTAAGATTCTTGCTCCAGTCTTAATCAGGACTAGGGTCTAGTTCAGTAAGAAGATCCGAGAATTCAAGAGGCACTCAGGAGAATCTAGCTCAAGGATGATTCGACACCCATAAGAGAGACATCGGTTCAGTGCGGAACACCGGTGAAAACCCCTCCTACCTCAACAGCGGCTCGGGGACTGTAGAATCTACTCCTTCTCCATCTACCTAGGTATACAAGAAGAAACTCAAAGAGGTAAAGAAGGAACCTGCAGAGAATGATCCTCAAGAAAAGCAGGCAGAGTTGCCTATAGGGCGAGAGAACATCATTGTTCTCGGTGAAAGTGAAGAAAGTGAGATGCCAACTCCTGCAAATGTTCCTGAAGATCCAGTAGATAAGGACAAAGAGGTCCAGAGCACTGAACTTCCGGGTGCCATTGATTCTTCTACTGCCATTGCCTCCAGTGCTCTACTTACGTCTCAGCTTGAGTCAACAGCTGCGCAGACCCTGAGTGTCATGAGCTCCCTGTCTCTGGGTCCCCTTGCTTCTCCTGCAGATTCTTCTTCCTCTTTTGCTTGGGTGCGACCTCGGTTGAAAAAGGAAGAGGAAATCCTCCTCTCAAAGCTTGGGACCAAATTTTGATGCTGTAGCAGGCCTTGTTGGGCACCACTCCTTCTCGTGCCAAGAAAGCCAGAACCACCTCAAGAATTGTGTCGATGCCCAAGGTCAGCAATTCTTGGAGATTTCTAAGCCTACCGTAGACAAATCAGAAACCAGACTTGCTAACATCGACTTGGAGCTTTGAGGATCCCTATGGGAGAGCCTACTCCACGAAGGTGAAATTCACAACCTCCAGGAAGCTTGTCACAAGAGTCATTGGAAGGGTAGAGAAAGGGCGCGAGACTATTGAGCAATTTGGAAGAACAAGCCCAAGTTCTCACAAGTTTTATCAAGTCACTCTTGTCTAAGGACAAAGTTTTGGACCCTACCCCCTTGACTGCTCTACCGCCTCCTGTAATTCTAAGCCAAGATGAAGTGCAAAGTATTAAAGATATGCACAAGTATTACATCTATGGCGTGAGCTATTGAAAGCCATGGTGGATGACATGCTTGTTCTTTGGGCTAAACTTCATCGATGAAGCTTTTAAACTACATGGAAAGGTAGACAATTTGCAACAGAAGCTATCCTCTACTATTGGGGTTATGGATAAAGAACTTAAACTCTGGAGCAGTTGCATTGTAGACCTTCACCTCATGGGACAGACAGACGAGAACGTCTTACTGGCGAATAAGATTTTCGATGATGCCAAAGATAATCTATCAAAATCACAGGTCTACTGGCGTAGAGTGGAAAATCAAAGTCCTGGAGGAAGCTGTGGGAGAAATGAAGAACAGTTGGCAGAAGGGAGAAGCTTTCAAGACACTGGCAGCTGCTGCTTTCAAAGATATGCATTGTCATCTTCAAGATGAAAACTCTGGTGCTTCCTTGTCCTTGCAAGAAATCAAAGCTCAGTTCAGAGCTTTTGTCAAAGATCATCTATTCGAGGAAAGCTCCATCTCTAAGGAAAAGATGAAGGAAATTTGTTCTCTTGATCTGCCATCGAAGAAGCAAACAAAGATTATCATACTCACGTCGAGTTTGATAAAGAGATGGAGAAAATATGCAGGATTTTGGACTCGATCTGCGGCCAACACGTCGGTCCCTCGTGGCGAGAGATATAGGCCGAGTCATTGAAGAAATTCGAGCGGTGGATTACGAAGGCAGTGGGTCCCTCCCTAAATGAACCGGCCACTGTCTCCTTCTCTTTTCTTTCCTCTTCTTCCCTTTCTTTTCGTATTCTTTTATAATCAGTTAAAGTATTGTAACCGGTGGTCCTTAACTATTCTTTAGTTAAAAAAAGCGGTTCTGAAAAATGCTGACTTGTAAGCTATATAATGGCCTTTCCACGCCATTTTGAGGGAGGAAGAACTTGGAATATTTGCTGAAAGTGTAAATAGATCTTAAAGAAATCAATACAAAAGGGCTTTTCATTCTTTGTCTATCTGATTCTCGTTATCTCTGTGTTTTCCTTTAATATTGTGAAGATCATTTTGTTCTTAACTCGTTAGTCTCTCTGATTGCATACTGTTCAGTTTTGCCAATACATTGATCTTGTATAACCAAGAAGGAACTTTGTGTCCTTGATTAATAAATCTGAAGAAGGTTATTTAGGGAACTTTGTGTCTTTGAATTTAATCTCATTCAGCCAACGCAAATGATCTTGTCTTAAATCCTTTGAAGCTTCGCATACACGAAGAATTATTCTGCTATCTATAATTCTGAAGGTTGCTATTCTGCTCATCTTCTTATTCCCTTTCCTCAGTCCTTGTGTAACTGATGATCCTTGTGGAAAGCACTTTCGTAATATCCAAGTTTAACCATAAAACAATGTTCTGTACATTTGTAAATAAGTTCGTTTCAGAATAAGGGAACCTCTCCCATTAAAGAGGAGGGACTTCTTGTCCCCTGACTGTTGCTCTTCTAAAAAGTCCTATCGACGACCAACAATGCGGGAAGTCTACATGGGATACGTAGTTTGTTGTTCTTGAGGTCTTCACGAAGCTGATCAATGCGAGAAGCTTCTAATAAAGGCTAACTGTGTATAGTTGTCCTTCAAGGGAGCAGTCTATTTATAGTAGCAGATGCAGTGTTTATGTATAATTTGTCCTTGAGGGGGAGCAGTCTATATATAATAAGAGCAATAGTTTGGCATATAGCTGTCCTTCAAGGGAGCAGTCTATTGTATAAGTTAGAGGTCTAGATGTCCATTGGGCATGAAGCATCTAGTTTTTTGTAAGAAGTTTGACTCAAGAAAATCCCATAAGTGTGTAATTAAGAATGTGTCATTTTGATACTTTGAAGTCATGGACTAGACTAAAAAGGGGAAGGCATCTTTTAAGGGGAGGTGATAATCAAACCATATGAGCTTGATTGGATTTTGAGATGTAAGAAACAAAGTGTATGCGGTGGTAAATGAGCTCAAGGGACGAGCGTAAGGTAGATAAGCAGTGATATAACACTAATTTCAACAGTAGAATGGTCGAAGATGCAAGGCATTAAGGGCTCAAGCACGGAGTTTACCATTAAGCGAAGCTAAACGATAAGTGCCTGATCCGTAAGTGTGAGTGATAATGTAAGGCCCAATCCAATTAGGAGTAAATTTTCCACGTTTACTCTTTTCTAGTTTGGTTACATGTTGATTCTCTTTAAGGACAAGATCGCTAACCTTAAAAGTACGCTCATGAAGCCGTTTATCATAAGCACGCTTGATGCGTTTTTGGTAGATTTGAAGGTGATCAAGAGCCGTAAGGCGACACTCGTCGAAGCTCTAATTGGGCTAACCGCTCTTGGCGGAAATCATCATTGGTGAGAATATCCTGAAGAGATATTACGAGGAGGGTATTTGTACTTGAGAGGTAAGACAGCCTCGGTACCATATACCAAAGAAAATGGTGTGGCATTAGTGGAGTACGAATGCTAGTACGATAAGCCCAAAGGGTAAATGGAATGTGATCATGCAGTTATTTTTCTTAGGACTCATTGACAACTTTCATGAGGATTTTGGTTAGGGTTTTATTATAAGATTGGCTGACCATTGGCCTGCGGATAGTAAGGCGATGAGAAACTAAGTTTGATACCAAAGTTGTCACAAAGGTCTTGTAACAACTTATTTTTAAAAGATTTACCATTATCTGTTATTAGGCGATGAGAAATACCAAAAGCAGCCGAGATAATGTGATGGTTAACTTAATTCGACAATTTTTTCTTTTTTGATTGAAATGAGTGGAATGCCCTCCACCTATTTTATGTAATATTCGGTTCTTTGTGATTATCCAATGGTGACGTTGTGAAGAGGTCGGGTGAATCTCACCAATAAGGTCTAAACCCCATTGTGAGAAAGGCCAAAGATCTCGTGCGACCTGTAGCGGATGGCTAGGAGTATGTTGAAGGTTGGCATGTTGTTGACACATAACACAACGCTTAACATATTCATAGCAGTCATTGTTAAGAGTAGGCCAATAATAACCTAGGCGAAGGATTCGTTTAGCCACGGCAAGGCCACTAAAATGTCCACCACAAATCCCATCGTGGACTTGTTGGATGGTATAGGTGACCTCCGCGCCGGTTAGACATTGAAGGAGGATGCCATCAAAGCCACGTTTATAGAGGAGTCCCCCCATGACAACATAATGAGAAACACTTTTAAGAAAAGCACGTTTGCCGTTACTAGTAAGGTTAGGTGGGAGAACAGAGGTTGTAAGGTAGTCATGGAATTGGTGGTACCAGGTATCCTGCGAATTAGCAGACACATTATTTATCATACAAACAACCGGGGTTGAGTAGGATGGGGCAAAAAGTTGTTGGACCAAGACGAATATGTCAGAGTCAGTTGGTGAGGCAGGAATTTGCGAGGCTAAGCAAGCCATAGTATCCGCAAATTTGTTAGTGGAGCGGGGAATGGTTTGGATAGAATAACGAGTAAATGAGGTCAAAAGTGAATCCACGTAATGTTTGTATTTTTGAAGTTCCTCATTTTTACATTGGTAGATGCCCATAACTTGATTGAATACCAATTGAGAGTCGCCAAAAATATTAATAGATTTGACACCTAAGTGTTGCTTATGACACAGAGACCCAAAACAAGGGCCTCGTATTCTCGCTATATTATTAGTGCAGGGGGAAATCAAGCCGGAATGAAAGAGGCATAGGTTCAAAGCGTCAAGAGGGATGAGAACAACGCCCGACTCTCTGCGCGGCGGCATTTAGATCCATCGAAGAAGAGGTCATTTGATACGACTCTTCCCGAGTGAAAGAGTGGCGATGAGTTCGTTGAGGAAATTAAAATTGGTGAATTGTTCCCCAGGTAAAGGGGCCTCCGCAAGTTGGTCTGCAATAGTTTGTCCTTTGATTGAATTTTGTTGTACAAACTCAAGGTCGAGGTCGGCGAGGAGCATAAGCCATCGGGCGATGCGTTGGTTTAGATGTGGTTTGGCATACATATAATGAATGGGGTCCGTGTTGGTGATGACAAAAGTTTTGTGATTTAGAAGGTAATGTCGAGTTTGGTGGCTACGAATGATAGGGCTAGGCACAATTTTTCTACATGTGTATACCTAGTCTCGTAATCCACAAGAGTACGACTTATATAACAAAGCGGCTTGTCCTCGGCGTGCCTAGTCCCGATGTGCGAGCATAGATCCTATAGCATAGTCGGTGGCGAGAAAGGTAAAGGTAGAAAGGACGATCATCTGAGGTGGAAGAAGCACGGGTGGCTGCAAGAGATAGGATTTGAGAGCTTCAAAGGCTTGGTGACACTCTTCACTCCATTGAAAGGCAATGTTCTTTTTAAGAAGGTGATGGAAAGGGTGACATCGATCCGAGAGTTTGGAGATGAAATGCTTTGGATGGATTGAAGTTTACCCTGCAAACTCGCAATTGTTTGAGGTTTTGGGTGGGGGCATTTCTAGGATAGCTTTGACTTTAGATGGATCGACCTCAATGCCACGCAAAGAGACGATAAAGCCAAGAAGTTTTCCTGAAAGAACACCAAAGATGCATTTCTTTGGTTGAAGCCGGACTGAATATTGTAACAGGCGATCAAAAATAATGGTTAAAACATCGAGATGTTCACTGCGATGTTTAGATTTACCAAGAAGATCATCGACATAATCCTCAAGGATAGTGTGCATAATGTCATGAAAAATGTAAGTCATAGCCCGCTGATAGGTTACACCAGCATTCTTAAGGCCAAATGGCATGACACGATAATAGAAGGTTCCCCAAGGAGTTATGAAGGTAGTTTTATGTTGATCGGCCTGGGCTACCAAAATTTGATTGTATCCCGAAAAACCATCCATGAGAGAGAGCATTTCATGGCCCGCAGTGAGATCAACAAGTTGATCAATACTTGGGAGGGGGAAGTCATCTTTGGGGCAAGCGAGGTTAAGGTCTCAAAAATTTGTGCATATCTGAAGTCCCCCCGTCGCTTTAGTGATAGGTACGATGTTAGAAATCCATTGAGGATAATCAATAGGCAAGATGAAGGAAACAGAAAGAAGTCATTGAAGCTCTTCTTTGACCAAGAGGGCAATGCGTGGATGTATTTTTCTCAGTTTTTGTTTGACTGGTTTGGAATCGGGGTTTAGGGTGATGTTATGGATGGCAATGGTAGGATCAATTCCTGGCATGTCAGCGTAGGACCAAGCGAAAGCTTGGTTGCGGGTATGGAGAAAGGTAGTAAAGGTGGCTTGTTCTGATGTGTTAAGGGATTGTCCGATCTTCACAACGTGAGGATCCTCCTCTATGTGGATGTTGATTTCTATAGTCGACTCATTCAACATGGTTTGAGTTTCAGATGGTAAGGCGCGTTGAATATAGGAGTCATCCGCACCAAGGTAAGTGAGGATGGAGTCGTCATCTTGGCACTCAACAACATTAATCGAAGGTGAATCCTCTTCGATCATGTCTGGATACAGAAGGGGAAGAGAAGATGGGTCCTCATTATCACGTTGATAAGTGAGAGGACCTATGAAGATAGCATTTATGAAAAAAAAAGTTGGGAGGGATAGATTCAGGGTCTATCGACTCTGTGGGTGATGATGGAAAAGTGGGTGATGATGGTTTGGTAGGGGTGACATCGTCTTCTTCCAGGATACAACTGACATGAGGTGTCTCCTGTGTAGGTGTTTCAGGAAAACCGAGACCACTGCGATCATTGTGTTTGCGTGTAGTCACGGGAATGAGTGTATGTCGGCCTTGCTCATAAAGACCAAAACCAAAGCCTTTCCAAGCACAGCGAGTCAAGAAGGTGAGGGCGAAACGACGATTTGTCAAGTATTGAAAATCGGATTGGAAGGGAACCACACCAAGAGGAGGTTCAGGGGTAATGGAGGATGCGTCAACACCCCCATACGTTAGGTTGGTGCGGCAATGGGGTGGTCTGTAAGAGATTACCTCCCCCACGCGACGGTCGTAGGTGGGATGTGCATGTAACTGTCCGTACTCCTGCGGGGTATGGAAAGAACTAACATTATATAGGCGGTACTCCCCCAGCGTAAGGCATTGAAAAACATCTACTAAGGGGTCAGAGGTTGGGATGTTATCTGCGGGAAAGGAAATAATATTTGTAACGGCGGTTTCATTGGTTGAAGGCGTAGGTGCGTCTGAAGTAGATGGCTGGGTTGGATGAACGGGTGTCTTGACTGGTATAAGTACATCATTAGGGCGATACAACATATTGCAAGTTTTGAAGGGGGGAGGATCAGCTTTTACGGTGTAGGACTTCCCCTCGTACTCAAATTTTATGCATCTATGTAAGGTGGAGGGAACGCATCCCATAGCCGGATCCAAGGGCGGCCTAACAACATGTTGTATTGGAACTCTCCCTCAAGGACATAGAAGAGTTCGGGTAAAGTACGTGGTCCTACATGAATGTTAAGGATCACGGTGCCTAAAGTAGAAGTAATAGCATCATTGAATGATCGCAACATGATGGGGTTGGCACACATGCAACTAGAAGGGATATTCATTTGTTGGAAGGCTTTTGAAGAGATGATGTTTAAAGCGCCCCGTCAATCATAACACGATGTACCCGAATATCCCAAACGTACGCTGAAATGAAAAAGAGCAGGGTCAGGATCTTCGGCACCAAAGTCGACAATTTCATCTTCGGGAGCGATAAGAGCGGCTTGCTATACGAGAGGCGAAGTGGTTGGGGAGATAGATTGTTTGGTGAGCGAAGCAACATGATTGGAGTGTTAGAATAGAGGTAATGAGGCAAGGTTTCATTAGGTAAAACCTCTATCCTTGAAGGATCTCAACGAGAGCTTGTCGATGAGATTGAAGTGCGAATGAGATCATACAATGTCATTTTACGAGCGATTGGTGAAGGCTTTGTTTGATCATAGTTCGGTGGGCAATGCCATTAGAGACGGGATAGGTGGGTCCGCGAATAACCACTTTAGGTGGTGGTGCAATCGGGATGGTTGACGGAGAAAGAGATGCCGCGGGTGTGTTTTCTTTCACTTTTCCATTGTTTTTCTGCCCTCGAGTGGCAACACTAATCATATTGATCTCGTGAACACGAGAGGAGGAAGATGGTAGGGATAGGTCATGGTTTTCGAGAGGTGGGGCTGTAATAATGATAGATCTTGGTGAGGCGGGGACAGGTGGTATAGGAGAGGGAATTGAAGCTAAAGGTCTCTCTCTTCATAAGTTGTCTTTCTTAACTTTTCTATCTGAGAGAGGTGACGGGCGAAGTATGGTTTTTAACACTTTGCATCCCTCTACGTCATGTCCTGGTGTGTGGTGGTAAGCATGATTTTAGACTCATCGTAACCTATAGGTCGAGATTTAGATGGATCATAAGGTCTAAGTGGGGGTAGGGAAATAGTCGCATTCTCCACCAACATAGCAAGGATTTTGGCGTAAGACCCTTTGAGTGGGTCAAAGTCGAGGAGGAAAATGAGGCTATTGACTGGGTCGATTCTAGTGATGACGTGGTGTGGTTGGTTTGTATGGGGGTGGTTTAGCAAGGAGTTTTGATAATGGGTTTTACCTAACCATGGTTTCTTTGACGTAAAAGCTATGTTGGATGATGAGGCCACAGATGATGTGGTATCAGAAAACAACCATGGGGAAATAGGAGTGACCGAAAACAAATCTTTTGATGATGGAATTTGTTCATGGTTGATAGGTGGACGGAGGATACGCGGGGTGATTGCTTGCAGTGTTCTTTATACCCTTGGATTTCTGTATGGGTGGAAGGCGTAGGTCACTCTAAAGAAAACACGGGAGGTATGATATATTGATTTAAGGTAGAGGGATGGGGTCCCAATATGGAAGGTAGGTGTGACGATGATGGTTTTAGTTGTGATAGAGGCATAGGTTGAGGAGATTGAGTCTATCTCCTAATGGGATGGATGGCTTTATTTTTAGATAAATCAAGCCGCTTAGGTGGGTGTGTTAGACTAGGTATGGGTGAGGTCCCAAGCATAGGGGAAGATTTGGCTAAGTTAATAGAAGTGGACGAGGTATTTGGTAGAGATGAGGGGGGTGAAGATGAGGACATGGGCATTTTAAGCTTCTGTAAACACTTCGGGTATATGGTGGAGGCATCAAGATCGGTCATTTGCATTTGAGTAGAATATGGCGTACTCAAACATTCCCATAGAACCTGTCTATCTTCTGTGGAATGACAGTCCTCACGTGTGAATAGGAACTTTTGTATGGAAGAAAGGTGGGTTGTGATTCCGGTCCACTGTGGGTGTGATACAAGGGGTATATGAGGCACTGTATCAATGGGCGTTAAGAGGTCAACCGGTTGTTGAAAAGATTTAGGTGATGAAGGACTAATAGGTAGGAGGGCGTGTTTGAGAGGATCTGTCATGTTTAAAGAATGTGGTGATGTCGGTTCAAGAGGTTTCTCGTCTAAGGATGACAAAAGAAGTGGCGAGCCTTCCTCTTGTACAGCAAGAATGGTAGAAGGAGACGTTTGGGAAATAGATAAATTAGATAACATCCGCTCACAATCTTGCAAGGACGTGGTGTAAGAAGGCTCATTTGTGAGAAGGGAACTCTGGGCAGTTAATTCCTTGATGGGTAAAGGAACAGCAAGGATTTTAGTTTGTCTTGATGGTGAGGAAGGGGGTTCGGTTTCCTGTGTTAGTGAAGAGGTTTGATTCAGAATTTGTTCGATAGAGGTCTTTGGCTGGGAATCGAAGATTGCATGGATCTCATGAACACTCTCTTGGCGGTTAAGATAAGAATGATTCGGGAATGGTTTGTTGAATATTTTCAAATTTCGAGTTAGGAGGGGCGTTAGGATTATCAAGGGCTATATCCCCCCATCAACCATTTCTGCACTATGTTTTTCAACATCTTGCAGTTCTCATGATTGTGTCCCTTCACGTGGTGGAATTCTGAAGTCATTTTCTTTGTACTGAGGAAGGTATGGCGCAAGTGGAATCAAACCCGAAATGAGGTTTAACAGAGGTAAGGTAATGGCTCCTACTTTGAGTAATTTTTCCAATATCACGCCATATGTTTCTCCCAAGGGAGTGTAGTTGATGGGTTACGCTTTATACTTATAGGTGGTTTTGGTGGGGTATTAGACGGTGGTTGGGATTTTACCATCACGCGTGCCACGGCCCCCTTTGATTTGAAGTAGTCGATGGGTGAGGATTGGTGTTGTTAGGTTTGTTGGTGGAATCTTGGGTTCGGAAAGTGGGGTTTTTGTTACGCAACCGCAATTTCTCTTCCTCTAAGGCTCAAATCTCTAATTTTCGAGCCATAGTAAAGGCCTCGTCAAATGTACGGAAAGTTTGAATTTGGAGGGTAGGAGAGATGTGCTTATAGACAGCCGCGTAAATGTGATTCGATAAGTTCGGTCTGAGGTAAGGCATACGTAAGTTGGTTGATAAGGCCCCGCCATCGTCCAACGAAATCTGCGATAGATTCGTCTTCAAATTGTCGGATGGCATAGAGGTCGGTGATAGATACTTTCTTGGCAATGTTAATGGAGAAATGATCCAAGAAAGATTGGGCTAGTTGGTTAAAAGAGAAGATTGAGTGCTAGGTTAAAGCACTGTACCACTCCAAAGTGGGTCCTGATAAGGACATGGGAAAGGTGCGGAGTAGTAAAGTGTCGTCGTGAGCAATCAGATAGCAGGCATGTCTAAATGATCGTAAGTGTTGTTGAGGTCCTCTCATCTTTGTTAAAAGGGGTAAATTTTGGTAATTCCCATTGAGGAGGATATGAATGAAGGGGACCGAAGGGTGGATAGGCTCCCGAAAAACTTACTCGTATGTCAACGTGCTACGACTTCACGAAAGCGAAGCCTCCAGATTTTGCATTTTGTCCATCATTTGTTTAATTAAATCAAAGTAGTTGGATGAGATGATGGTGTGGTTGTGGTAAAGCGGAGGCAATGCCAAGGGCCATGACAATGGTGGGGTTAAATGATGATAAGGTATGGAGGGCGGCCTGTGTTGAGGCAACCGAATAAGGATGTCCTATATAAGTTTGTTGAGGTTCTAGGATATGTGTGTGGAAATGAAAAGGTGGGTGGAGCTTGAGAAGGAAAGCTCGTGTGGATAGGTGGTGGAGAGAGAGCAAGTCATGAGCGAAATGGCCATAAGAGAGACGAGGTAGAAGCGATCGGTGGTAATGACATGTTGGGCCCAAGATTAACCAAAGGAAAGCCAATCTGTGCCATATGGACCCCTGAAGCTGCTGAGGTAGGCGACGGGACTAAGGATGCGAAAGGCAAAGCGGAGTTATCAGGTGGAGAAGGGGCTAAATGAGCAGCTATACTGATAGGCATGCCAACAAGGAGTTGACCGTCGGGTGTACGGTCAAGGGCATGAGACAAATAGTATTGTACAGCACTAGGATTAGCGTCCAGAAATTTGGCAAATTCTTTATCTCCCACAGGAATTTTAGGAACCTCGCTGGTGTCCGTAGGATTCCCCACAGAATGTGAAGGGGGTGATTCAGGCAAAGGAATAGAGCAAGCATGTGAAACCATGGCGGCGGCTTGCTTTCGAGTGATAACAACCATGGACAGGAGTTCACAGTAGGGTTTCAATCATGGGTAAATGCAGACTCATGGTGAAATTGGTAGGTTGCTGGTTTGTCAGGAACTGGAAAAGACAGTAACCGATATCGGTCTGATAACCGATGTCGGTTAGACTATAGCTGACGTCGGTCAGTTAACCGATGTCGGTGTAATAAGACTGGTAATATAAGAAGCTGCTGATTTGATTGTTAACAACGCTCAGTATATTTATCAAATTGTTCTAAGGTAATCACAGAAGACAAAGTGTATAGAGAAAGCAGGCGAAAAACAAACAAGATGCACACGCAAATCCAGAGACTAACCCTAGGGTTAATTTTAATTATTGTGGGCTTATGCCTTTAGACGCGGAATGATGTCAATCCTAAACAAAAGACTTAGGGGAAATGTCAAGTTTGTTTTGGCTTATAAGGTTACCTCAATCGGGCGGAGGAATACCGCGGAAAAGGGGGGATGTTTTGAGCTGTTGTGTTAATTGTGAAGTGATTCGGTATGTGTTGTGCAGTGAAAGTAAGATTAATTTCCTGTCAATACCATGGAAATCACCCCCATGTGTACGACCTGTTACTTAGTCTATGTTCACTAGAATTGAAAACAACAAGCAAGAATGTAATGCACGTGTTTTAAACCCAAATCGAAAATGATATTCGATGAAGCAAATGAGATGACTTTCACTAATGCGAAACTAGGAAAGCAAGACAAATTCTTTACTAAATATATAACAAAAACAGTAACAACAAGTATGCTTCCTAAAATGTAAATAAGCAAGAGAAAGCAAACCCGAAATGGGTCCCACCTAAGTGCAAAATGTTTCACACGGAATGTTTCGGCTCTGCAGAATAGACTTGCTTCTATCCTATCATTCCTTTGAAAAATAGATAAGGGTTAGGGCTAGGAGGAATACCTATTGAATGTTGAGATGGTGTGCGTGTACCGTAGAGAGAGATCAGATCGACTGCGAAGAACTCCTTTTTGTCTTGGAAGGACTACCTGCAAGTAAGAATACAAGACCACAAGATTTTAATTAGACAACAAATGAGGGATCTACCTTAGGCCCAGGAAATATAAAAACTTCCTTTCGAAGGTGGTCAGTTCCCCTTTTAATATGATTTAACACAAATGATAATATAGAAAGCTATTGCAAAATCACGATTTAGGTATCTCGTTACAAAGCAATAGAAACTAAACTATTAATAATAAAGTGCCACTTTGTTTGTTCGGTTACTGGTCGTTGATACGTTTAGGTTGAGTTATAGGGATAAACCAGGCTGGATTTGGGGTTGTTAGGTGGCAAATAGGCAAGCAAAAGGTTTTGGGGTATAAGTCATAGTGACCGACGGCGGTCACTGGGTAACCGACCGCGGTTAGATAACCGCTGCCGGTAGAGGATAAACGATGCGGTAGGGGCAGCAATCTAAGTGCTTCTGGATAGAAGTTGGTTGCAAGGTGATTGTGGGGTTATTAGGATTGGTGGATGGCTGAGGGGAATGATGGGAGGATAGGGAAGACTCAGAGTGTGGTAAAATGGCCTTCTGGGCAATATCAGGGTGTGTGGGTGAAGGTTAAGTGCAGTAGTGGCTGGTAGTAGATCTAGGAATAAACTTATGATTACTATTAATCAACAGGCTCAAGAAAATGGTGCTTAGAAACATATAACATACTACTTACTTGCCCCTGATGCAGATGCAAGTTTCAGGACTGTGATGATGAAGACAGGACCCAAGTTGGATGCAGTTTTCTTTTCTGATGCTCGGATGAGTGTTACTGGGCTCTGGTTATTCAGTTGCAGTCTTGGGCTTGATGTCCTTCTCTGCAATCTCTTCTTGTTTCTTCACTTGTCTCTGCTTCGGCCAAGCAAAATCTGTATTCCCTCAATGGTTTCTCCTTCTCCCGATCAAAAATGAAAATCCGATCCTTGTTTTTGGTTGGAAGTGGTCATTTACGGGGAACCGATGGTAGTTACGCAACCGACGGCGGTCGAGTAGGAATCGGTATCGGTCCGGTCAAAGCGGGCTATTTTTGGTAAAATAGCCAGCTTTCCCTCCTTTTCTTCTGAGGGATTGGTAGTGGGCTTGGTCAAGTCATTATGAAGTTGGTTTTAGGTGCGGATGAGTCGTAATTAGTCATAGGTGTGGAATTGGACCAAGTTATAGGTCTTAATTAGGTTAGTTTAGGGTTAAGACTAGGTCACGATGAGGTGGCAACATGAGGTGGCAGGTATGGTGATGTGGATTTATTAATTATAAGGTAATTAATAAATAATTGTGTAAGGTTTAGGTGGTGAGGTTAGGTTGCGAAATGCAATGCGGGTCACTGAGGGGTCGTAAGACACAAATTTGGTGTCTGAGATGGATCATAAGGTCTAAGTGGGGGTAGAGAAATGGTCGCATTCTCTACCAACATAGCAATGATTTTGGCGTAAGACCCTTTGAGTGGGTCAAAGTCAGAGGAAGAGGAGGCTATTGACTGGGTTGATTCTGGTGATGACGTGGTATGGTTGGTTTGTATGGGTGGTGGTTTAGCCAAGGAGTTTTGATAATGGGTTTTAACTAACCGTGGTTTCTTTGACGCAGAAGCTAGGTTGGATGATGAGGCCATAGATGATGTGGTATCAGAAAACAACCACGGAGAAATAGGAGTGACAGAAAACAAATCTTTTGATGATGGAATTTGTTTATGGTTGATAAAGGCAGGATCCACGGGGTGACGGTGTTCTTTATACCCTTGGATTCTGTATGGGTGCGAAGGCGTAGGTCACTTTAAAGAAAACGCAGGAGGTATGATATATTGATGCAAGATAGAGGGATGGGGTCCCAATATGGAAGGTAGGTGTGGACGACGAGGGTTTTAGTTGTGATAGCGGCATAGATTGAGGAGATTGGATCTGTCTCTAATGGGATGGACGGTTTTATTTTTATATAAATCAAGCCGCTTAGGTGGGTGTGTTAGACTAGGTATTGGTGAGGTCCCAGCGTAGGGAAGATTTGGTTAGGTTAATAGAAGTGGATGAGGTATTTGGTAGAGATGAGGGGGTGAAGATGAGGACATAGACATTTTAAGCACGTAAACACTTGGGTATATGGTAGAAGCATCGGATCGGTCATCTACATTTGAGTAGAATATGGCGTATTCAAACGTTCCCATAGGAGCTGTCATCATCTTCTAGGTAATGACAGTCCTCACGTGTGAATAGGAACTTTTGTATGGAAGAAAGGTGGGTTATGATTCCGGTCCACCTTTGTGGGTGTGATATAGGGGTATATGAGGCCTTTGTATCAATGGGCGTTAAGAAGTCAACCGGTTCTTTGAAAAGATTTAGGTGATGAAGGACTAATAGGTAGGAGGGCATGTTTGAGAGGATCCGTCATGTTTAAAGAATGTGGTGATGTCGGTTCAAGAGGTTTCTCGTCTAAGGATGACAAAAGAAGTGGCGAGCCTTCCTCTTGTACAGTAAGAATGGTAGAAGGAGACGTTTGGGAAATAGATAAATTAGATAACATCCACTCACAGTTTTGCAAGGATGTGGTGTAAGAAGGCTCATTTGTGAGAAGGGAACTCTGGGCAGTTAATTCCTTGATGGGTAAAGGAATGGCAAGGATTTCAGTTTGTCTTGATGACGAGGAAGGGGGTTCGGTTTCCTGCGTTAGTGAAGAGGCTTGATTCAGAATTTGTTCGATAGAGGTCTTTGGCTGGGAATCGAAGACTGCATGGATCTCATGAACACTCTCCTCGGCTAAGATATCTTGGTTTAGATTACTGTTAGAAGAATGATTCGGGAATGGTTTGTTGAATATTTTCAAATTTTAGTTAGTAGGGGCGTTAGGATTATCGAGGCTATATCCTCGCATCAACCATTTCTGCACTATGTTTTTCAACATCTTGCAGTTTTCATGACTCGTGTCCCTTTACGCGGTGGAATTCTGAAGTCATTTTCTTTGTACCAAGAAGGTATGGCGCGAGTGGAATCAAACCGGAGTGAGGTTTAACGGGAGGTAAGGTAATGGCTCGGCGCTTTAAGCAATTTTTCCAATATCACACCATATGTTTCTCCCAAGGAGTGTAGTTGATGGGCTCGCTTTATACTTATAGTGGTTTTGGCGGGGTATTAGGCGGTGGTTGGGATTTGACCATCACCGCGTGCACGGCCCCTTTTGATTTCAAAGCGATCGATGGGTGAGGATTGGTGGTGTTAGGTTTGTTGGTGGAATCTTGGGTTTGAAAAGTGGGGTTTTGTTCGCAACCGCAATTTCTCTTCCTCTAAGGCTCGAATTCTAGTTTTTGAGCCATAGTAAAGGCCTCGTCAAATGTGCGGAAAGTTTGAATTTGGAGGGTAGGAGAGATGTGCTTAGCGCGAGCTGCGCGTGAGTTTGATAAGTTCGGTCTGAGGCAAGGCATACGTAAGTTGGTTGATAAGGCCTCGCCATCGTCCAACGAAATCTGCGATAGATTCGTCTTCAAATTGTCGGATGGCATAGAGGTCGGTGATAGATACTTTCTTGGCAATGTTAATGGAGAAATGATCTAAGAAAGATTGGGCTAACTGGTTAAAAGATAAGATTGAGTGCTGGGTTAAAGCACTGTACCACTCCAAGGTGGGTCCTGATAAGGACATGGGAAAGGTGCGAAGTAGTAAAGCGTCGTCGTGAGCAATCAGATAGCAGGCATGTCTAAATGATCGCAAGTGTTGTTGAGGGTCCTCCTTACTATTAAAACGGGTAAATTTTGGTAATTCCCATTGAGGAGGATATGAATGAAGGGGGACTGAAGGGTGGATAGGCTCCGACAAACTTGCTTGTATGTCAAGGCGCTACGACTTCCTGAAACAGAAGCCTCCAAATTTTGCATTTTGTCCATCATTTGTTTAATTAAATCAGTAGTTGGATGAGATGATGGTGTGGTTGTGGTAAACGGAGGCAGATTGGGCCAAGGGCCACCGCTAGACAATGGTGGGGTTAAATGTTGATAAGGTATGGAGGACGAATGTGTTGAGGCAACCGAATAGGGATGTCCTATATAAGTTGTTGAGGTTATCGGATATGTGTGTGGAAATGAAAAGGTGGGCGGAGCTTGAGAAGGAAAGCTCATGTGGATAGGTGGCAGAGAGCAAGTCATGAATGGAACAGTCTGCAAGAGAGACGAGGTAGGAGCAGTCGGCGGTAATGACATGTTGGGCCCAAGATTAACCAAAGGAAAGCCAATGCATGCCGTATGAACTCCTGAGAAGCTGCTTTGAGGTAGGCGGCAGGACTAAGGATGCGGAAGGCAAAGTGGAGTTATCAGGCGGAGAAGGGGCTAAATGAGCAGCTATATTGATAGGCATGCCAATAAGGAGTTGACCGTCGGGTGTACGGTCAAGGGCATGAGACAAATAGTATTATACTGTATTTGGGATTAGCATCCAGAAATTTGGCAAATTCTTTATCTCCCATAGGAATTTTAGGAACCTCGCTGGTGTCCGTAGGATTCCCCACAGAATGTGAAGGGGGTGATTCAGGCAAAGGCACAGAGCAAGCATGTGAAACCATGGCGGCGGCTTGCTTCGAGTGATAACAACCATGGACAGGAGTACCCAGTAGGGTTTCAATCTATCAGAAGCGAAATGACTCGAGAATGGTGAAAGTGGTAGGTTCTTTGGTTTGTCGAGGCTGTAAAAAACGATAACCGATATCGGTCTGATAACCGATGTCGGTTAGACTATAGCCGACGTCGGTCAGTTAACCGATATCGGTGTAATAAGACTAGTATAAGAAAATATAAGAAGCTACTGACTTGATTGTTAACAAAGCTTAGTACATTTATCAATTGTTCTGAGGTGATGACAGAAGACAGTGTATAACAGAGAAAACAGAACTGAAAACAAGCAAGATGCACACGCAAATCCAGAGACTAACCCTAGGGTTAATTTAAATTATCGTGGGCTTATGCCTTTAGACGTAGAATGATGTCAATCTAAAAAAAAAAGACTTAGAGGAAATGTCAAGTTTGTTTTGGCTTATAAGGTTACCTCAATCGGGCGGAGGAATACCGCGGAAAAGGGGGGATGTTTTGAGCTGTTGTGTTAATTATGAAGTGATTCGGTATGTGTTGTGTAGTGAAAGTAAGATTAATTTCCTGTCAATACCGTGGAAATCACCCCCACGTGTACGACCTGTTACTTAGTCTATGTTCACTAGAATTGAAAACAACAAGCAAGAATGTAATGCACGTGTTTTAAACCCAAATCGAAAATGATATTCGATGAAGCAAATAAGATGACTTTCACTAATGCAAAACTAGGAAAGCAAGACAAATTCCTTTACTAAATATAACAAAAACAGCAACAGCAAGTATGCTCCCTAAATGAAAGCAAGCAAGAGAAACAGAAACCCTCCCAATCTGACGTGCCAAAATGTTTCGCATGGAATGTTTCGGCTCTGCAGAATAGACTTGCTTCTATCCTATCATTCCTTTGAGAAACAGATAAGGGTTGGGGCTAGGAGGAATACCTGTTGAATGTTGAGATGGTGTGCGCGTATCGTAGAGAAAGATCGAGATCAGCTGCAAAGAACTCCTTTTTGTCTTGGAAGGACTACTGCAAGTAAGAATACGGGACCACTAGATTTTAATTAGACAATAAATGAGGGAGCTGCCTTAGGCCCAGGAAATATAAAACTTCCTTTCGAAGGTGGTCGGTTCCCCTTTTAATACGAATTAACACAAATGATAACAAAGAAGGCTATTGCAAAATCACGATTTAGGTATCTCGTTACAAAGCAATAGAAGCTAAACTATCAATAATAAAGCGTCACGTTGTTTGTTTGGTTACTGGTCGTTGATACATTCAGGTTGAGTTATAGGGATAAACCAGATTGGATCTGTGGTTGTTAGGTGAAAAATAGGCGAGAAAAAGGTTTTGGGGTATAAGTCAAAGTGACTGACGACGGTCACTGGATCACCGACCGCGGTTAGAGAACTATTGTCGGTAGGGGATAACCGACACCGGTAGTGTCAGTAATCTAGGTGCTTCTGGGTAGAGGTTGGTTGCAGGGTGATTGTGGGGTTATTAAGATTGGTGGATGGCTGAGGGGAATAATAGGGGGACAGGGAAGACTCAGAGTGGGATAAAATGGTCTTCAGGGCAATACCAGGATGTATGGATGGAGGTTAAGTGCAGTATGTTGCTGGTAGTAGATCTAGGAATAAACTTACGATTACTATCAACCCACAGGCTCAAGAAATGGTGCTTAGAAACATATAAAACACTACTTACTCGTTCCTGATGAAGATGCAGGTTCCAGGACTGTGATGATGAAGATAGGACTCAAGTAGGATGATCTGACAATCCAAGATGAGCTATCTCCTCTTCTGATGCTCGGATGAGTATTACTGGGCTCCGGTTATTCGGTTGCAGTCTTGGGCTTGATGTCCTTCTCTGTAAACTCTTCTTGTTTCTTCACTTGTCTCTGCTCGGCTCAGCAAATCCGATCCTTTGTTTTTGGTTGGAAGTGGTCATTTACGAGGAACCGATGGCGAACATGGCAACCGACGGTAGTCGAGTAGGAACCGGTATCGGTCAGGTCAAAGCGGGCTATTTTTGGTAAAATAGCCAGCTTTCCCTCCTTTTCTTCCGAGGGATTGGTTGTGGGCTTGGTCAAGTCATTATGAAGTTGATTTTAGGTGCGGGTGAGGAGTAATTAGTCATAGGTGTGGATTTGGACCAAGTTATAGGTCTTAATTAGGTTAGTTTAGGGTTAAGACTAGGTCATGATGAGGTGGCGACATGAGGTGGCAGGTATGGCGATGTGGATTTATTAATTATAAGGTAATTAATAAATAATTGTGTAAGGTTTAGGTGACGAGGTTAGGTTGTGAAATGGGATGCGGGGCACAGGGGGTCATAAGACACAAATTTGGTGTCTACAAAATCACCCATCGAAGATATGGCGTGTTTGGGCCTCAAGGCTCTTAAGGGACTACGCCCGGACAAGGTAGCCCGAAAGCACGGGGAGCGTAGGGAACCAAAAAAATCCTCCACTAGCATTAACCTTGCCACCCAGACATGTTGGCATATTTGGTTTGGTCCCACAAGCTACTGTTTGCAAAATACAACATCTAAGCAACCTTACACTCGACTGAGTACACTATTTCACATGTTTGCAAACAATATGATAAGCGAGAGAACCGAATGGAGATGGATAAAAATGTGATAGGATTTCGTAGAGAGACTCAATAGGGGAGAAGAGTAAGAAGTATAGAATAATTTAGTAAGGGCATGATAAGATAGGAGCAGATCTAAAAGAGATCATGAGTAAGAAGAAATGCAAGTAAGGTAAACATAGTTATACACATTGATAAATTGAATGAATAATTACTCGATTAGGTAACTCTTTATATACAACATTATATAAATATTGATTTCCAAAGTTTTATGCATATTATACATTGAAAATGCTAGTACATGTACATTATCATAAATGAAAAAATAATCCATAATGTCTTAAATATTGTCAAGTGCACATCATATTAGTTTTATGTGAAAATAATCTCGAAATGTAAGGTCTCATACCAAATTTTCAAGTTCCAAATAGTATTTTAATGTGCATAATAAATACAAAAATGCCCAAATAGGTCATCTACCATCAATTTCAAATACCATATAGGCGTACATACAATGCCATGCATATAGGCATACAAAAACAATGTCATGTAAGACATATATATTTCCTACTCATCAAAATCTATCCCTCTCTTGGCCTTGCTCGAAGAAGGCCCTCCCTTAGACGAAGATGGATATCTATGAGATGACTTTGGATCATCTGAGCCCATGCTTCGATTCCTCTTCCATTGAATACTCACTTGTAGATGAGCCTATAAATACAAACAATGTTTTTTTGTCAAAACTTAATTTATATATGTTTTCAACTTGTATTTAAGACCATGCTAGAATGAAAGTATTTACATAAATACACAAAATTACCGCAAGTTTTTATCACACAAAATTTGCATCTCATGCTTAAATGAGTCATCAGGAGCTCCTGCAGTATGAACGGGGGTACAAAGATGATGAGATGGAGGATTCCGTGCCCTCAAAGTCAAAATGGAGGGGATTAAAGTTCCCTACATACACATAAGATCAGAAAATATAACATCAGAATTAGTGAAAATAGAACTAAATACATGTATGTACATAATGACAATATTTTAACTAATTTTATCAATATAGAACTATTGTTTTTACCCCGCCACGCCTGTGAATCAAATGAACAGGGTTGCTACCTGTCTCCTGTAACTCCCCATATACACAATGAGGACATTATTAAAATAATTTAATAATTTTACAATGAAAGATATTACTAACATGTTTAAAATAATATGAATTACATGAGAAATTTAACAAAATTTACGTGTTGTTTGAATACCTCAGTGAGTTGTTGCGCAGATGAAATCGCAAAGCGGCAACACCTTTATCTACTTGTCACAGAGATGGTGGGGTGTCTAGTGAAGTCAACATCTTTATCAAACATGTATATCATGTGAGTTAGATGGACATACAAGAACATACATATATTTGACTTCAAAACTAATATATATATATATATATATATATATATATATATATATACATGCAAATATATATACACACACACACACACACACACACACACACATGTATGTGAAAATTTTACATAATTAACATTCTAAATTACCTCTGTGAATGTATGTGTATGCATGGTGCTCGCCGCCTGTGGTTGGGATGAAGATGTGCCTCCCGTGCACTGTAATATCAATGCATATACATGTAAAAATACAATTATTTCAAAAATTTGGTATGTTTTGTTATGTGTGTTACACAAAGTACTCAAAACTTTTGTAACACACATAACAAACCATAAAAATTTACTGCGAAGGTGACACCGGTGAGACATCGACATAGTGACATTATCATGTGCACCCCTAGCACTAGGTGCACCAAAATCAGTACGCATGAAAGTATCGTCCTCCTCGGGCCCCAAACATATGCTACCACATGACAAGAAAAGATGTGACCTCATGATAGTAATCTTTGAGGGAATACTCTGTGTAACTTTTTGAGCATCTAGCTCAGAAATATCCCTCATATGTCAAACAAGGGTCACAGATAGCCCCTAAAGCACATGGAGTGTATCAATCTCTACTATCTCCTTCATTGCTTGAGGGAAAATCTCAGGGTGAGAGGCTTCACGTGTGAGGAATCTACCCTGCTAAATAGGTGCATGTTGTGCACCTAGTCAATCCTATGCAAATCCTTTTCCTCGGCCCTAGAAATCTCAAAAATCAAAATAATTTGGGATCTCGTTGAGGATAAACTCATAATAGAGTTTCCTCAGAAAGTATAGTGGCACCTCATTGTTATTATAAGGTGGAAAATCAAACACCATCCACCATCGATCCCAAAACTTATTTTTAATCAAATTATTATTGCACTAATGGATGGGAAACCATTTACATGACAACGAAACAAGAAAATTAGTGCGGGGTCCATGAATAAGGCACATATGAGGTCTTTTGAAATTTACTTTTTTCTTTACATCCACATATGACAATTTTTTAGAATAATAAACCATACAACCCTCTCTGTAAGTTATCGAATGATCAATTTTCCCTGTTGTCATGTCAACTTGAACAAGTAATGCCTCCAATGTGTTTGCAAGAGAGGCGCGATGGGGGTTTGTAGATTGTGAATCTCTCATTGTTTTGATTAAATCCTCAATTTCAATTTTATTTTCAACTATGTGGGCTGCTAAATCTTCTAGACTACCCAGGGATGTTGAAAAATTGTGGGAGTGTCAGGAGGGATGAAAGGAATAACGGGGTTTGGTTGTGGTTGATTCCTCGACCTCTAACATGTAACAATAAAAAAATATGTATTAAATTCAAATTTTAATCTATAAATATCATATTCTAATGTAATTTTGAGAAAATATTTTTCTTACCTCTTCTCTCGTGATGCCATCATCGATTCGGATCTTCTTGGTGATCCAAAAAAATCCTTTGAGCTTGAGATCCAGCTGAATGAAAAAACATGAGGGCATGGTTAAGCTCTGAAACTCGCATTTAAGGGAGATAAAATGATAGAGGCTCGGGCCTCTTTTTTTCTTTATAGTAGGCATAACACGTATGCAGACAAAAATCTCTAAAAAAGCGTATATGCGTTATATTATAATGTGATCATGTTTTAAATTTTCAGTTTGGGATTTTCGAGGCATAACACGATGCGTTAAATGCATACATGTTATGCCTCAGTAAATCCCAAACCTGACAATTTAAAACGTGATCGCATTATAATAGAACGCATACACATTTTGTTTTTTTAGGATTTTTGTCTGCTTTTTGGCCCCCAACTTCGTGCACTTAACCTATCTTAGAGTGAGATAATAGAGGATCCTTATATGAACCTTGTAGTTTAGGGTGTCTTTGTATTTGTTTGTGACCATTTATATGATCTCATACTTCAAAACCCAAAAGTACCACCTATGTTGAATCAACTAAGTCACCCTTTTTAAAAAGTAATAAATATAAGTTCATGAAAAAGTTCATGTGGAGTTAGATAGGTTCATAGAAAAACCTATCTTTGACCTGAAAACTTGTCCAAGGTGTCAAAGTGTACACATTTGAATTTGGTATATTATCTTTTGGTAATGAAAAGTTTAACATTTTTCCTATGCTAATAAAAATGCTCAAATTATAAGATCAATTAACATATTATTATTTGTATCTCTCTCTCTCTCTCTCTCATGAATTTCTAATCTTTGCACATTGTTATATCATTCATATTTGTAATATTAACTATTTAGAGAAATAATATATCTCTAGGAATATTTACTTCAATTTTTCTCTTCAACACCAATTTCTTATCAAGGGCCAAGTTATAATACATTATGTTCTTACATATACACTCATAATATCTCATCTAAAAAATAATTTTCTAAATTAAATATATTGTATGTGTTAGTTCATCTTTCCTAAGTTGGCCATTAAGTGACTATATAACCTATGAAATCCAATATAAGAAAGTCAATTAAACTTTATAAATCATGTGTCATTATCAAGAACTCCTATTACAAAATATCATTAAGTTAAATAACTCAAGGATCACCTAAATATTCCAAAATGAGTTGCACATACATTAGATAATCCACCATATAGGTTTAATGAACTCAATCTAGGTTCAATATTCTTGTTTCCTCCATTTCCAAACATGAAGAGGTAATAGATCCATGTTGTATCAAGAGAAAATCACACCACACATTTCCAAAGTCCTTAAATGAAAAAGGGGATCATTTTTAACATCGAAGCACACCACCTTTCACTACTACCATGTCAGTACATTTATTGTTCTATATTTAGCCTATTATTTATGAAAAAATACATGAAAGAAAATGCATGGGGTTGGATTATATTCAATAAACTAATTGAACCAACTCTAGGACAAGTTCATAAGGCATGCTCCTACTGAGGGGATTCAATGTAGCTTCTAGGTTTGTGAAAAATGGTTGACCACCGGGTTCACTTCATCCTCACTCACAAATGCATTTCTCTATTTATTATCTATATTCTTCATGATTTTTAGGTATTGAGGGTTTCTATATCATGAAGATCATTATAAGTAGTGTTGAAGTTGTGTAATTTCCTAAAGAAAAATTGTGAAAAGCATTTTCAAACTTGTGATAGGAAAAAAATTTAAAAACCCCATTACACGTAGGTCTTAAACCATAAAAATAAGGTCCAACCTATACTATGCCACAATAAGAGATATAAGGTTTCATACATATGCATTTTCTAAGAAAAATTCCAAATACAAAGTTGTAGACACCAAATTTGGGTCACACTCCCCTTAGTCCTCTTTAATTAATTAATGTAACATATTCACCTAAGCATCACCCCCTACCTCGCATTAATATTAATTTAATTACTTAGAATTGAACTAATGTTCATCCTCACATTATTAATTAACTTAATTACTTTTATTAAGTTAATTTACACCTCACCTAGACATATCACCTAGACACATCACCATGTACTTATTCCTAGCCTATTAATTAAATAAGATTGAGTCTCTACTTATCTTGAACAATTGGGAATCTTTCAAACCCTAATATTAATGTCCTATTCCTTATCCAACAACACTCCCACTTATCTAAGTACCAACCCTTGAAAGGAATGGATCAATTCAGAGTAAAAACACAATTCAAAATGATATTCAATATGCTATATTCTTCATATTACATACAATCGATTATATAGGAAATATCTTTCCTAAAATATAGGAAACCACTCACCTAAACTATACGAGTTGTTTTAACAACTCGTAACAACTCCAAAACCAATACAATACAAATAACATGAGTTGTTATAATAACAACTCATATAAACAATATACAAAATATAACTTTTCTCACACATTAACATAATGGAGCACTAATATATTGATTTCCTAACATTCCCCCTTAGTGTGAACATGGGGAAAACCTAATTTTTTACTACAACTTTCCACTACGTAGCCTACTCATGATCTAGATGGTTTTCCAAGTGGTTAACCAACAACCACACAACAGATGGTTTTTTAGGACAATACCAACAACCTCTGGATAGTTTTTCTAGTGGATAACTAATAACCACAATATCATGATGTTGTAGTAGTATCATCAGCTCTCATCACTATCTCACTACAAGAAATAACATAGGAAAATCTACATAATGTTGTTTCTCATACACACAAAATGAAAACTGGAAATGGAACATTGGATCATGTTCCCCCTTAATGTGAAATTTCCACTTATTGAAAATAGGAACACTGAAATATAATCACACTGCAAACAACTGAAAGAAAATTGAACACACACATGTCACCAAAGCTGATATGTGGCCCCATCATTGGCGAATGATGAGAGGTCACTGATCGACCTCTAACCTCCGATGCCTCCTTCCTTTGGTCTATTTTACTTAGTAAAGAAAATCTTCAGAATTATCACTGTTGTCTTCAACTATTTTTCCTTCCTCATAATCATATTCATCGTCTATGCCCATATTTTCTTCATCCATTTTGATTGTTCCATTTAGAAGATCACGAGCTCAAATTTTACAAAATGGAGCTTTATGCCCCTTTTTCTTGCAGTAAAAACATTCAATTTCCTCCTTATTTTTGGAGAAATTCTTGTACTTCTTTTTAAAGTACATTGTAGTTTCTTCTTCTACATCTTCTTTAGTCCTTTTTCCCTCAGCTAGAAGAGTTGATATCATATCTTCTAATGAGTTGGAAGGCATCTAACCAAGTTTGAAGACAACATTACTGTATTTGGGAGGCAAGCTATTCAACAAAATAGATTTTGCATCTTCATCGGAGGAGAGACCAGTAAATCATTAATATGACTGGACATTGTAGCTCCTTCACCCATTTTTAACTTGAACAACTACAATTTGAGAGAAAATTTTTCGTTCATTGCTTTAGCACCAAAGGTTTTGTTCAAGTTTTCCCACATTTCATGAGATGATTTCTATAGATCAACATAGTGTAGCTCAGTATCTGAGAGAGAAAGAACAATAATGGCTTTGGAATTATCATCTCTCATTTCCCATTCTTTTCATTTGGTTAGATCTATAGGTGTTGGTTCTTTTCCATCTACTATCCTCTAGAGATTTTTATTCATCAACTGCATATGGATCTTCACTTTCCAAGTATGAAAATTGAGCCCATTAAATTTTTCTTGTGGGATTTCCATGCAGACTCAAAGACAAAGGTGAAAAATGATTCTATTTTGACAACACTATTTTTCACCCTTTTGATTTTTTTGATATTGTAAAAATAATGAAAATGAATAATTGAACATAGCTACCACCTAGACAATCAAACCCATTCTATTCAAATACTTATGTAAGGACTGGTGAATATTATGCACAATACGGGTTGTGGAGATAGAAAATATACCACATATCTGACAGGACGAGTGGACAAGTGTAGGTCTAGATTTTCCAATGCATGCAGATATAAATGGATAATGTTGACACAATAATAAAGGGACTAAAATATTTTGACAAACCCAAATAAAAATTCTAGAAATGAACCGATGAATACTACTTTGAAAAATTTCTTCCTGTCAATATTTGTAAATTTTTATCTCAATAGATTGTACAAATTTCATCACTTCTCTTCAACCATGATCTGGGTTTTGGTAAAATTTTAATATAATATTCCCAATAGATATATAAACTAGCCCAAACAATTTCAAAATATTTAGAATCTGGGTTTGTGAGATATTACCAATTTACCAGTCATATTTTTTATTGAATGCAATGAGACATGGTATGCAGTATGAATCAGAATTGTAGTATGAATTCTAAGAGGTTGGAGAGCCCACCCATATAGTCTACAAGCCTACATAATTCCCTGTTGTTATATTCTTAGTACGGTCATCAAACACACTAATGTTGGCAGACAAAATGCGTTGGAGCAGATTGTGTAATGGGACGAGATTGTTGGGACTGCAACATCTCAATATTTTCACCAATCTTAATTTTACAAAAAAACTCACCTTCTCGATACCAATTGAAAGGAATGGATCAGTTCAGAGTAAAAACACAATTCAAAATGATATTCAATATGCTTTATTCTTCATATTACATACAATCAATTATATAGGAAATATCTTTCCTAAAATATAAGAAACCACTCACCTAAACTATACAAGTTGTTTTAACAACTCGTAACAAATCCAAAACTAATACAATACAAATAACATGAGTTGTTATAATAACAACTCATATAAACAATATACAAAATATAAATTTGCTCACACATTAACATAATGGAGCACTAATAGATCGATTTCCTAACAACCGTCACTTGAGAGCCGGATTAGCAATCAAGATCATGCCAAACATAGTAAAGATCAGGATATTTTTGGTAACTTGGACTAAATCACCATAACCGACTTCAGTTTATCCTCGGCCAACGCGTCGGTCACCTCAATGCCATCACTTCCTTTATATAAAAATATTACAACTCTTTACATGGGTTGGTCATTATTTTTGGGAATTCTATTGCAATCAAGTGTGAGTCTCAAAGCCATTCCTACATCCAAACGATGATGACACACCACCAAAGTACAACACAAGAAACAAGTTCTCTTCTAGAGCATTGGAGTATCCACGAGAACACACGAGGTTGCACTTTGTCATGGGCCCGAAACAACAATCACCTCACCAATCAATCACCAACCACCTTCATTCACAAGATCTTCATAGAAAAAAGTAAGTAACGTGATTTTCATCATTTGTGCTTACTTTACTGTAGATATTTTACTTATTTTAGTATTTCCATTTCTGCTATTACTCGAATATCTCCATCTTCCCACCAATCCACCTACCCAACCATTTCAAGTATTTCCACCTTTCTTAACCTCTTTCTCTACATTCTTCTCTTCTTAGCCATATTACAAGCCTAACCACACCTTACTCACTCTCTGTGAAATCACGAGAGAGGATAAAAATCCATTTTTATTAATTTATCACCAATTTTCCTTATAGACATTAGTTTACCTTACCTCCTTCGGTTTCATCCCTATACCAACATCGAGTCACCCAAACGATATCGACCTCTATGTTATTTTACACCCTCAGACCAAAAATCCTTCTATTCAACCAAAACCAACCCAAATCGACCTAATTAGTCCCAGGACCTATACTAGATCTTTGACAAACATGCCCATCCCGAACTAAACTTTTGGTTTCATTAGGTTTAGTGATACATTTCATATTTAACATTAATTCTAGCATATTGTTTTGTATTGAGAAACCTAAATCATTGGATTACAATAGGACCTTTTTATTTTAGTTTCTTATTTACGTTAAATTAAATAGTGGATTGACAACCTCTTTAGGAAGCATCACGCTTCCTGGATCTAACATACACTAGGTAGTCCACTGTCATATGCTATTTAATGCTCTTTTGTGGTCTTGTTTTATATTTATAGGTAGTCCTTCTAAAAAAAAAGGAGTTCTCTACGATCAGCTTGGATAACATCAACAACGCGTGCATTCTACCTTCCACCTTTGCTTCACAAGGTATTCCTCCTTAACCACTTACCTTATATTTTTTCATCCTAGAAAGCTTCAACTTATTGGTGAAACATTTTGGCACGCCCGGTGGGACCCATTTGGGTTCTTTGCATTGTTCATTCTTAGGGAATCATTGTGTGTTTATTTATTTTTGAAAGAGAGTTCACATTAAATCTTCTCCCTTGGAAACATTCTTCTTCTCCTACTTGTCTTAGTGAAACTTGTATTTTGGATTAAAAAGAACACTTATTTTTATTCTGTATTGCATTAGTGAAAGACATACTCTTTCCTATTCATTATTTCTCTCATCGAATTTCATTATGGATTTGGGTTTAAAATATTTGCATCTCATTTTTGTATGCTGCATTGTAGCTCATTTAAATATTTGGAAACATATATGTTGAAAGTCATGACCAGATGATGGTTGAAAAATTGAAATGTAGCTCACATTTTGTACTCTCTCTATATATATACCAAACTAATGAAAATAAACTACACATTTCTTAAACAACATATTTCCAAAAATAAGTTGTCAACGATCACATGATCAGAGGATTGACAGTGGGCTCCAGCTAGTTTTCTGGCCAATCATCATATCAGAGTAGGGCCTCGTGTATTGTAAAGTATATATTGGGGACACCACACCAAAATTTACTTGAAACTAGCCATAGTTTTCAATTTATGCGTGGCACCTTCGGTAACCAAAACTCTATTCTATTCATAAGTCAGTCCTAAATGACATAAGCCACAACATAAAATCTACAACATAGGATTTCGTGTTTGCTAGCTTTTGCTTGATTTGTGTTTTTAGGTGTGAGTTTATTTTCTCCACTTTTCTCTCCATACATATTTCACAACCCAAAGTTGTGTATTCCAAATATTTCGAGTGTGTTGGGATTAATAATTGTCATACAAAGCTTCGAGATGGTCCTTTTATTTGATCTAAATCACCATCATTCACTTTTTACATTTTTTCATAGATTTGAGTAATGAAATCGGTCCATCGACCACCATCCGTTTTGAATCTTTGTTGGTTTAGAGTTGCTTTGGTAATTCTCCCAATAAGTGTTTCATTCACACATATCACCTTTTGTGACTTCCTCTGTCACTTCAATATAATTCTGAGTCTTTGATATCACCTTCAGAATCTAGTTTCACTTCATTTTCATCATTTATTACAGATTTGCAAACCTTTCATTTCTCCCTAGTAACCATAATTGTCCGGCAATTTGCGGTGGTTACCCTTTCATACCAACATCGGTTACCCAACTGACATTGGTCTCTGTGTTCTGATTTTTCAATCAAAACAATGATCAAATCCCACCTTATAGATCCATTTTTCTCCACTTTTATATGTTTTTACATCATCAACAGAGCTCAGATCACCAGTTCTATTGTCATTCACATGGTTTTGACTCATAGATAAGCCAACACTCTAGTGTTTCACACCAACTGTTAGCCACTCCCACCTATCACATCACCCCCTTCCATATTATCACCTATGGACCCCAACCAGTCTCTTACCATACCCACTAGTGATGAGGATTTTGTGAGACTCCTTGATCAAAACCCCTTTTCTCTCGTAGTATTACCTTTCTCATTCATATACCTAAGATTCATCGGGAATCTTATATACGGCATGCCCGTGTCCATTCCTCCTACTCTCGCACCCTCTTCTCGCATCGCCTACTACCGGTGTAGCCTTATCCTCTTGAACCTTACCACGGTGGTTTCCCATCTTGACCCTAAATCATCAATATTTGTTGGACCTACAAAATCTATCACACCTTCGATGTTTGTCACCCTTACGATGTCCACCATACCTTCATCAACTTCCCTTAGTATAGGTCTATCTACATCCTCCACTTCTCATATACCTATTACATCTCAACCACCACTGGTGTCGAAAACCCATACTCCCTTCCAAAACCTTGTCCTCTCCATCCCGTAGTCTCTTCCTCTGATTACTACTAAAGTCTTTATGTCCACCCCACCTACCTACACCTATCACCAACAACCCCCTATTTTATCTACCACTTACCTAGGGTGATTTCCTCCACATCTATTCCATCCTATGTTCCTTCATCACAATTTTCATATTCGGAACCACTACATACTGGAATTTCATCCACATCATACCCACCTTATCTACCCCCTTATACTACAGGGGGTGCTCCATCATCACAACCCATAAATGATCTTATCAAAATGATGATGGACAAGATGTAGACATTAGAAGCATATGTCTCTAGCTCACGTAACTCTCTAACATATGATAAGATTTACAACAAGCCCATTCACCTGTCCATTCCGATTCATCTAGACCCTGCGCACCTTTGAGAAATGTGAAAATTCAACCGATTAAATAACAAATAAGACCCACAATAACATTTGTTGTCTTTTAAACATGTGTGTTATCTCATCGCTCACGATGGAACTTTGCTCTTGCATACATTCCCAATGTCCTTAACGGGACTGGCTTTAGATTGGTATGGTTCTCTACTTAGGAATCCATGTTTTCATTTAATTAGGTAGCTCAAGTTTTTCTAGACCACGTTTCTATCAAAATTATCAAGAAGATCATAATGAACAAATTATATGCAATGTACCAATATGAAGATGAATCTATCATAGATTTTGTCGATCATTGGCAGAGCCTAATCAACCAACTCACATTCCAATTACCTCAGATGGAGTTGATATATTTTTCACCAGAGCTTGTGCTAGACACATCTCACCAACTCTCTAAGTCCAAACCTTCCACATGCTTGACGAGGCATTCACCATGGCCCAAAAACTTGAAATATGTGCCATTCAAGAGAAGATGAAACAATTACATAACTAGAATGTTGCATTTAAATCAAATGATACCTCTTCTTCTTCTAAACTAAAAAATAATTATTCTAAAGAAAAAGGATCTACCAATGCAGTAGTTTTAAAATCCAACCCATCTCATCCATCCAACCAATCAAAACCTTCTTCCAACCTTTCTCTTGTTCAGGATTTTTAGTTCAAGCAGAGCAATGAGAATATACTCCCATAGGAGAACCCTACTCTTTAGTTTTAGAAAAATTATAAAATCCGAGCAATCAATCTTCCACCTGTCAAACCACATATTGGTTTTTATCCTTCTCGTCATGTGCCTACATGGTACAAAGAAAACGAAAATTGAAACTATCATCGTGTTAGATGTGTCAGTGACGGTAATTGTAGAAATTTCAAAAACATAGTCAAATAAATGTTAGATATGGAGATCTCATCTTAGATAACCCTAATGCACCAACTAATCAAAACCTTCATGTATTCATGAAGCCGTTCCTAAATCACACCCCATTATCTAACAAAACCGGTGAAAATTTGACCAATGATAGTAACATTCGTGAGGTTCATGTCATTTTCGTCATCATAATAGCTCCTTCCTCTCAATTTCCTCCCATTCCATCTATCGAGGAGATTATTACATGAGCTCATTCATCCAAAGAGAAACCTGTTTGATCTTCTCCTCTACCAACGAAGGAGTCTCCCTTATCTTCTCCTCCACCCATGGAGGATTTCACTATATGTCGATGCGGTTGTTCTCAACCTAACAAACAACCGCAATACTTATTTTGATACACATGTGAGAGTCATGTTTACCATCTTCTTCACCAAAACAAGAACTTACCTTGTCCACCTTGCCTTCTCCCCTACCCACGAGGGGGGATCCATTAGTAGCATCCCTTCCCTGTTGGTGATAATTATTCATTGGCTTTCAAGGATCTTGTTGATCTTCTCTTATCTCTTCTACCCACGAGTCCGAAACTAACCATTTCCCTATCTCGAAAAAAATTCTTTATAGGGATTACTACCAAATAAACACCATCCTCCTCTACTTCTAGTTCCATTCAATTTCTGTCTCAACTCAAATGAAGATGTTGTCCGTGACACTTCCACGATCTATCCAAAGGTGTTTGAAGAAAACCAATTCCATCTTTCCCATGTTAGTTATAGCTACCCCTTATTCATCACCCTCACCCACACCTAAACGGTTACCATCAAACAAACTTTTTCCTATGCCTAAAACCCTACCGCACCAATATCATCCTCCACATCTAGACCCTTTACCACATTGGGAGTCATGCCGACATCAAGCTTAGTCCATCCTCACAATCCGTCGCAAAGTCTATTCCCAACCTAAGAGGAAGACCCAAATTTTTAGGCTGCATACACTATCTTTGTCCACTATCCCTTTGTCGACTTCACCACTTCCATATATCCTAGGTCTGCACCCATAAACCTTAGTCAAGTAGCCTCGTACCTAAGATAAAACAAAAACACAAGATAGCCACCTCCTCATCACAATCCTATGTTCCACCCAAATTACGTACACAACCTATGCCTTTGCTATTACCTACATCCTTTCAACCTCCTATACCTACACTAATTCATGTATCCTCATCATTTCCCATGGCATTCCCTTCTCCTCAACCAGTCCCTTCCATATTGCCTCTTACCACCGCCTTCACCGCACCTCCATTATCACCTTGGCTAACTTGTCCCCTTCTACCATCTCGACTTCCCTTCTACATCACACACTCCTTCACCTTTACCCAAGAAGGTGCAACCCAAGCCCAAAACCCCACTACCTTCCAAAGAGGTAGTTAAACCTACACCACCTCTAACAACTAGTTCACCTGCTACACCTTTACCCAAGAAGGTGCAACCCAAACCCAAAACCATACTATCTACCAAACAAGTAGTCAAACTTACTCAACCTCCAATTCCACCTCTAGTGATGCCTCTCTAACCAAAGTTACCCACACTTCCATCCAGAACCACACTTACTTCACATTGTGATCCATTGGTAGGGTCTTACGCAAACATCTTAGCTAACCTTTTAGAAACATTGTCATCACATTTCCACCACTTAGACCTCATGACCCACTCAAACCTAAACTAGAAGGGTTTGATGATAAAAAAATTTGTGCTTACCATTGTGTGTCAGAGCATGATGTGGAAAAATATAAGGCTCTTAAGACTTCTTCTCTAACTATGTCCTCTCGAAGAAAACTTTGACGATGATGATATTTTAGATGAGGACCTTATTCCACCTTCACCTATCACCACACAGCCTTGTCCCATACCTATTTAGTGACCTCCATCTCCACCTCCACAACCCTTTTATCCTCCTCCAACATTTGAGATCAATATGGTCCGCATCAGAGAGCTAGCCAAACCTCCACCAAAATTTCAATGTGCCGCATTACTTTCACAAAACCATTATATTCCCTCACCATATTTTTTCCCATCTCACCACTAAACCTTTCATGACTCACATTATCCTTCATCGCAAAGAAATATGGTTTAAGTTTCCACTCGAGCATAAAAGGACAAAGGAAAGGAGAAAAAACCAGCTCATTTGCTACTCCTTTACCCAAAGATTCCATCTACACTGCACCCAAAATAACCATCCATGGACCCACATACCCTATTTCGATGACGTTTCCCATCATAATTTGCTTTAAAAATTACACCAGTATCCTCAAAATGTATTTGTATGACCTCATCCCAGCCACTCTTTGTCTCATCGTCAGGCGCTCATTAAGGTTCTCCAATCTATTGAGGTTCTACCTAGTGACCCTACACTTGTCACCGCCATTATCACTCCTCATCATATGGCCACTCTCACCACTTCTCCCCCTTCCTCTTCTCCCACTACCACTCATCAAGTATCCACTCTCATTTTCTCTAATGACGAGATTGTACCTCTCCAATCGGATGATCCTAACCCCACCCTATTCATTTCCGTCTACATTGATAATATACGTGTTCGACACATTATGATTAATGGAGGTTCTGTATCAACATCATTTCCTCCCATGCATATCAACAAATGCGCATCCCTTCCAATTGCATGCACAATAACCCAATTATGTTATGTTTTTTAACAATGCCATAACTTCCACCCTTAGCACTATCATTCTTCACATCTGTGTGGGCCCCCATATTATTCCTGAATTATTCTGTCTTAGAGGGGGAATTCTAGTACAACCCTCTTGCTTGACCGCCTGGATTCATGTAAAAGGTTTTGTTCCTTCAACCTTACGCTGATGTTTAAAATTTGACCATGAAGGACAAAACTACACCATTTAAAACCTATAACAAGCTCTACCAACCTAACGATGTCCTTATCCTAGTTAAGGAATATACAACTATTGACGCCTTTTCTTCACCACTACCTCATTCAACACTTCTTCTTCCACATATTCCACAACCAAATCATCTATTCCCACTACTACCACGACTCCCCGTGGCTAAGCCATCTTCCAACCCATCTACTTATCAAACATCCAATGCTTCTTCTTCCCATTTATCTAGTGATTCATTGATTCTCGCTACCCACATACCAACTACTTATCCCTTAGAAGGTGTTTTTCAACACCTCACTCTGAGGAGTACTACCTTTATAACATTGACACATTCCTTACTCCTCAAGAGGATGGTAGCCTTCACTAATATTCCCACTATGATCACCACGTAGGTGAAATTTTCCCATATGGTCCTCACCACCTTCACACCAACTTAACATATGGGGGACTTGATGATTCTACCTACTCACCTAAACCACCTTCCCAAACTCAACCATTTTCATCCGACCTTCAATCTCTCACCAACCGCCGCTTCGCCCACACCTTCCTCCATCATTATTCTTGGAAGGGATTTAGATTTGGTTTCTATGAACAAGGCCAACATATTTTCATTCCTTGTAGTAATGTAAGCATAAATACTGCAGTGGTATTAGAATTACTAAACTACCTTCCAAGAAGGTCCGAGTCAAACTCATTGAGGATGATAAACCTTCCTCACCCCATTCACCTACCTCACCACCTTCACCTACAGAGTCTATGGATCCAAAATCCATTCCTCCTAACTTTTTTTTTTCGTGAACACCGTTTCCTGGGACCTTTGACTTATCAATGTGATGATGAGGCTCCCTCTTCTCTTCCCTTCCTATATCCTGACATGATCGACTAAGACATGCCTTTTATTAATGTCGTTCAGTGTTAGGAAGTCGAGTCTATTCTCACCTACCTTGGTGTGAAAGATTCTTATGTTCACCAATCATTACCTTCTGAGACACAAACCATGTTGAATGAATCAACCATAAAAATCAACATTCACACTCAGGACAATGCACACATTCTAAAAATAGGACAATCTTTAGATGTTGCTAAAAACGAAGCTTTCCCTTCTTTCCTTCAAGATCATAATAATGCTTTTACTTGGTCCTACACCAATATGCCCGGTATTGACCCAAATATTTTGGTCCATAATATTATAACCATTCTTGATGCCAAACCCATGAAACAAAAAAATGTTAAAAATACATCCTCGCATTTCCCTTCTTATAAAAGAAGAACTCCAATCCCTCCTTTTTGTTTCCTTCATTCTACCCATTGATTATCCCTAATGGATCTCTAACATTGTTCTTGTCATAAAAGTGATAAGGGGACTCTGCATTTAAATGGATTTCTATGACCTTAACCTCACTGCCCCAAAGACGACTTTCCCTACCTAGTATTGACCAACTAGTTGATCTCACTGTCAGCCATGAGATGTTATCACTCATGGATAGTTTCTTGGGTTATATCAAAATATTACTCACCCTAGAAGATCAACATGAAATGACATACATCACTCCTTAGGAGACCTCCCGCTATTGTGTCATGCCCTTTGTTCTAAGAAACGTTGGTGTTAAAAATCAACGGGATATGACTTATATCTTTCATGATATCACACATAGCATATTGTAAGATTATGTCGATGATATTCTTGCAAAATCCAAACATCGGGTAAAACACCTTATAGTATTTATGGTTGTCTTTGATCTGTCTCATAAAATATTACATTCACCTTCAACCTAAGAAGTGTGTCTTCGTTGTTCTCTCTAGAAAGCTCCTTGGTTTTATTATTTCTTTAAATGGAATTGAAGTTGATCCCACTAATATCAAGGCTACTATTTATATTCCTCCACCTACAAACCTTCATTAACTTCGTAGTTGCAATCTATTTGTTGTTTTATTTCTCATCTTTTTGATCACTTCCATCCATTTCATCATCTTCTCAAAAAGGATGTCTCCTTCAAATGGGATGATGAATGCCGCAAATCCTTCGACACCTTAAAATAATATCTCCTCCAACCACCTGTGCTCATTCCAACTAAGGATGACCAACCATCTTACCTTTAAATTTATACCACTAATCATTCCTTAGGTGCCATGATCACTCATCATGATGAGCAACATAGGGAGAAAATAGTTTATTATATAAGCCATACATTTTTAGACTATGAGACTAGATATACTCACACCAATTTTTTTACCTAGCCTTAGTCTTTATCGTAACTAAACTTCGCCGTTACGTACTCAACCAAAAATCCTTTGTTTTCACCAATACTAACCCCTTACATTATATATGCGCTAAGCCTTACCAACATCAACGTGCTGCACATTGGCTCATTCTTCTTGCAAACCTAGATCTCAAATTCATCCATCAAAAGTCTATAAAAGGATAAACCACTTCTGATCAATTCGCAGACGCACCTCTCTCCGGAAACCAATGTTATAACTTTGACTTTCCTAATGAATCCATTACTACACTCTCCTTGGATGATACCATTTACCAGATGACCTTATTCTTTGATGGTTCTAAATGTCAGTATGGGGGGAATGTAGGAGTTATCCTCATTCCTCTTGACAGTGAGCCTATTCCATTATCTTTCAAACTAGATTTTCATTGTACTAACAACATCATCGAATACGAAACACTCATGATAGGTATTCAAAATACCATAGCCTTAGATGTTAAATCAATTAATATCTTTGGTGACATGGATTAATCTTGTCTAAACCAAATTCGTAACAAGATACTTCAAAAGTATAAACTTCATGTTAACATGGTTTTGACTACATTTGACCATTATGAACTTCAAACCACCTTGCGTTCTACTAACAAATTCACTTGGACACCATGGTCTATCTTGCTTCTCAAATACATGCTTCAACCTTTGACTCTAAAGTATTTGTCACATTTCAAAGGTTGCAATCAACTTCTTATCTATTCTAAGACGTTAAATTTTTAGGGAAAATTGAAACTAATCCACGTGACATTTGGTAGAAGTAATTTGTTGACTACCTTTCCCTTTTAATTCTACCTCCAGATATTACTCGTAATAGACAACGAGAATTCCTAAAAAGTGACTCTCGCTATGTCATCATGGGTGGTTTTATCTATAAACATGGCTTTAACAATATCCTCCTACAAATCCTTACAAGTTTTGAAATACCATACACCATCAAGGAAGTTCACAATGGAATTTGCAAAGTTCATTTCGGTGGATTCGTTGTCACTAAGTGCATCCTTCACCTCAGCTATTATCGCCAACCCCGAGCCAAGATCATTGTTACTATGTCAAATGTTGTGTGAAATTTCAGTAACATGCTAATCTTCATCACACCCCTAGTCACGTCATACAGATCGCACGAGACCTTTGGCCTTTCTATGAATGGGGTTTAGATCTTATCGGAGAGATTAACCCTCATTCATCTCGATGTCATCAATGGATTATTACTGCTACTAAATATTACACTAAATGGGTGGAACATCTACCTCTCATTTCTACAAAATCCAAGAAAATATGTGAATTTATTTACCATCACATCATTTTCTGCTTTGGTGTTCCTCACCGCATAATCACTGATAACAGAAAAAAATTCAAAAATAAAACCCTATGGAAACTTTGTGATGCCTTTAGAATTCAACTTAGTTTTCTTCACCTTATTATCCTAAAAAAATGGCCAAGATGAATCGACTAACAAAACCCTAAACAAAATTCTTATGAAATTGGTTGACGATACTGGTAAGGATTGGCACATGCACATTCCTTTCACCTTATGGGATTATCGTATTAGTATTCGTACATAAACTTCTGCCACACCTTCTCTTTAGTCTACGCGATATAGCGGGTGTCTTTCCTCTTGAAGTTAAAATTCCATCTCTTCATATCTCACTCAAAGATATACTCAACGATGATGATTTTCACCAAGACTATTTGGCACAACTTGATTTATTAGAAGAAAGTTTTCTAAATGATCTTGATCACCTTCAAATCTACCAAAAATGTATCAAATGTGCCTATGATAAATGTTTCCAAGAACAAACCTTCAAGGTCAATGACCTCATCCTAAAGGAAAATCAACATGTAACAAAAGTGGAGAAAAGTAAACAGGGTAAGTTGTCTCCTAATTGGCTTGGACCCTACATTGTCACCCATACTTATGAATGAGGTGGTTATCGTTTATCCTCTCTCGATGGTAAACCCAGGACTGAGCCCCTCCATGCCTTAGATCTTCAACTATTCTATTGTTGAATCAAGTACTATATCACCTTTTTTCTATTACACACTCATCCCTTGAGTACCCATTCCTTTCATCTACCTCTTTTAAGGACCAACAACTAAACAAGAATCTTGTGATTATCCATCACCTTTTAGCCTTATATTCAATATGATTATCATGGCTCTAATCATGGCATGATTATTATGGATACTTTTCATTATTTTTAGGATGGAATCTCTTATTTTTGGTAGAGCTATTGCACAAAACTTATAAAAACACCGTAAATAATAATCTGATTCAAAACATACGGGATGTATTACATAGAGTAGTGATTACATTATATAGAGATAACAACTCCTATAAAGATGGTGTCAACACCAATCCCTCAATTCTCTCTAGTCTATCTCCTAGAATCACTCCTTATCCCTTTATTCTCTCACTCAACTCTATCAAACTACCCATGAGTTGTTTATTACAACTTCACATTCACTCACACTATATTATTATTAAATGAGTTTCACATCTCATTTAAATAATAATACACACAATACAATTTATTAATAATGTTACACAATATATTCGTAATAGAATCCCATGGTCGTTCATATCTTAAACCCTCTCTTTCATAGTTAACATTTGTCTATTATGGGTTTTCCTTCATAGAAGAAGGCTATACTCCTTTATAGTCTTATCCATGACATAAAAATTAAAAAAAAAAATCAAAAGTAATATATGGGATTTTCAAATTAAATTCCTTGAGTCAAACTTCTAGAAAATAGATGACTCCCTCAAAAATTACATCTATCTTTCTATCTTACTGCTATAAATAGAGTGCTCCCTTGAATGACATCTATAAAAATATAGCCATACTGTACATAGTCTATAAGACTATTTATACAAAATAAAATAAAAAATATTCGAAACCTTCCCGCATCGATCGATTCATGAAGACCTCAAGGAGATATTATATTCATCCCACATAGACTTCCCACATCAATCAATCTATAAAAAAGCAAAAATAAAATACAAAAATCAAGAGAAGTACAAATTTTTCGTCACAGACTTCCCTATTTCAGTTTTAGGTATCTTGTAGAAGAGGCATGATGTCTCACAACAAGGTTATGCTAAACATCCCATTTCACCTCATCTTCCTTTATTTCTTATCTTCTACCTACTCAAGGGATGTTCCGCAAATGTGAAATTTCATGACCATGTAACTTACTTCACCCTTAGAACAATCAATCATGCATTACCTTTAGGGTTTTAAGTTCATCAACCTATCCTTCGTAAGCTCATTATGGTCCTTGCTACCTTGGAAGGATTCCACCTCTTTTACCATTTATTTTCTTTTATTACTTATTGGCTTTTCTATGCATGAATAGACCTTGCAACACCTACATTGTAATATTTCTTCTCCTTCAACCACGCTTACTCAACCTAAACTCAACTATACCTAAAACAACCTACACTTAATCATTCCTCGATGACCTAGAATCGATCATGCCTAAAACCTACCCCATCACATCCTTCCATAGCTTATGGGAGAACTACATCATCCTAAGGTCCCTTTTCATCGGGGCTATGTAGGTAGTACTCTAGGGCATGGGGCCCTTGGAGGTTAGCTTGGACACTTTTACCCCTAACCATTTTTCTCACTTTACATTCACATTCTAACCTATTTAATTTCCATTTACAAAATAACTCGAGAGATTAATATATCAAAAAATCACACATTATTTCATCACACCTACCATTTTATAACCTCAACCATATCATACATGAATCATTTAAAATTTCCATGATATCAATTACTTAGAAATTTAAACACAACATACATACAACACATCATTTCCATAAAATCAGTAACTTGGAAATTTTCAAACTCCATCATGCCTACACCTAGACTCAACCATTCCTACACCGACTCCACCATGCCTATACCTGACTCAATAATTCCTACACCTAACTCAACCATGCCTAAATGACCTAGACTCAACCATGCCTAACTCACCTAGTTTCCATAATATAAAAATAACAATGGAAATGAAAACCAGTACATCATCAATCCAATAATCATCATCAACTATATAAAATGGAGTGTATGTGTATTAATACATATATACACAGGGATAAATAATCCAAGTATCTCAAAAAATCTCATGTACAATCTCACAATCTTTGGAACATAGGCTAGTATATATATCAAAATCAAAATACAATGCCACATCTCATAAATATCTCATCCCCACCTAAGGCCCTCATCTCCGCTCTCACTTGTATCCTCCTCTCACCCTGTCTCCCACTCACTCATCATCTCTCCACCCTCTAGGGGTATCTATCTACCCACCATCTCCTCCTCCTTGCCCTCATCTGGGCTTGGCCTATGAGAGTTGGTAACCTCACCCTGACCCTGTCTCTGGGGCCGATGACCCCTTGTGCTACCTAAACTATGAGTCTGGGACCTGGTCCTCTCACTGGCTTCTTGTTGGGCCATATGCTCAACATATGATAGGACATAAATACCAGCCGGTGTGTTTAGTTGATCCTGATAATAACAAGCCTCATTTAGGACATCCCTAAACCTAGCCATGGACATTATGCGGGATGCTTCCATTTCCATCGCTCCAACTTATGAACCCTAACCTAACGATCCATGGCCTTTGTTCCTATACCAAAGGACCTTGTCGTGGTGTCGGTGCCTATAAAACGGGACCCTGTCTCAATGCATATCCTAGTGCCTATTTAGGTACCTGCATGGTTACCTATGACTGTAATTTTGTAACCTATGCCTAGGCTACGGTCAGCTAGCCATATAAACTGTGACCTATGCCCGTAAAGTGGCTACACGAGCTCCATCCTGTGGGAGCCTATGTAGGAGCCTATGCATGTGCCTATTCTAGCTAAATTTTTAAGGTAGTCACCTGCCCTATCAAGGTGGCCACCTGCACTGTGCTACTTATCAAATGTACACCTATAGAAATCACATGTCATTGTAGTGCATCTCTCTGCACCATAACTGTCACTAAATCCAACTACCCGGCTATGGTGATGTTACCTATAATCGTGTTTCCCACCACTATCTATGTGTTATAGTGGTCCCTGCATCATTCACCATGATATCAAATGGAATCTCCTCTTGTCTGTGGGATCGTAGGATGGGGTGGAGACAATTGTATCTCCACATCATATCTATGGTATTGTGGGAATGGTGGTGGCACATCTTGATGTAGTCTGAAATAGCATCAAACTCTATCCACTGGAATCATCTCATGCTCACCTACATTCTTGGATTATCTCCACCTTAGTAGTTTTATACCTTGTAACTCCTGGGCCATCCCTCTATATGTGGGAAAACCAACATAGGGTCTCCAAACTATGTCCATGGTGTACAAACCCTCCAGCTGACGTCTGTAGTAATCCACATCATGCGCTACCTCCTCCACTCATGGATGACCACCTACTACCACCCATCTCCTATATCCATCCCTCTGTCCACCATGATGCCTACTATCAACAGTCCCCATGGGTGCATAATCACTATGTACTCATACACCCAGAAATGCAGTAAGAATGTATAACATATGTGATACCATCACATCCTCGATATCCTCATGACTTCCTCTATAACAATGCTAAATATGTCAACTACCATGTAAAATAGACACGATACCCAATTATATCTAATAGAACTCCCATCAATCATTGGGAAATTGGCCACCCTACGAGTATGGAAGTGCATAACACCCCACCACTAGCATCATATGTACCGATAACAAGGCTTTCATATATATTAAATATGATAGTTGGTTCTAATTCTAGATGTTGATGTCATTTAAATAAATAGTTGGTTCTACCTCTTGTATTAGGTGATAAGGAAAAATATGAGACTAGAAGATCCTGTTGGATATTGTATTTTCCAAAACCATATTTAAGAACTTTCATCTCCCATGAGTGAAAGGAGAGAGAAAAAGTAGTAGCATCACAAGCACAAGAGCTCAAGGATTTTAAATCTATCCATGACTCATGAGCCTTGGAATGAAGGGGGACAACTATATATGCATATGGGAATTTGTATGCTCCCTTACGCACAAATCTATTAAGATCTCTGTAGTGAGTGAAGGGTTCGGATCTCCTTGAATGGTAAGGGTTTATCCTTCATGCTTATGTTTGATACAATGGTTAAACATTGATGGAATAACCTACCTGGCATAAATCCATGGGCGTCCTAGAAGCATAGTGTATAGAAGTTCAAAGTCCAAGACATGAAACTTCATTTGATGGCAAGTGGGTCCTACCTCCATTGAAAATGTTATTTTACCCACTCATTCCCTTTCCACATTGTCATATGCGGTTATGGTGATGATGTGGGATTCAAGATATTCTTCATTGTGTCCCATTTGTTTAATGAGTTTCAATGTGAATATGTTTAAACATGACCCATTGTCAACAAACACCATCTTTATTTTCTGTAAGTAACAAATACTTCTATATAAAGGGTATGGTTATGCGTGTAGTATTTATTTAGGATTTTTTTTTTGTTGAAATAAATGTGTTCGCTTTGTGTAATATTTTCCACTACAGCATGTAGATGTGAAGGATATATTTCTATTGACACTCCGACCCTAGAGCATCTTCTAAAGGATATCCTTGTGTGCGTTTGACATATTAAGAAGGTCTAATATCAAAATCTTAGCAGATGTCTTCTCAAGTTTTTCTATAATATTATCTTGGTTATCCTAAGGAGTAGGCAAATGAGGTTTAGGGATAGTGAGATGAGAATTCTTGGTTACCACAGGTCAATCTCTTCCTTTGATCCTAATGGTATTGATACACTCATCAGATGAGAGAACACATATAATCAATGAGTCATATTGATTGTTATCCTTTTTGGTATAAACATAATTCACATACTTTATAGCTTTAGGAAGACTCTCCATAATCCAGCTTTTTCTCACCTAGTTTACCATGTTTAGGGAAAGGTTTTTTGAATATACCCATCTTTTGATTGGGCATTTGGTTTGATTCACGTGAATTAAATTCTATCTCCCCACTATCAATGAGATCTTGGATGAAGTGGTGCAGTCTTAAACATTTTTTTGTTTTATGTCCCTTCACACAATGAAAATCGCAATATTCATGCTCCTTATACCATGAAGGTTTAGGTGCATTATCATAAAAAGGTGTTTTTGTGCGATATATCACTAATTTGACTATGTCTAACTATTTTAAGATCGTGGAAAATTAGTCCGCTAGGGGAGTAAATGCCCTCTGTTTAGCTAGTGGTTGGATGGCTCCTTTGATTAGTTTAAAAGGTGAACCAACTTGAACCACTTATATACGTTCAGAATATGTGATTCCATCACCAACAATGTTCTTGTTTTTGTTAAAAATATTGGGGTTATCTGTGGGTTTGGAAGACTAATTGTCTTTCAAATTTGTCTTGATTGTCCCTTTTACAATTAGGGATTTTTCTATTTGCATTCCCTTATCAATGACATCTTTGAAGTTTTGAACATAATTTATTTGTAACTAAAAAGTGATTTCTTGGTTTATTTTTGCATGCGAAGAAGATACTAAGAAGTTGATTTTCGGGAATCGAGCAAGGGAAAGCGATTGGATAGGCCTTGCCATTTTCGTAGGAAATTTGCAAATGTTTCATCTTGTATCTATTTTACGTTACATAATTCATCCATATTTATGTCACTTTCCACATTAAAGGAGAAGTGTTGCACAAATCTCTCTACTAGTTCAGGCCATGTAAATATTTACCCTCTAGGTAGATGAATGAACCACTCTAGTACATTCCCTCCTAGACTTTTTGGGAATAATTGTATGAGGTAGTTATCATTGTATGCCACTTCTTGACATGCCATGTAAAAGTCTTTTACATGATCTCATGGATCTCCCTTTCCTTTGTATTTGTCGAATTTTGGGATGTCAAATTTCTTAGGAAATGGATGGAGCAACATAGTCTTGTCGAATGGGTATGGGCATAGCTCTTCATATTGATACTTTTTGTTATGTCCAACGTTACTTTCTTAGATACTTGTAAGCATTTCTTTCATAGATTGTATTTCTTGTGTAAGAAATTTCTCCTTAGTGGGAGAAGCTGGTATATTCACGTGACTATTCTTTTATATTTCTCCTTCTTTTTTATTTTTGTGAAACTCATTATTCTAAACCTTACATTTTTTATGTGTGCTTTTTTTGCATCCTTTTGTACATAGGATGCTAATAAATCTAATTGGTGGCTAAGGTTTTGTATTTTTTTTTGTAGAGTTACGTCTTCATCATGGAGTTCCTCTTCATCTTTGTGAAGGAGTTTTTCTTCATTATCATGCTCCACTCTAGGTCTATGTGTCATTCTAATAAGTAGAATTTTAACACCACTTGTGTTATCGTTTTTAGCGTATGAGGTGGAAGCATGTCCATGACCTAAAATTTCATCCATGTTAATGAGGGGGTGTTCTTCCTCATTAGCATTATGCATTGGTGGAATAGTTTCATGATCTGTTGGTAGTCGAGCACCTAATTCCACAACTCATGCAAGTACCCTATCTTTGTTCAAAAATAGGAACTCATCTAAGTGAGTGGGGTCAAATTCAAACTCGTATGTGGTGATCCTACCTCATCTCCACTATGGCTTACCATTTCTTATTCTTCTTTCTTCGTGGTGAATAGAGGTCTGGATCGGTTCGATAAAGGGATTGACCCTTGTTTGGTCTATGTTTCCCATGCTTGTCTTTTGGATCCCAATCTTTTCATGGGAGCCATGGTTAATGAAAGTTTCACTAAGGTGTTTTTGTTTGAATATGTCTGAAAGTACAATCAAACCTAAGTGAATACCTAGATGAATATTTTTCTAGGGTCGCATGAAAAAGAATGTCCCTTTGTCCAAAGAATAATGAATGCCAATCAAATCAAAGAACCAAAGTGATTGTCTAAAATAGATAAGTAAAAAATGACTAAATGATTGTAAGACATACTCACACAAGGTTTATTTCTAAACCAATCAATAAATTGAATTACTTGAGGTAAATGATGTTTTCAAATGATAGTTTGATGTTAATAGATGATCAACAAAATTTCACCACTTATGTCGAGTTCAAAAATGAACAAGGCGTAAGTGATAACAAAAGTTGAAGTGATTCCCAAAAAGTATATTCAAAGTGAGTTTAAGTCCAAACAAGACCTATATCTCAAAAAGTGGGGGTTACAAATACAAAAAATGTAACAATACCACTAAGATACGTTAACCCAACTTTGTGAAAAAGTAAGGTATTAGTATCAAAAATAATAGTATAGTATGACGCACAAAAAGTAACAATTTTATTTTTGAAATCGAGATAATGTTCAAAAGTAAACCAAGGCTAAGGTATACCAAGGAGTTGTTAAGATGTGTGTAGCGTAACATCACAATCTAAATACTTAAGTCAAGTTTACAAGAAACAAAATGTAAGTATTTAAATTTTTGTGATACGATACAAGCAATGTAACACTTCAAAGGTGAATCAAGTAAAAGATCAAGCCTAACTACAAATGATGATATTGACTTGGGTATCAAGATCAAATGGCTATCAATGATGTAAAAACGTACCCACACACTTTAGACATTTAACAACTCAGCCGCAAACATGGATGACCATAAAATGATATAAAAGTGGCGATACAATCAATTGATAACATGCGTATACTTGTTCCTCTTTTAATAGACAAAGTGTCAGGAGAAAACAAAGGAAGTAAACCAAGTGATGTTGAAAAGTGTTTTGCCTCACTTTGGCAGAGTTTCACCTCGCCTTATGCTTTGAGTGGAAACTAAGTGAAAGTGATTGTTTCCGATAAATAATGTATCAACAAGGAATCAAACCTTGAGCCTACTATTGAGGTCAAGGTGGAATCATACCAGTTTAATCGTAACGGGCTTAAGTAAAAACTCAAGCGTGAAAAATGGTAGTTTAATGTTAGGCCCTTAAATATCATATCAAAAATAGAAGAAACCTAATAAGATTTTGGAAAAAATTTATCATTCACAATCATTCCAAGAAATAGAAAGAATAGACAAAATGTACAAAAGCATACAAGAACTATACATATTTACAAATGTTCATTCGACCAAACACAATGAAAAAATGTCAATGAAATAAGAATTAATTAATGAGAACAATATCCATAAAATAAATTATATTCTACTAGATGAAAATGTACACAATTACAATCATGATCATGTAATGTCTTCATCAACTCCACCAGATTCCAAAAGAAACCAATATCCTAGGGCATACTGAATAATAATGCAACCAGTTCAAGTTAGAAAATGAAAATATTCTAGATAATCGGAAAGATTATTACATAAAAACTGGATATACCTATTCATTCTCCTCAAGAGCTTTTAGTCACCTAAAATGTTGCTGAAGAAGTCTGTGAACAAAATCCATCTCAGAAGAAAATAACATAAATAAATTTGAAAAGATACTTGTGATTGTCCTCCTTTTCCTTCATTTCTTCCGAGTCTTTTAAAGAAGACTTTGGTGGTTAGGTTTCATAACCAACTTGTTTGAGAAAAAAAATAAATAAAATAAAGTCATTAACTTTATTTTAATTATTGACCACTCGAAGACCCTCTTTTATAATAAAATAAGATCCCTTTTTGAAAATAAAAGACTTAGGAATAAAGTAATTTCTTCTTAGCAACATTAAATAATTAAGGTAAAACATGATGGAAAGATGGGTTGGGGCCCACATTCATAACTTAATATAAAGAAACAATAATTACCACAACACATAAATCCATAATGTGCATTCCCAAGTAAATCCATCATTGATCCAAAGAAATAAAAATAATGCATAATCATGTTTTATGCATCTAACCATCACAACATCATTATCATAATCTTGGACAAAAAATACCCATCATATCCTTTTTGTAACTTTATTTTGACCAAATGATATGAAATATAAAACCTTATTGATCATTCTTCAATCTTTACTTTTCTAGAAAATTTGGTTTTTGACAGGTTTTATATGATCTTAAATTTGACACTCATATGGTCGTCATTCTCCACTTTCTTTGGTCTACAGATGTGAGTCATTTTCCCGTCAAGTTTAACACAGTGAACCTTTCCTATTTTTTTAAAAACTAGAATTTAGAGTTAAAAAAAACACTTCACACCCTGCTCTCAACATTTGGAATCACTAAAAATGGTGTCCGATTGTTCCATAAATTGTAGATTTTATCACGATATCGAAAGTCTTGATTATAAGACCAATTTGGAGAAGCCATATCTTACAAGAACATAAAATTTTTTGAAGGGAAAATGTAAGAATCACTTAATATATGTCATGATAAATTAATGAATCTTAAATCAAGTTAGAATTGGCCCTGCCATCAAAGGTGACTAGGCTCAAATATGATGGAAAAAACTTGTAATTTTGACTCTTAAAATTTGTATGTGGTACAGAATTTTGGGATAACACTGGTGACCATGCTAGAATCTTTTGGCAAGGCAAAGGAGGATTGCATTAAAATTCTAAAATTCTAAAAAAATTAAAAGGTACAATGCAGGTACATTTTTCCTTGAATCGCTATGCGTGGATACCTCAAAGATTGAATAAACGAGGGATGGAAAATCCGGTTTAGCATGAATGAAGAAAGGGAAATAAGAAGTCCGTGAGAATGATTGCTAGATAGATATGGCCACAATCAACAATTCCATTTCATTGAATTTCAAGCATTCAAAGTGATGATACATCATATTCAATTTTTACATAATAGCCAAACAAATCCTCTTAGAAAATTTTATTTTCAAAGCATGAAATTGAAAGAAATCACTTACATGATCTGTGATATGGGTTGTTAATTGATCTCTGAATGAAGTTGAGAATTTATTACATGATCATGAGTTGTAAAAGATAAAATATTTCAGAAGAAAAACAACAAAAACAAAACAAAACAAAAATGAAAACTATATACAAGTGAAAGAAACACGTGAGAAAACTATCCATTTTCATATACTTTCCATTGTGGAACAAAGCATGGAGCAACACATTCCTGAAATAACATGTATGTAAGTGATAAAACTTCAATAAGCCTTGTATTTTGTATACATATAACTATTTCAAACTCATATAAAATGAATGTGACAAACTCATCTCAATTTTAAAAAAATGAATCAGTGATACTAAATCCATGAGACATGTAGTCATCAAAAAAATAAGAAAGTTTGAAATCATTGTTGATATTTGTCTCAAGACCTTTAAGTAAATGATTATGAACATCCTCAAGTTTTATATTCACTTCAAAAGTCACTAATTCAGGTTGGAAAATGTCAAAAACATGAATATATTCATAATCAAAATATGTCATTACCTTACTCACTTCATACCTTTGAAAATCACAAAACACAAAATTTTCATACTCAACTTCCATAACCATATCACATGCTTGGAATTTATCCATTCTTCATGATTGATTGTAACACACATTGGAAAGTGGAATGATTCAAATTCATGTTTCAACATTGCATCATTTACTAATTCTACATCAAGGTCACTTGAAAAGATGAGTTTTTCATGATTGATTTCTAGCATTTTATGGTGTATCTCATCACCAATGATATTGACATTTTCAAAATAACATTTGAAATCAAATGTCCAATAATAATATTCAATTTTTGTGTCAATAAGAAATTCAGATTTCTGAATTTCAAAACCCTCTTCCAAACTACATAAAAGAGGAGGATAAACAAAATCACATATATTTAAATCAAGACTTTCACTTACAACATTTTCATGATGACAAGTGAAATCTTCAACATCAAGAAAGGAAGTTTTGAGTCCAACTTATCAAGAATTTTTTCAATGATTAAATCAAAATCTTCAATCTCAATTTTCATGGGAGTGTTTGGAGCATCTTTTGAAAATAGAAAAATGAGGGTCTCTTCATCAAAAGAGGTGTCATTATCAATGAATGAATCACACCCTTGATTGTATTCTAAATTTTTCAAACTTTGATGTGATGAAACAACTTCACATTGGTTAATTTCTTAAAAAGATACATGAGAAGAAGCCAAATAATTTCTTATTTCTCTAAAATAAATAGACTTCATACTCAACAATCTCTTTTCATGATCTATCATAAATTTAGCAAAATGGATACATGTGTACAAACTATGTTCTTGATGGAAAACTTGACAAAATGAATGAGGATTAGGCCACTCACTACACAAAAATATAACACAAAATTTGTAGCTTTTTCTTCCAAAACATTCAATCTATAAGAATTAGGTAGGATCCTCATCCATGAAATCAAAGCTAAATATTCATTTGGCCTACAAAAGAATGGAATTTCAAGATATTCAGAGAAGAAACAATTTGTGAAATTCTCAAAAGTGTCATCTTCTTTCCAAATAGATTTTAGCCATGATTCAAGTTTTGGGTGAGAATGGTTTCAAAAATATCATATAAATCATGCCATTCTTGTAAGAAATCATTTTCAATATAACCAAGTAAAGATGCAACATGTATCAAATCACTAAAAAATAAATCAACATTTGAGTAGCCATCAAATTTTGAGGCACCCACTAAACTAGTCAAGTCACTATCACTTTGTCTCGCTAAACATCTAATCTTTTTAAACCACTTCCATAGGAATCGATTGGTTTGCTTCCCCCATTATCTGTTGAACTCCCTTGAATGCTCCATTTTGGAGTTTCAGAAGCACACCCGGGCGATTCCCTTGCATCAAGGTCTTATTTTGTTGATCCATAAATGCTACCTACTGAAGTACCCTGGTCTTCCTTCCTCTCCTAGCCCGGCTCCCCCTTTGATGGGCTCTGCTGCTGCCAGCCCTGCTTCTCCTGCTGCCCCTGCTGCTGCCCCCTCCACCGTTGCTGCCACCCCCATGCCGGCTCCACTAACTTCTCCTTCCATTCCCCCTGCTGCTGCTCCCGTCACCCACCTCGCCTCTACCTCTAAGAGACCAGTCACCAGGGCTTCCAGGAGGCTCAACCTTGAGACTCTTTCTGTGGAGAAGGAGCCTTTTGACCTTGAGATTGCTCATGACCTGCTGAACATCAGTAGTGCCAGTCCCCGGGAGGTGCGGATGGATAGCTCTTCTAAGAGGTTGGAGGCCTTAGAAGCTGAGATGAATTTGCTGAAGGATGAGGTCAAGAACCTTGCCAAGCAGAAAGGCAAGAAAAGCAGGGAGGAAGAGGGGAACATTGATAGCAGTCAGATTGAGGACATATACAAGAAGCTGACCTCCTTAGACTTCCACTTAGGAAAGGCCAAGACTAGACATGATTACAACATTGTAGCCTTTAGGGCGATTGAGGAGTTCATCCAGGGCCATGCCAAAAGTGTTTCCAACCTCAGCGGTGTCCCGGCTGCACTTTGGGGCAACGAAAAAGAAAGCAAAAGAACCATTGAGGAGCTTGATAAGACTGATGTTGCCCATATGACTACTTTGGGTATGTTTCATGCCTGGAAGAAAATCAAGATCAGTATCGATAAAGCTACCACGAAGTAGCTCTAGGAGCTTCTGCTGATTTTTGCTATTTTTCTGCTGTTTCTTTGCGGTCGGTTTGCTGTTTTTTTGCTGTTGTTTTGCTGTTTTGTCTCGGTTGAGTAGCTGTTTCTGAGCTACTTGGAGCTTCGTTGTAACACTTGGATCTTGATCCATTCTCTCTGTTTCTCACTCTTATTCCGGCTCTCAGGCCTTCTTTTGTATTCAAGGGTATAGTCCCTTTCAAAAAACTATTTGCCAATAATAATAAAAAAAAATTTGAGGCACCCATGGGAAAAATCCTTGGAGACTAACTAGGGTTTAGAATGAGGCTAATGATGTTATGAGTAGATAGTGAGAGAAATCTACCCAAATGAAAAGAATGATTAAGAATGAAAGAAAAAAATCCCTAAGCGAGTCAAAAAAAAATTGTCGACAAAATGTATCAACAACAAATCAACCCTTCAGCCTACTGCTGAGGTCAAGGTGGAATTGTACCAGTTTAATCATAATGAGACTTAAGAAAAAAATCAAGCATGCAAAAGGGTAGTTTAATGTTAGGCCATTAAATATCATACCAAAAATATAAGAAACCTAACGAGATTCTGGAAAAATCCTTATCATTCACAATCATTCCAAGAAATAGAAAGAATAAACAAAATGTACAAAAACATAAAAGAACTATACATATTTACAAATGGTCATTCTGACCAAACACAATGACAAAAATGTCAATGAAATAGGAATTCATTAATGAGAACAATATCCATAAAAGAAATTATATTCTACTAGATGAAAATGTACACAATTACAATCATGATCATGTAATGTCTTCATCAACTCCACCAGATTCCAAAAGCAACCAATATCCCAAGGCATACAAATAACTGCAGCCAGTTCAAGTTAGAAAATGAAAATATTCTAGATAATCGGAAAGATTATTACATAAAAATTGGATATATATGTTCATTCTCCTCAAGCTTTTATAGTCACCTAAAATGTTGCGGAAGAATTTTGTGAACAAAATCCATCTCGTAGAAAATAACAAAAATAAATTCAAATGGAAAATTGACTATAGTTTAGCAGTGTATTGTGATTGTCCGCCTTTTCTTCATTTCTTCTAAGTCTTTTAAAGAAGTCTTGGGTGGTTAGGTTTCATAACCAACTCATTTGAGAAAAATAAATAAAATAATAAAATAAATTCATTAACTTTATTTTAATTATTGACCACTCAAAGACCCTCTTTTATAATAAAATAAGATCCCTTTTTGAAAATAAAAGACTTAGGAATAAAGTAATTTTTTCTTAGCAACATTAAATAATTAAGGTAAAACATGATGGAAAGATGGATTGGCGCCCACATTCATATAAAAAAATAATAATTACCACAACACATATATCTATAATGTGAATTCCTAGGTAAATTCATCATTGATCCAAAGAAATAAAAATAATGCATAATCACGTTTTACGCATCTAACCATTACAACACATTACCATAATCTTGGACAAAAAATACCCATCATATCCTTGTTGTAACTTTATTTTGACCAAATGATATGAAATATAAAACCTTAGTGATCATTCTTCAATCTTTACTTTGCTGAAAAATTCAATTTTTGACAAGTTTTATGCGAGCTTAAATTTGACACTCATATGGCCGTTATTCTGCACTTTCTTTGGTCTATGGTGATGGTCATTTTCCCATCAAATTTAACACAGTGAAAATTTCCTATTTATAAAAAAAACATAATTTAGAGTTAAAAATAACACTTCACACCCTTCTCTCAAAGCATTTGGAATCACTAAAAATGGTGTCCGATTGTTCCATAAATTGCATATTTTATCACGATATCGAAATTCCTAATTATAAGACCAATTTGGAGAAGCCATATCTTACAAGAACATCAATGTTTTGAAGGGAAAATGCAAGAATTAATTAATATTATTTATGATAAATTAATTAATCTTAAATCAAGTTAGAATTGGCCCCGCCATCAAAGGTGACTAGGCTCAAATATGATGGAAAAAACTTGTAATTTTGATGCTTAAAATTTGTATGTGGTACAAAATTTTGGGATAACGAGTAATATCATACAAATATTGTGATGAATAATGCATATTTTGAACTTCAATGGAATCTCCCTTTATTTTATAAATAAATTTTTGACTTTGAAAAATTTCTCCCTTTGCAATGACTCCCACAACAATGGTACAAAAGGTTAGCTCAAGTCAAGAGAGCTTCCTAGGTGGTTCACTCAACTAGGTGTCACAAGTTATCTAAATACGAGCTTGATTTACCAATAAAGGCACACCAACTATTCTTGGGTTATCTCCTCTTTACTTTACCCCCTTCAAAAATAGTGAGCAATAAATGCGTTAATCATGTGTTCTTAGTGGGATCGCAATATAGATAATTTTGACTCTAACTCACAAAGGTAAAACTAGACAAGTAGGTATACAGAGAACTTTCTGTTTCATCCACATGGTTCCCTCTTGTCTGGAATACTTTAGGGTTCCTAAGACCACCACCATTGTTGTACCTTAGGGCTTATTCCAAAGGGTTTATGTCCTAGTTAAAGCGGAAGGGATGTACCCTTATACGAACTTGAAAATATTGTTTGATGATTGTGGTGTATTTTTTTAATATTTTATACTTAATGTGGTTTTCTTAAACATCATTTTCCAGCTTGCATGGAAATTGTATTAGTATTTTGCGTTTGAACCTCCTTTCTTTGACAATCGAATTAGGTCCTACACGTGAAATATTAGTAATTTTCCACAAGATCAAAATATCATGAAAGAGGGTTTAAGTGTTGTTTTGATTCCCAAGATCACCTAAAAGGTGTGAGGGAAGAGCATACACAACGCAAAATCCAACTATAACAAGAAATGGAAAACACTTTTGAAATTCAAATTGTAAGATAGTTCATTTTATCCAACTTTGGCATTCGTTCCCTTAGCAAATAAAGTATAATGTGATGTATTTTTAAATCATAACAAATATATGAAGGTTGTTTTTGATTCCCAAGATCACCTAAAAGGTGCGAGGGAAGAGCATACGTGAATCCATTCTTATGAAAAAATAAACAACATCCATTTACTTTGAACAAAACAAGTTAGCCAAAAGCATGTGAATATTTCCGTGAAAAACAAAAGTTAGACTCGGATAAAAATCTGCAATAAGTTAGTAAATCAACAAAACATGCTTTTACAACCTTCAAAGTAAATTTCAACTCGCACTATGATACCTATGCTCAAGGTTTGGTATATATGCACACTTTTGAACGTGTACGTGGCTCTATGAAAACCGATAGTGGACAAATTGTTTACATGGCCAAAGAGTTATGTACGCGGGATTTTAGATGCATACATGGGTCCATGTGATAGAGTCAGGTAGAATACTTATCGAGTACGTACACACATAAATAGATATGTATGCGTTTGTTTTCTTAGGTACACAAACTGACTGAGAATACAAAAATACGAGATACCCTGATTATGAGTATGCGGGAAGAAAGATGTATACGCACACCTCTGCATGTGCTACAAATATATTGTGACATTATTTATAAATTGTAATATTATTAATAATGTGTTAATACAACTCATTAATAATATAGTTAATAGTTGTGTGTGAGTGAAGTTGTTGAATAAACAAATCATGTAGCTATTTTGGTGTGAGAGATATCCTAGTGATATCTTTAAGAGATTCATGGAGAGAGATTATAGGGTTTGAAGATGAGTGTTGACTCCACCTTTTAGGAGATCAAACACTATATATGTAACCTCTATCAATATCAATTATTTTCCCAGATGAATTTCTAGATTTGATATTATAATATTCGGTGTCTATTTCTTATTTTATTGTGCAGTTTTTATCAGTGGTATCAGAGTTGGTCTAATCAAATTCATTAATGGATTCCTAACTATTTAGTGGGTAGCATTAAGATTGATCTAGTTTCCTGTATATGCAATTCCTGATATAATAGAGTATGAATAAGTGTAGAGAGGTGTCCAAGATTTGGGAAATCTGTGGTGAATGAAGTTTTGAATTTTTCAATTCCCTTATAGCTGAAGTTTCATGGTTTGGCCGTATTGGTGAAGTGGGCAACGTTTTTGACCCAGGTCGTATATTTGAATTGGAATTCAAATGAGGGCTTGAAATTGCATCATTTCCAATGTTTTTTGACTCACCATCAGAGTGTACACAGAGCATGCCTTGTTGGATCTGACCTAAATCTGATCTCCTAATACTCGATAGTGTATTAGACTGCAAGCCTTCATCATTTGACTCAATCTCCCTTGTGAACCATATATTCTTCACTGCATGTTCATTAATTTCATAGTAATTTTGTTTTTCCTATGCTTTATCTTATGGATTCTCATCTTTGATGGTGAATTATTTGGCCAAATAAGTTGCATTAAACCTTCCCTAAGCTCATTGCTAGTTTTGCATCAAGCCATTTTTAAATTTAAGTTGGAAAGTCTGCGAAGCCAAGTTGGATTGGGAATTGTGTTCTTGCATTCTAAATGTTACATGCAGATTGAGTAGAAGTGTAGGTCATGGAAGATACAGGATTTGACAAATGTCTACCGCTTTCCTCATGCACTAATTTGCTTTGGATCTGAACGTCTTCCTATATGCAATTGGAGCACCTTTCTGTTAGGGTGGTAAAACCTACAGCCAACACATTGTAGTCCCCTATTATTATCAGGAGCTTTGATTTTCCATTAACTACAATTTCTTGGCATTAGCGTTGTGTGTTTGCACAATTCATGTTTCAAATCCAGTCTCCACTGAGCATTTCACTCACTTATCAGCTGGTCCACATGGATGTTTGGTATTATTCAGTTCTCTTCTATTGTTTGAGTCGATTCCTTAGTATGAAACATCTCCATGCTAAAGTTTGTTAGATAGTCTAATTAGAATTTATAGCTATTTTTATGGGATCACTTTGTGGGCTTGTTTTAGTTAGTCTAGTGTCTTTAATGTGCCCAATAATAATAGTTTGTTATAGTTGGTTTGCAATACAGTTTTAGAAGTTTGAGAATTTTTTTATTGAGTCAATAAATGTTAGTCATTATAAATTCTCATATCATCCAATAAGTTTTATCTTTGTAATAGAGTCGTCATTAAAATTTTTGAGTCGAAGTTATTAATTTGTTAATTGTTTTTGGCTCTATCGTAAAAAATTCAAAGAGTTAAGTAAATAATATCTAAGTTGTATAGTCGTCAAAAATTGTAAAAATAAAAAAGAGTTGCCTCACGAACACATTTTTGGTGTTACCCGACGTCCAATTTCTTTTATAATAAGATGAATAATTTTATAGTTCTAATGATATTTGTGATGACTCCAAAGAAGGAAAATATTCCTAGCTTCGGGGGCTCCACCCCTTGACCCCGATCTCAGTATCGTGATAGGGAGCATGCCTAGGGTGCTGCCCAGACCCTACAAGGAGCACTACCCTTGACTCCACATTGGGCTGCCGCCCCTAGACCCCTACTTTGGAATTTTAGAACCAAAGAAAAGATTTGTGGGGAAGATGCATCGACAAAAGATGGTGCAAATTTGAGCTTCAACATCTAATTTGCTGAGTAAGCAATGTGATTCTTGGAAGATGGAGGAAATGGAGGCTAGAGGTCAATCAATGACCTCTCATTAGTCACCAACGATGGGGCCGCATAAAGCTATGGTGGCAATGTGTGTGTGTGTGTGTGTTTTTTTCTTTTATTTTAGATTTGTAGTATGATTTCAGAGTTCCTATTTAAATAAGTAAAATGTTCACATTGAGGGGGGGAACTAGAACATGGTCTCAATGTTTAATTTTCCCTCTATTCGAGAAGTGATGATTCCTACATGATTCCCTGAAGGAAAGACATAGTGGACAAATGAAAGCACAAAGGAAAAGCAATGACATGATATTTGGGTTGTTGGTTGTCCTATAAAACCATCCCTTTTTTAGGTTGTTGGTTGTCTTGTAAAACCATCCTTTGTTTCAGGTTTTTGGTTGTCTTGTAAAACCATCCTTTGTTTTAGGTTGTTGGTTGACCTACAAAACCATTCAAATCATGAGCACGCATGGGCGACAAACTACAGAAGGAAGTGTGATTATTTTTTCTACCTTGTCAACATTAGGGGAGTGTATATTGGGAATTAATAATGTTAACACCAGGGGAGTGAATGTTACAGATATATTGTGACATTATTAATAAATTGTAAAATTATTAATAATGTGTTAATACAACTCATTAATAATATAGTTAATAGTTGTGTGTGAGTGAAGTTTTTGAATAAAAACTCACGTAGCTATTTTTGTGTGAGATATATCTTAGGGATATATCCGAGAGATTCATGGAGAGAGATTATAGGGTTTGAATATGAGTTTTGACTCCACCATTGTAGGAGATCAAACACTATATATGTAACCTATATCAATATCAATTATTATCTCGAGATGAATTTCTAGATTTAATGTTATAATATTTGGTGTTTATTTCTTATTTTATTGTGTAGTTTTTATCAACATGCATACACGGATCTGAAAAAGAATGACAGAGGAAAACAAGAAGCAATATGTATACGAGCAAGATTTGGATGTACTTGTAAAGTTGAGTATGTACACGGCCCATTCAACTTTTTCCTATACGTGTGCCTATAGGTGATGTCAAAACAAAAGCAATGATAACTAGATCATACCAAGCTAAGGACTCGATGCTAATCAAACACCACGATTAATAAGATGAAAGTAATTCACCGAATAATTTTACATAAACCTTTGCAAACAAATGAGTAGCAATATCATATATTATTATGGAACTCAATTAAATACAATGAGAATGGACCTTGCTTATATAGGCAAGGAATAAAAATCTAAGAACCATCAAGGTCATAGATCAAGCCATAAATCAAGGAAAGAAAGAGTCATCAAAGAACTAGTCAAGACCATATATTTAGGAGAGAACTAGACATCAAGGATCTATTCAATACCATAGATTAAGGAAATAACTATACCTAACAACTAGATAATATCCCCCTAATATCTAAATAAATAAAAATAAATATCCACACACATAAGTGGGTGAGGCTAAATACATAAAGGGAAATAAAGTACCTAGGTGATCATGAGCTAAGGTAAATACCTACACTAACACCCTCCCTAAAGTGAAGCTAGGGGCCAAAATAGACGTCGTATGTCCACAATAAGAGTCTTGAAAACTAGGTTTGATGTGGTACTCATGTACAATAATTGGGAAAAAGGACACCGCAAGGTACCCAAAACCAATAACAACAAAGTAGAGGGAAAAAACCTAGTGCAAGGCATCCTAAGAAGCTCAACTCAAAAAAATGATACAATGCTAAAGATGTTTGGTGTGCATTGTGGTCTGAATCCACTACTCATATAAAAATCTCCAAAAAAGCCCGACACTGGCTTCACCAAAATAGCTTCATAGAAGGATACTTTGAATGGTGTGATGTCGAAAGTGCAAAAAAACACCAAACATAATTTGATCAATCTGCTACAAATTGGTGTGCCACAATCTAAGAAAAATAACCAAAGCAACAAGGCAAGGACACAAAATCCAAAGTGTCACGATATAAGAAAATCCAAGGTAACAACGCAAGAACATAAAACCCGAAGACAAACATAATTGAATCAATTTGCTTCAAATAGGTTTTCCACAATTCAAGAATAATAAACAAAGAAACAAGGCAAGGAAACAATATCTAGAGTGTCATGATCCAAGAAAAGCCAAGGTAACAAGGCAAGGACATAAAACCCGAAGAAGCATGATCAGCACCATGCCCTCTCATATTGTTGAATGGGTAGAGTGACACTACAAATCTATATGAGTTGTGAAAAAACTACTCAAACACTGGAAAACTAACACCGAACTTCACCAAAATAGCTCCACCACAAGAGAGACTATCAACATGTTAAAAGTGTCGAAAATAAAGATACAAAATCTCTCAATAAATAAGAGAGATACACTACACATGCTAAAGAAAAATTCTCAAAACAAGTAGCATTGCAATGCATAAGGTACAAAAAGTGGAGAAAGATGTCGAATGGTGGAGGAGTCATGCATGTAGAATCCTCTCAATGAATCCCTATATCACCACTATGAGTGATCAGATATCCACCCCAAATCAACACGGATGGATGAAGAAGAAGTCTACATATGACTTGGTGCAAAATGCACAATGGGTGTATACAAATGAACATCATAATGTGTGTCAGATTGATCGTGTCTAATAACTACAATATCAGGTTTCTCAAGCTTGAGTGAAGGTGAAAAACTCATGTGTTGCTCATGATCCTCGAAAAGAGTCGAGTGAACAAAAATAGGAGCTCTGTCAATGTGTGATCCCAATGAAGTACCTGCTCAAAAACCTATGCCATGGTGATAATTTCACTTAACATGTGGCATAGGGGAAATAAGACCCTATGAATATCTGTCAATACCTCTTCCAATGAAACCCATAGAATAGATCATGCGAAAATCAAATGCAATGTTATGCTTCTCAAAAGAGCCATGCATGTGAGCAGAAGTAGGATACACAACATGTGTAACTGCAATAGGCACAAACCTAGAAGAACATGCAGTAATAAGCCTAATAGGCTTAGGAGCATCAAGAGTAGGAGCAGGCTCAAAACTTGACAAATCAAGGTCAATGGGTACAAGAGAAATAGTTGCAAGTTGACTAGGATCATGGATATAACTTTCCATAATATGATGGAGATGCTACAGATCGCAAGTTTTTCCTTATCGTGAATGAGTGCTTGTAGAAGATAATTTCACTTCTTGAGTGATATTTTTCTTTCACACACTTCGAGAGAAAATTATACCATTCTTAAAATCCATTATAGATACAATAATGCAACTCTCAAAAGTTTAGGACGTCGGGATCAATCGAAATTACGTAAACAAGTGATTTCAACACCCCTCCATATTTGGCACTTTATAATGAGTGTATGTTACGATATGGAATTTAAAAAAATTATATTTTGATTCTAAAAAAATATTTCCAATGGAATGAGCACAAACAAACAATAACTTTTACAAAAATGGCACTTAAAACCAAGTTTCGATCAAAAGCTACAAGTTCTACAAGTTTATGCTATGTTATTTATTTTAGTTGCAAGTAATACAAAATAAAATGCTCTTGCCTTCACCACACAAATAAAATGAAAGGGGGTGGAATTAAGCACCTACTAGTAGGAATCAATAGATTTAAGTCCTCATATGACCATACCATATGACCAAGGGATAAGAATTTCAATGGGTGTTGGCACAACTTACTAGAAACAAAAACTACCCAATGCAGATCCCGAGAAACTCGACAAAACCTAGAAAAATAATTTATGATTTTTGTTCCTCATTAGCATGGATTCCAATGCATCATTAGTCTATTCCTTTATAATAACAAAAAAACTCAAAACTCGATCGCCTCCAGAAATGGTCAAGTTTACACTCAATCTTAGGGTTTTGGCACCTTCCGAATCCAATGGAAACTTTTTTTAATAGAAATGCATGCAGCAAAAATATGAACAAATCCTGAATATATGAATATATAAAAAAATCACTTTGATACCATAAAAGGAATGATAACCATATCCTACCAAGCCAAAAACTCAGATGTTAATCAAACACCACGATCAATAAGATGAAAGAAACTCACAAGAATAACTTTACACAAACCTCTGCAAAAAATGAGCAGCAATATCATATATTATTATGGAACTCAAATATATGAATATATAAAAAATTGTTTGCAAAACAAAACTTACAGATGGATGTCAACAACACTCTCTTGCTCTGATACCATGAAATGAACCATAACCAGATCGTACTCAAGTTAAGAAATCGATACTAATCAAACACCATGATCAATAAGATGAAAGCAATTTGCTAGAATAACTTTACATAAACCTTTGCAAACAAATGAGCAAAAATATCATATATTATCATGGAACTCAATGAAGTACAATGAGAATGGGCCTTGCTTATATAGGAAAGGAATAACAATCTAAGAACCAATCAAGGTCGAAGATCAATCCATAAATCAAGGAAAGAATTATTCATCAAAGAACTAGTCAAGACCATAGATTTAGGAGAGAAATAGACATCAAGGATCTAGTCAATACCATAGATCAAGGAAAGAACTATACCTAACTAGATAATATCCCCCTAATATATAAATAAATAAAAAGAAATATCCACACACATAAGTGGGTGAGGATAAATATAATAAAGGTAAATAAAATACCTAGGTGAACATGATCTAAGGTAAATACCTACTCTAACAAAAACACATGAATATGACATAGAAACCTTAAAAACATATAATTTTTACCAAATTAGCTCAAATCAAAATTTAACCCATCATAATAAATCCTAAAAGAAAGACTTAAAACATATAAAACTAGTGAAATAACCTAAGGATCTTAATTTATTTCACATGTGCATGATTTGGGTTGGAAAACTAGAGAAAATTATCAAAAATACATTAAAATAAAAGGAACTATGGTTAGAGTCCCACCAGCATGCCATATGTGCTCTTGTTTTAGTTATCTATTCAAAGAGAAATGAAACTAACACCTAGTAGTTTCAAAACAAATCTAAACTAAACAAGATATAAACATAAACATTATGCATTAGAACCTTGAAAGAACTTCAAACTAACATGCTAACATTCATTCCTCTACTCTTTTGAAAGCTAAACAAGGAGATGGACCTATGTAGATCCTTAGCTATCAAAGGGTTGATAGTTGTTTCTTGATCCAAGGGGATTAAGGATGGAGGTTCATCAAGCCATGACACATCTTGATACATTGATGGAAATATGAAGGAATGTCCTGCAAAGCATGGATCCATGAGTTTCCTAAGAGCATGTTATATGGTAGATCCAAGTCGAGAACATGGAACTTTGTATCATGATAAGTCAGCCCTATCTCCATTGGAATCACTATAGTGCCTGCTAACTCTCACTCCTCATTATCATAAGCCATGATTGTAATAATTTTGGCACCTAGATCTATTTCTAAGTGGCCTAGCCACTTAACCAACTTCAAAGTACAAATGTTTAGACCATATCCACCATCCACAAGTACTCTCTTGATCTTGCAATGGGTAACAACTAATTATAGATATAAGGGTAAGTTGTGTTCTAGGTTATTACGTAGGATTGCAACATGATCAAAAGTGATATGATCATTTGAGTGAAGGTGTGAAACCATGGCTTGGAGGTGCGTGGGATCTACATCATTAGAAAATCCCTAACTCTACGATGTTTTATATAATATGTTTTAATGGGCAGTAGAGATTTTGAGGAGATATAAGAATGATATCTTAGCAAAGCGTCTTCTCTAATCGGTCTATCAAATTATATTGACATTCTGAGGGATCGGTAGAGGATCGGTATGATTAAAGGAGCATGTCTCATCCATATTGCATGACTCTTTTCTAAGATCCTAATAGTATTGACATGTTCATCAGATGAATGGATACATCCTATGAGATAATCGAAGGGACTATCATTAGTGGGATAAATATAAGTGGAAGTCCTATAGTCATTGGAAGTTTGTCTATGATCTGGATTCCTTTTATTTTTATCTCGTATGGTTAGGAAAGGGCTCTTTAAAGATACCCATTTTCTCATTTGGCCCTTTTCCTGAGTTAGGGGGAATCTACGGTGATTTTACCCTCTTCAATGAGGTCTTTTATGTAATGGCGTAGTCTCAAGCACCTATTTGTCTTGTGCCCTTTAACATGGTGGAAGTCACAATACTCATGCTCTTTGAACCAAATGGGTTTTGGAGAATTTTTGGGTATGGTATCATCGCGGTTGGGTACTCCACAATTTTTACATTATCTAATTGTTTTAGTATGGAAGATAGGGATTATTTTAATGGCATGAACTCACATTTGGTGGGCGTGTTGGGAAAAGGTCCTTGTGATAGCTTTAAAATTAGACCAATCTGTATGGCTTGGATTCTCTTAGAGTCCGTAATGCCATCTCCAATGATTGAAAATATTTTGTGAGAATCGAATCGGAAACGAGGCACCACGAAGTAGTTGCACTCCAACGGAATCGTGATAGCTCCAGCGATAGCAAGGAAAAAATGATCAGTAATGGAAGAACTTGCTCAACAAAAACAAATCTTGCATAGAGGAAAGAAAACAGAGTGTCTTGGCATGCTCATAAATGAATAGAAAAAGGGTACATATAGGGTGCTAAGTAACCCTAGTGCATGACACACATGAAACCCTAAACCTAACCCATGTGAGATGACCCTCCAACATGAGAGGAGGACACATAAGATAACTCACACTAACATCCCCCTTCATCGAAGCTAGGGTAGTGGCTGTGATGATTCGGATGGAAAAGGAAGACACTCCTAAACAACTAAGAAAGATGTGCCAATAGGGCCCGGCAACTAAAAGCCTAATAAGGTGCCCATATACAAACACAGTCTTCCTAGAAGAAGAAGAAGAAAATAAGGACTACACAGCCCGAAGAAGATGGGAAGTCACGCAGGAGACCTCACCCCAAGAAGATACCATAAGTGAATAAAATTCATCTCAGTGAAGGGCTTGGTGAATAAATCTGTAATCTGATCAGTTGTCTGAATGTATTGAATGTCGATGATACCATCATGAATAAGCTCCCATATGAAGTGCATATGGATCTCAATGTGCTTCATCCGCTGATGTTGAACTGGGTTTCTGCAGATAGAGATCATGCTCATGTTATCACATTAGATAATGGTAGGCCGCCGAAAGTGGATGCCAAACTCTGTCAGAATACCCTGTAGCCAAATAGCTTCTGTGGCAGCATTAACTGCTCCTCTATATTCTGCCTCTATAGATGATATCGCAATTGCATTCTGCTTCTTGCTAGACCAACTAATAGGACCGAACCAAGAGATAAACTGTATCTAGAAGTAGATTTCTGATGATCTAAGTCACTGGCCCAATCAGAATCTATGAATCCAATCAAGTCAATATCAACCCCTCCATGATAGTGAATGTCATCGGCATAAGTGCCATGAACATAATGAATGATCCATTTAGCTTCTTTCCAATGTAGCTCATGTGGCTCCTGGATGAAACTGGACACAATCCCAACAACATATGATAAATCCGGTCGAGTGTGAGTCAAGTAAATCAAGCTTCCCACCAACTTCCAATAAAGAGTACCATCAACCAAGGGAGTAGAGCAATCTAAAATGAAATTCACCCAGTAAAGAAAAGGAGTAGGAGAATACTTGCAATCGGACATCTGAAAATGAGCTAGCAAATCAAGAGCATACTTAGGTTACGAAATCAATATTCCCGAGTCAGATTGTGAAATATGGATCCCAAGGAAGTAATGAAGCAGATCTAAGTCAGTCATGGAGAACTTGTTGGTTAAGGTGATCTTCACAGAATCAATAATAGAGGAAGAGCTACCTGTGATCAACAAGTCATCAACATATAGAACAAGAATGAGTATGGAGTCATCTTGCCGTAGAATATAAACATTTGGATCAAAGTGACACCTAGTAAACCCTGATGTAAGTAAGGAGTCCATCTTGGCATACCAAGCCCGAGGGGCTTGTTTAAGGCCATAAAGAGACTTCTTTAACTTACAAACAAGGGAGGAATCTTGGACATAACCTAGAGGTTGTTCCATATAGATCTCTTCCTCTAGGTCACCATGAAGGAAGGAACTCTTAACGTCCATTTGATGGAATTTCCATCTGTTCACTGCGCAATGGCTAGGGTCAGTCGAATAGAAGTCATCTTCATAACTGGAGCAAAGGTTTCTGTATAATCAACCCCAGCTATCTAGGAGAAACCCTTAGCTACTAATCGCGCTTTAAAATTTTCGACGTCTCCATCTACTCCATACTTTGTTTGGAACACCCACTTACACCGAACGATTTTTCTTCCTTTCAAAAGAGTGGTGAGATCCCAAGTATCATTCTTCATGAGAGAGGAATACTCCTCATCCATGGCAGAATCCCACTCAGGAATACCAGAAGCCTCCCGAAAAGACTGTGGATCAGAAGCAAAGGTGAAGAAAGAGTGGGGTCCAATGAAATCTGAGCGAGTATGTCTCATATCTGAAGTATCTCCAACTAAATCTCCAGCACTTTACAAAGTTTTCCTGGCCCAAAGGGGACCAGGAGGATCAGGCTTAGAGTCGGAAGATTCTTCACTTGAGTGAGAAGGGACATAGTCCTCATCATCACTACTGTCAGAATCAGAAGACTTAAAGGTCTGATGGTCGGGAGGATCTGGAAGAGGAGCACGCTCAATAATATCATCATCTGATGAGTCAGAATCTGAATCAGTGAGCTGAAGAACCTCAATAGGTGGAGAAGTAGAAGTTGAAGAAGACTCATCAAACTTAACACTTCTCTCAATATACAACTCATGAGAAGTAGGATTCATCAATCGATATCCCTTCATGCCATCAGGATACCCTACAAAGATACAAGGTTTGGATTGTGGTTCCAAAGCCTTGCGTTTCTTCTTGGGAATCCAAGCCATAGCCTTGGATCCGAAGACTCGAAAGTTCTCAACATTAGGCTTATGTCTAAACCAAGCTTCAAAGGGTGTCATCCCTCTTACTACCTTGTGTGGAACACGATTCTGAATGTAATTTGCACAATTCACTACTTCAGCCCAATACTACAGAGGAAGAGACTTCGAGTGAATCATACAAGTGGCCATCTCCTTGAGTATGGTTCTTTCTTTCTGTGACTCCATCTCCGCAAAGGGCTATAAGAATCGTATGCTGCAAAGAGATCCTTCTTGAAGTATAGAAATCCATGAACCTATTGTTTACATATTCACCTCCATTTTCAGTTTGAAGAACCTTGATAGACCATTCCACTTGTTTCTCAGCAAGAGCCTTAAAGTCCTGAAAATGTTCAATGACTTCAGACTTAAGCTTAAGAAAACATACCCAAGTATATAGCGAATAGTCATCAATGAAGGTTAGCACATAAAGAGCTCTAGTAAACAAAGGAGAAGGAAATGGACCAGAAACATTGTTGTGAACAAGATCCAAAGGACGAGTGGCTCTCTAGGCTTTTCCTTTGTCAAAGTTATTTTTAGGATACTTTCCAAGGGTACAACCCTCATAAAGACCCTTAGAAAACTTGACATGAGGTAACCCGTTGACCACTTTTTTTTTACTCAATTGTTCAAGGTAGTGATAATTTAGATGTCCAAAATGCTCATGCCATAGCTTACTAACCTCATTTGCATGAGTGAGCAAGGCAGTGGGTGTAGAATCAGAAGTAAAGTGGGAGAAGGTGTACAACCGTGAATGGTGATCTTCCTTTCCCTTAGCCATTGTAGTGTCATTGTTAATCTCACGAATAATCATCGAGTTAGGACCAAATTCCACTCGCATTCCTTCACCAAGGTGAGTAATTTGGTAAACTGATAGGAGATTGGTAGAGAGATCAAGAACACTCAACACTTGGTTAAATGTTCCCCATCCATCTCTACTTGATCCACTACCAGAAACCGACACTTTCGTGTCATTACCCATCATGATTTGGGACATTCCACAAGGTTCGATGTTGGAAAACTCAACATGTGAAGAACCCATGTGGTGCGAGGCACCGGAATCTATAATCCATGTCGATGAAGGAGAAACTTTGGCTACAAGGGCCTTTCCTTTCTTCTTATCATTTTTAACACCTTTTGCAGTAGAAGACTCGGCCTTCGGAGCACTTTATTTTATGGATTCAGGAACACTTATTTTATTTTTCTCAAGTAAATGAGATAAGTGATCAATTTGTTTCTTAAAACAGTGTTGCTCGTCATGACCAGTCTTCTTGCAATAGGAACACGAATACTTTCTTTTCTGTGCCTTAGGCTCAGAAGTCAAAGTGTTTGTGTCATTTTTAGGTTTGATCTTGGTTTCTTTCTTAGGTTGATCCTTTGTTTCTTTCTTCTTTTCAGTCTTCTTTCCTTGCTAGTACTTGCTACAAGGGCATGTGACTTGGACTTGAGAGACCCCATTTGAATGAGTTTGTCCTGTTCTCAAATGAGTTGGGACGAAAAATAGTCAAAGGAGGGCATTGTCCAAGTATCGCCCAAAGCAGATTTTGTAGCGTAGAAATTTGACATGAAGACAGAATATTCAAGACCTAGCTTAGAGAGAATCGACAAGATCAGTTGAGAATATTTCTTTTCTACTTGACATCCTTTTAACAATAATCTAATGTGGACAAATTTTGAGAAGAAAGCTTGTAGGTTTTCAAAGTCACTAGGATTTAACCCTAGTAGTTCATTTTCCAACTCATGTGCTCTCATGTCATCTAGTTGTCCAAACATCACATCCAACATTTTCCATGCAGATTTAGGTGTTTCAGACGCCTCAATGTGGAAGAGAAAGTCAGGAGAAACGAACATGCAAAGAAGACCTAAAGCTTCATCACTACGGTTTAACCACTTAGATTTTTTAGGTTCATCATCTGGTTTAGTCTCAGTTCCCATGGTGATGCGGAATAACCCTTTACCCCTTAGTTTCATTATTATTTTCAATCTCCATTTGAAAAAGTTGAACGGCGTAAGCAAAAGGGAATTGAAAGTGCATCCATAGTGAGAGAGAGAAAAAATGTAGAAAAGAAACACAACCACCCAAGACAATAACAACCCCCACTTTCAGAACTTTATAGTTTAGTGTGTTGATTACAATCGGGTCCATGCATGTGGTTTGAAACACTTAGTAACTCGTCTTGCAATTAGCGTAATAACGCGTAAGAGAGGAGACCACAACAGTGTTTCGTGGAGTGCAACAAAAAGGACACCATAAACAAGCACAAGCAAAAAAAAAAGGAGGTGAAAGCCAACCCTGATGGTGAGAAAAAATGTCTCACATCGTAAAAGGAAACCCCCTTGTTGCAGACTGTGGCGGATGCGCTCACTAGTCGCAAGCAATAATAAGGGTGTAAAACAAGGTTTGGGAACTCAAGGAGATCAGATAGCCTTCAGAATGCTGGAAAAGAGCTTGGAAGACAAGGAGGTGCACGAAGTGTCACTGCACACTTGAGCGCACGATTAGAGAAAAATAATCGACAATAACCCCTAAATCTTATCATTTGGAAATGCTGAATTTTACTATTTTTGGAGTTATTGGAGTTAAAAAAATGATAGAGAGGTATTTAGATGTTGATTTTTTTTCGTAAAGAGAGCAATAATGTGAAATTAATAAAAAATAGATTTAATTAAATTAAATCTAATTAAGTACAAAAAAATAATTAAGATTGAAAAAATAGATCCTAATTAAGATCTAAAATGATAAAAAAATGAATTAGAATTTTAAATAAGATCTTTTAAATATCTATTGAAACTTCTAATTAAAAACTAATTAAAACAAATTTCTAATTTGGTTTTAGAAACTTGATATATATATTAAAAAAATGGAAAAGCTAGAAACTTTAAAACTTACCAAAAAAAAGTTAGATTTGTTTAACAAAAAAAAACTTACCATGAAAAACACGGGTCGTTTTTTTAAAAGCAGAGGATTTGTTTTGAGTAAGATTAAAAAGGAAAGTAATTTAAAACTTACCAAAACTTACCAGAAGGGCGATTTAATGAGGTACAGGCTGCGCCAAGTAGAAAAAAATGTAGAGAGGGTTAGCAGGCCGCGCCAAGTTTAAAGAAAATGCAAAGAGGTGTGACTAGGCCACGCCTGAAAGAAAAAACGTAGAGAAATGTGTAGGCTGCGTGGGAGAAGAAAAAATGCAGAGAAAAGTTGTTGCAGTCATGCGGGCATAAGATTTCAGGTTGTTTTGGTGTTGGGAGATGTGTGGGTGCCAAGGGAAAGAACTACTATCCACGCATACGATTTTACAACCGCTTCAAACAAAAAACTGTGGCAGATGATGTTGAAAACGCATGATCCACACAAAGCAAAGGTTTGAATAGAGATTGTGTGTGGTTGAACAATGGAGGAAGTGTGAAAAATTCACAACAGCTTAGATTAAAACGGTCGGAGGGATAAGCAGTCCATGTATAGTCAAAGGATCCTCCACGAGAAACCACTGACGTAAAAACACAAAAACCTACAACCACGACTATCATGCATAGACAAATATCCTACAAAAACCAGAGATCTTAAAAAAATTTCACTTCTATTTTAATAAAAATGAAATGAATCTCTATTTTGGATTTAGTTACATCCAACTAAAAAAGGCAGTAAAACCCTTGATTTCTCAAGGTATTATGAAAAACCTGCACATGCACAAGAAAAAAACACAAAAAACTTTCCGAGAAAGCTTGTTAGAGATATTAGCAAGATAATTTCTAGAAAATAGTGATCAAAAGATTTGCATGCAGAGTAAAATAACGAAACCAAGAAAGAGTAATAGAAACAAAAAAATTGAGTGCACGTTTACCCGATCTCAGCTCTAATACCAAACAATTTTCCATCACACCAAAAGCTCAAACTTATGGTGGAGAGGGATCTCATCGTGTTAATTATCGCTACACCAACACCCTCCCGCACGATGGAGCCGGGTATACACCCAATCAGGCCCAATGGCATATTAAGAGGAAGTGACACTGGGAATTTCCTGGGAGGTCACCCATCCCAGAACTACTCTGGGGGTGACGCACTTAACTACCTGGTATCAGAGCTGCATGACTTACCGTCACACCAAAATCTCAAACTATCCTACGCCAATAATGACATGTTTGTTTTTGTTGAAGTAATTCAATTTATCTAAGGATTTTGCTTCATGTTTGTCTTTGAAAACTGGTTTAAGTGTTCCCTTTGCGATGAGGGCCTTTTCAATTTGACTACCCTTCTCTATGATTTCTTCGAAGTTAGAGCCATAGTGCATTTACAAATGGAAGGCTATTTCTGGGTTCAAGTTAGGCACAAATATGCTTACCAATTTCTTTTCTGGCAAGGCATAATGGAAACAACTTTCCAACCATCACCATCATTGTAAAAATCTTGCAAATGTTTCATTGGGCTTCTATTTTACATTGCATAAGTCGTTCATTGTGATATCATTTTCCATGTTGTAGTAATAATGTAATAAAAAAAATTCTACCAACGTGGGCCATGTCGTAATGGAGCCCTTGGCTATGCTATAGAACCATTCCAATCCTAGTGCCCAAGGCTATGAGGGAAGAGTCATATTAAGAATTTATCACTATATGCGACCTCTTGGAAACCCATATAAAAGTCTTTGATGTGATCACGACGAGCACTTTTGCTTTTATATTTATTGAATTTAGGAACGGTAAAATTATTTGGGAAGGGTTACCGCAACATGTCCTTATCGAATGGGTAAGGGCATAGTTCTTCATAAAAATATTTCCTATTATGTCCTATGTTTCCCTCTTGTAGAGTAGTAATCGTGTATTTCATTTATTGTAATTCTCGTTCAATGAGTTGTTATTTAGTCGATAACATTGGTATTTGTGCCTTAGCCACTTTAAAAGTTGTGTCACTATATGGATCAAAGTAGAACTCGCTAGATTATGTTTTGAGTTTGTCTTTGTATATGTTCCTACTTGAAGATCCTAAGTTTGTTAATTTTTGGTTCAGTTTGAGGATCTATTTTTGAAGGATTTCTTCCTTAACTAAAGGATCTTCTTCCTTATCTAACTTGGGAGGTGATGAGGATTTGCGCTCAATCTTCACTTTATGTGAAGCTTTGTAATAAGTTCGTTGTGGGTCACCAAGTGGATTAGATGGGTCTCTTTTAGTGGTGTCATGATGTTTCTTAAGTAAAATCATATCCTATATCAAAGGGGTTATCGATGTCTAAGAGGGACCTTCGTTCTTATGTTTTATGATTAATGACTTTGGTTTCTACTTCACATTCCTATGGAATCTTAGCCCCTAATTCTAAGACTCTTATGAGTACTTGATCTTTGTTATAATAAAGAAGCTCGTCAAACCGACCTAGGTCTAATTGATGTTGTTCTTAGAAGAATCAGATTCTTCTCCACTATGATCAATTAATGGCTTTGTGTCCTTGACTTGTGAAAAGAGAGGCGCTAAGTTGTTTCCGCTAAATGGGAATGATTCAAAAGGATTTTCTCCTAATTCATGATGATTTGGTTTGGACGTCATCTTCGTGATTCTAGGCATCACTAGTCAAAGTGATACTAGATTTTGTCTAAATTTCCTTTAAAGTTTGCATGAAACCTAGGCATATGTTTATGTAATTCGTTTAATGTGATGTTGAAATAACCTAGTGTGTTCTAGAAGTAATGCTATGCAGTTGTTTTAATGATTCAAAGAACACTCATATGAACACTCAAATGTAATGATCACTTAAATTGTCATTCGCAAGCTTATACCCTAACTATGATTCTAGTGAAGGGTCCAAATTAGATAGTGACAATATCGTATTAATACGTAGGTTGAGTTATAATTCTAACAAGGCCTAAATATTAAAGTGGTAATCGACGCAAAGTGGTATTGATGCAATCCCTCAATGAGGTATACTAAAACTAGTTCGAATGCCAATGAAACCTAAGTTCTTTGAAAATGGAAGTTGTAAGTATGTATAGTGTAACAACACTATCCTGATACATTAACTAAGCAAGCAAGGTGTTAGTATCAAGATGATATTATTTTGGTATATATAAGGCAATATTAACACCCTCAAAAAGACTTAGATGATGTCAAAACTGAAACGGAGTATGAGTATAGCAGAAGTTGCTAGTTTTGCAAGCAGGTAACCACACAATAAAGGGACTTATATCAAGTTCTCAAGAAATTGAAAACATGACGTAAGTACCAAAATTGTGTGACTAGAATGTGAGAAAAAACTATCAAATTAAGGAGAGATAAATGAAGAACATAAATCACAATAGTGAAGAGAATATTGAAATCAAGATCAAAGGACTATCAAAGATATGAAAATGTACTTACACACTTTAGACTTTTAACAACCCAACAACAAACATGGATGGGTTTATATAGACAAAAATTGGTATGTTTCTTTCTCACTGCAAATGGGTAGTGAGAATGTAGGGTATAGATCAAAAGAATCAAAATAAACTAAGCGCCACTGGGCAGAGTTTCTCCTTGTTCTAAGGTGAGAAAGAAACCGAGCTAAGTGAGACTTCATTTTAATTCCGTGATGAAAGAAACTTATCTCAAACTTACATGGGTGCTTTGCCTTGTTTGAGAAACAAGGTTTAGAATCCAAGTAATTTGTCACTTCATGATGGTTTGATGTGACAACAAACTAGCAAAGTGGGCTCCAAGATAGAATGGATTCCCTAATAAGATCTCTCAACTAGGTGTCACAAGTTGTCTAGAGTGAGCTCGATTTACCCAAAGAGTCACACTGACTGATTTGGGAGTATCTCGGCTTTACTTTACCCCCTTCTAATACAATGAGCAATTAGTGCATTCAGTTTGTACCATCACTGGGGTCACGATACATACAACTTTGACTCTAACTTGTAATGTAAATCTAGTCAAGTGGGTAAGCAGAGCGCTTCCTATTTCATCCACGAGGTTACTTAACGGTGGATTACTTTAGGGTTCCTGGAACCACCCCCATTTTTGTAGCTTAAGGCATTATTTCAAAGGGGTTATGTTCCAGTTGATCGGATAGGGACATACCCTTTTCTGAAACCTGCAATATAGTGTGAAGTGAAATGGTGTGTTTTTTAATCTTGCTTAACTTAATGTGGTTTTAAGTAGCACACCATTTGGCAACCGTATGAAAACACATGTATTAGAAGGTTTTTGTTTTTTCTTGACTCCTCCTTTCTTTGACAAGTGTTAGGCCCTACATGCAAGGAGTTAGTAATTTTCCATCAAATAAGAAAGAGAGTTTGCATGTTGTTTTTGATTCCTAAGATCACCAAAAAGGCATGAAGGAAGAGCATACACAACGTGAAAACCCTACTAAAATAAGCCTTTGTGAAAAATACTTCAAAATATAGAGTTCATTTTATCCAACTTTGAAAGATTAATCCAATTATTTAAATGTAAAGTAAGTGTTTTTAAAAGTGACAAGGTGTTTTTAGAAGTGTTTTTGATTCCCAAGATCACCTAGAAGGTGCGAGGGAAGAGCATACACACTTCGAAAATCCCCTTTTAACTAAGAAAATGAAACACTTAAACTAATTTAGTCAAATAAAACCAAAAATAAACCTGCAATTACTTGTTAGAACTTGCAAACAAGTTAGAAAACCAAGAAAAATTAAGAAATTCTAGAAATCTATTTTTAGCAATTTTTAGTATTTTGCATTTTTGGAGGTCTCGGGGCACTTTGGGAGTTTGATGATAGAAGTAATGATACCAAAGGTATATTAATTTTAGAACTTCCTTGCAAATTTCACTGTTCTCTTTCCTACACCTATTCAATGGGTCAAAAGATATGACCCAAACTAGAGCACTATAAATTATATGAACAAACTGGATTGAACAGATATATTTGCACCCCCCTTCAAGGTGTATGCATGTTGTTTTAGGTGTGTGCACTTTGGTTTGGGTGCATGCACCCCTCTCGTATAAACCTAGTAGATTTTCGAGGTTCCCGCACTACCTAAGAGATGCCTATGCTAGCATAAGTGTGCTCTGCGCTAGAGAATGTGTGCCTCGCGCTAGGAAGCAAAAAATTGTAACAACTATGACATTGCATGTGTGCTGGAAAAGGGGTTCTTGCGCTAGAAAAAGGGTGTATGCACCATGGTTTGAGCGTGTGCACACCTAGTAAACTTTTTGTCTGGGAGAGCCGAGAATACACAGGATGCTTGTGCATGGGTTTGGGTGCCTACGTGCCTAGTGAAAAAATAGTTTATAGGGTGTCTACGTTAGTAGAAGGGTATGTGCACCATGATTTGGGTGTGTGTGTGCACTGCTTTAAAGTTCTTATGCATGGGTTTGGGTGCCTGTGCACCTCTCGTAAAAAGGAAATTCTAAAGGCGTCAGATTGGAAAAAGGTGTATGTGCCCTACATGAAACCCACCAAAAACATGGAAAATGAAATTTTAAAAGTGTCAATAGGTTAGAAATTAGCCATTAAATGCATTTTCTAGCATAAACTTAACAAAGAAGCATGAAAATGAGGGTTAACTACATAAAACCTAGCTAAAAAGCCCAAGGCAAAATATTTAACCCTACAAAAACATGTAAAAAGTTAGAAATTGAAATAAGAGCTTCAAAATGACTCCATTAATGGAGGATGGACTTCATGTCCTGTCGGACGTGCCAAATGTGTTCAATGAAAAGTTGTAAAATCCATGGACATGGGGTAATAATCTCTAAAGAAACCCCAAAGGCTTTTAACAAACTAGTCAGTGGACCATCAGATAAGAGATAAACAAGGATTCATCACTTTGCATACATTAATATTGAAAGAAACAAGAAAATCTAACATATTTAGTAATCCTCTACTCTTGAAAGCTTTAAAAATTAACCTAGGAAGGATTATAAGAAATTGGTTTGTGATTATGAGAATGGGAGCTCACCATTAATGGCTTCAAGGCCAATGGTTCTTCCCATTTACTCAATGCTTGGTGTGTAGTGCAATGGAAAATCAATAGCTCAATAAAAGAAATGAAATAAGCTCTAAACCCTAAGAAAAATGCTATAGTTTATGTTAGGAAGAAGGAGAGTTCTTAGAAATGAGAGGGGGTAGTGGGCTATTTATAGTTTTCCATTTGGGAAAGTGGAGGAATTTTGGTGCATGTGGGACTAAAGGATAAGCCAAAAAGTTGATTAGGGAGTCAAAGTAAGATTTGACTAGGTTTAGAAGAGGTTAATCATAGTTAGGACTAATTAAACTAAGTTAGGCTACTTAATCATTTTTAGAGGAGAATTAGGGTTCTCGAGAGAGTTTTAAGAGGTCTAATCAATCCAATGAAATGGATTGATAGGCTAGGAAGCTAGTAAAAGTGGTATAGAAGAGGATGAGAAGATGGTTTGGCCAATAAGGAACTATAATAGCCTGATTAATTGGTTTACAAGAGGAATACGACCAAAAGAATGTCGTAAGAGGGGATTTAGATCATCAATTTGCAAGAAGAAGAATAGTTAGTGCAATATTAGGAATACTAATACTTTGACCAAACTACATTTACCCCTCTTTAGGGTGACATAAGATATGTCACTTCAAAGAAAGTAGAAAAACATAAGAAAATAAATTTTTTTGAAGGGGTAGAAGAAAAATTAGTTAGCTAAAGGGATGCCCTTATAAGAGACGAATGACTAATTCGATCATTCTCCTAAGACAATTTGATATTGAGTTCAGTAAATCATAAATCATTGAAAGGACAAGTATTGGCTGATAAGTTGGTAGAAGCTCCTCTACCAGGAATGAAACATTTTTTTCTAGACCTACCAGATGCATCCATGATGTATGTCAAGAGGTCATGGAGTGGGAATTCCATTTTGATGGCTCATTCACCTTCCACGGATCAGGAGTAGGAGTGGTGCTCATCACTCCAATAGGTGAGGTTATACCAAGAGCATTCTATTTGGGATTCCCATGAGCTACTAACATTTTGGAACATGAGATAATCATTTGTGGCATCAAGTTGGCTATCAATTGGAATATCATACAACTACGAGTCATTGGGGACTCCCAACTTATCATTAAACAAGTTAATGATGAGTATAAGGTTAAAGATGAGAAACTTGTTCCATACAAGAAATTGGTTGAAACCTTGAAGGATTATTTTACACAATTTATCTTTGAGAAAATACCAAGGTCGCATAATAGATCAACAAATGTTATGGATATAATTGGATATCTCTTACGCATTCCACCTCAAGAGAGTAAAATTCCTTTCTTTATAGAGCATTTACAAATACTCGCATATGACATGCCAAAATATTGTTTGGCATGTGAGATTGTTGGTCCATCCTCCCCTTGGTATGACCCTATATTTAGATACCTACAAGATGGAAAATTTTGCCAAGACATTACCCATTATGAGAAGAAAACCCTTATCCACCATACAACCCATTATACCCTCCTTAAGTGTAGTGTGAAGTCTATGGGTGAAAACCATTTTCTCGGCACTCAAGGAGGATTCACTAGTCACAATCCACTCTTGCATCACGATGGGTAACCCTCACCACTTTATAGAATTAAATTCCTTTACTAGGTCGAGGAACCCTACCGAATCCATCTTCACGGAGCCGTGATCTAGCTTATTTACTCTTCTATCTTCATGAAAGATGTGCCTTTGTATATTCCCATATAATGTTGCAGAACCTTCACATTCCACTTTCTCGTACATATGCGCATGGCATTATTCCTTTTTATACTCCCACATCACGCTGGGGAATCCACACTTCTTTTCCTTGTTCATTTCTTTGAGAACATGACCTTAGAAAATATAAAAAACATTCAGAAAAAGATACATAAAAATCTAAACGCTCGAAAACCCCCTAGAACGAAGCTATACCAACTTTATAACAATTTCTTAGGGAACCTCGAAAACAATTTCTTATTCTTTAAAACATATCTTTGAAGATAACCCAAAAACATCGAGAAAATATATCGATGTTGTCTCACAAAATAAAGGTAGTGATTAAATTACTTTTAGTTGTCGATTTGTATAGTTTTGGTTGTATATTTGTTTACTTTTATTAACTTGTTCTTGTGTGTTTGTTTACTACACATATATTTTTATCATATCTATAATCTATCATTCATCACATATAGCATCATCTGATACATCATATATATAAAAATTATAAGTTTTACATCATGCATGTATACTAAGCTAATCATCACAAATCGTATCATCAATGGGGGCAAGAGGGGTTGCACATGATCACAAATCTATCCCCCTACACCAATATCATCTAATATCATCCCAAGTGCTAGCATCTACCGAAATATATCATGTAAAAAATGTATGAGATCATCTCAACCATCATCGGGCACTATTTTCCACCTAACGCTTATCTTTTCCCCATGGGGAAATTTTAGGTATTTCTTTATGCTTCTTGTCTTCTATTTTTATCTAGTGCCATGATTATTTTTAAATAATTATTGTTGGCCCATTTGTCTTCTCACCGGGGAATTTTATTTCCACCCAACACCCGTTATCTTTTCCTTGGGGAATTTTTGTGTGCTTTTAGGTGATCTTCCATTTCCTAAACTGTTTTGATCAATCAAAAATTTAAAAATTATAAAATCATCCAAACATCCAAAAAAAATCGTAACCACTTTTAAAATGAACTAAAATTAGTAATCAACTCATTTGTAGTTGAACTCCGTGTCTCTCACATGGCACTGATCTCGTATCTTGCTGGAATTTTCACATGTTTTGAAATAAAGACTCATGATCACCTAACTCTACAATCATTTACAAAAGCTATGTTGCTTACTTCGTATGTACTCTAGGGCACTATCAGTTGCTTGGTACTATTTTCGTCATACACATTGCTTTTTCATTGGACCCAAGTGCCCTCCATCCTTTCCTTTGTATATAAAAATTTCTTGGGGCATCATTTTGAACCCTTTTTGTTTATCAAAAAATTTGGCACTACATCTCGATAATAAAATATTTTTGCAACCATCTTAAGCATTGTTGGTTTAAGTGTGTGTGATTGTACTTATTTCCCTATTAAGTGAGTTTGTTTACTTCCGTATTCCCTGCATGTTTGTATGTTGCATGGAGTTGTTATTTTAGCAAGGGATGGTTGTTTGTATCTTGTATTTTCATGTCATTTTATGCTTCCATCGTATGCTTACATTTTAATAAAGACCAATGATGAGGATGCTAAGAAAAATGATGATTAAAAATTGTTTGCACTGGTTTGTGGATAGCTCAATATCCCCTTTTCTTGTTGTTCTCTAATCTTCTCTTCACACTTTTCTTTCTTTTGTTCTCTTTTCAATCGTCGATCAAGTTCTTCCATCACCCCATCGACACTCAAGGGGGCATCCCTTTAGCTAACTAATTTTTCTTCTACCCCTTCAAAAAATTTCATTTGCTTATGTTTGTCTACTTTCTTTGAAGTGACGTAGCTTACATCACCCCAAAGAGGGGAAAATGTAGACACATGTAGTTTGGTCAAAGCACTATTATTCCTAATATTACACTAACTATTCTTCTTCTTACAAATTGACGACATACCACTAGTTATACCTTTTAACTCCCCTCTTACGACATTATTTTGGTCGTATTCCTCTTGTAAATGAATTAAGCAAGGCTATTTATAGTCCCTTATTGGCTAAACCATCTTCTCATCCTCTTCTATACCACTTTTACTAGCTTCCTATACTATCAATACATTTCATTAATTTGATTAGACCTCTTAAAACTCTCTCAAAACCCTAATTCCCCTCTAAACATGATTAACTAGCCCGACCTAGTTTAACTAGTCCTAACCATGATTAACCTCTTCTAAACCTAGTCAAATCTTAGTTTGACTCCTAATCAAATTTTTGTCTTATCCTTTAGTCCCACACATACACCAAAATTCCCCCACTTTCCCAAATGGAAAAATATAAATAGCCCACCACCCCCTCTCATTTCTAAGAACTCTCCTTCTTCCTAATATAAACTATAGCATTTTGCTTAGGGTTTAGAGCTTATTTCATTTCTTTTATTGAGATATTTCTTTTCCATTGCACTACACACCAAGCATTGAGTAAATGGGAATAACCATTGGCCTTGATGCGATTAATGGTGAGATCCCATTCTCATAATCAAAAAATGATTTCTTATAATCCCTCCTAGGTTAATTTTTAAAGCTTTCAAGAGTAGAGGATTACTAAGTATGCTAGATTTGCTTGTTTCTTTCAATATTAATGTATGAAAAGTGATGAATCCTTGTTTATATCTTATCTGATGGCCCACTGACTAGTTTTTTAAAATCATTTGGGGTTTCTAGATATTCTTACCCCATGTCCATGGATTTTGTAACTTTTCATTGAAAACATCTGTTGTAGACAATGAAACCGAGGCTTGTTTCTTGTTAAACCATGACACTAATCTATCACCAAGATAAAAACTCCCCTACTTGTAGTTTTCCTTTCATCAACACTTCTTAGACAATCTGTATTTGTGAATGATGTAAGAGTGAAATAGTCACTCTTTGGATACCATGAACCATAATCCAACGTAACTTTTAAATATTTGAAAATTAGTTTCACTACTACCACATGAGTTTCCTTTGGTGCCACCTCAAAACCATGAAACTAATCCAACAACCTAGATAATATCTAGTCTACATGTTGTGGTATATAACAAACTTTCTATCATGGAACTATACAAAGTATGATTAGCATCGGGAGAGTCATCATCCTTACTCAATTTGCAACATGTAATCATGGGTTTAATAATTAGATTGCAATATTCCATTCTAATTTTTTAAACATCTCCTTGATATGCTTGGTTTGTGAAATAAAATTGCCTTGACTTGACTATTGTATTTGCAAACCAAGAAAATAAGATAACTCACCAAACATATACATCTCCAACTCCTACATCTCTTCTTCTAATTCTTTGCATAATCTCCCGCAACCGCTTCCAAAAATAATATCATCCATAGAAACCATAATTATCACTTGATGTTCTCCTTCTATCTTGATGTAAAAATTTCTATCCATAATTCCTTTTATGAATCCTTATTCCTACAAGTACTTGTCAAATTTAGAGTACCAAGCTTTAGGAGCTTGTTTCAAACCATAAAGAGCCTTTTTAACTTGCATACAAAATTTGGATTTTTGATAGAATAAAACCTTCTGGTTTCTCTATATAAACTTCTTCCTCTAAGTTTCCATTCAATAAATCTGATTTTACGTCCATTTAACAAACTTTAAAATAATTGAAATAAGTAAATTCTAAAACATTGTTACCTCCTCCATGAGAGAAATAGGTGAAAATTCTCCTTAAAATCAATACCTTCAACTTGTGAGTTTCCTTTGAATAGCAATCTAGATTTGTTTCTATAAAATTCTCCTATCTCAGTCATCTTGTTTCTGAAAACCCACTTGGTGCCAATGATGTTTTTGTCTTTTGGCATTGGCACTAAATCCCATGTTTCATTTTTCTCAATTTGATTTAGTTCCTCTTCCATAGCATTTAACCAAAACTTATCTTTCCTAGCCTCATCAAAATTACATGGCTCAACTTTTGATAAAAAAGAAAATTTTACCTCTTGTGATTCACTTGCTAGTCTCCTCCTTGTCTGCACTCCAATATCTTTATTTCCAATAATTTGATTTACTGGATGATTCTTTTGGACTACTCTGGATGGTGTCTTTGTGTCTTCTCATTCATATTCTTTGTCCTCCTCTTCTTCTTCTTCTTCTTCTTTTTCTGATTTTCACTCTTTCTCCTCTTTAGGAAAACTGGATTGTCCTATCTTTTTCTTTCTAGGCTTCAAGTCATCAACTTTCACATTTATGCTTTCCACTATTTTCTACAATCTCTTGTTATAACATCTATAAGCCTTGATTTTGAGGAATAACCAATAAATATACCTTCATCCGCTCTTGAGTCAAACTTACCCAATTCATATTCATCATCTCTCTTAATATAACACTTGCTTCCAAACACTTTGAAGTATTTCACGGAAGCTAGTCTTCCCTTCCATAGCTCGTATGATGTCTTTTTTGTGTTTACTCAAATATGTGCTATATTCAGAATATACACCACTATGGACAATTCCTCTCTCCAAAAATCATCTGGTAACTTGAACTCATTCAACATGGTTCTCGCCATTTCTTACACTATCCTAGTCTTTCTCTCCACTACACCATTTTTTTGTGGTGTTCTTGCTGTAGAAAACTACCTTCTGATTCCATGCTCTTCACAAAACTCATCAAACTCATTAGACATAAACTCTCCTCCCCTATCTCATCTCAAACACTTAATTCTAGAGTTTGTTTCATTCTCAACCATTTCTTTAAAAACTTGAACTTATCAAAATCTTTGATTTTTCTTTTAGAAAAGCAACCCATGTCATTCTGGTAAAATCATCAATCAATAGCATAAAATAAGATTCACCTTGTAAGCTATGAGTTCTTGTAGGCCCACAGATATCTGTATGAATGATCTCCAATGGATTTGAAGTTGAGTTCTCTTTCATCTTGAAGCTTGTCCTTGTCTGTTTTCCATGTTGGCACTATCTGCAGATAATATTTGTAGGTTTTGAAATCTTGGGCATATCTCTCACTACTTGTTTTGAGCTAATTTTCACCATGTTTTCAAAATTAATGTGACCAAATTTCCTATGCCACAACCATCTTTCATTTATTTGACTCATGCAACACTTTTATCCCTTCGTATCACTCATGTATAGGTTGTTCCTTATTCTATTTACATCCGCAACCCATTTACTTGTATCCTTCTTTATAATTCCATAACCCTCAACATAAATCATGAGTGTATAACCTTGATTACACATTTGAATGACACTAAAAAGAGTATTTTTCAGTCCCTTCAAAATTTTTTTTTTTTTCAAATTTAGCTTGACCATTCAATTTTATGTTACCTCTTCCTATAATCTTGGCTATAATATTATCTCCAAACTTTACTATACCTCTAGTAGCCTATTTTAGCTTCTAAAACTTGCTTCTTTCACCCATCATATGGATGGAACATCCACTATCAACATACCAATGGTGTTCTTCATCTTGTGAATGGAGGGCCGTTTGCACAAACATAGCTTCTTCCTTTTCTTCCTCCTTTCTCTTTTACCACACTTTTTATTGTTGGCTTTCTGTATGATCTAATTTCCTTATTTATTTTGCTTTGAACTTTTGTAATCTTACTCCTGCAAAATATTTCTATGTGGCCAACTTGGTTGCATTCATAACATCTAATCTCATGCTCATTCAAATTTGACAATGCAGCAAAATAATTGTAGTTTCTAGCATGAAAGTTCTGATTCCAAATCTGAAACCTTGATCTACAGTCCATCATCTTATGACCATAAATGTGACAGGAAAAAATTAACCATGAAAAGAATACCTGGTCATGTAGGGCTTCCTATGATAATATGAAATTATGAAACTTATTATTAGCACCTTCTTCCACTTGATCTTTTTTTTTATTTTTATGGAGGATGATCTTCTTGTTTATTATTGCTTTTTCCTTTAGTAGATCCCTTTAGGACATCTACATAGATGGTTTTCATCACCTGGTTCTTCGGTCTCTTTATTTTTTGATTCATTGAATCCAAGACCACCTTTGGCTGATTTTTGTCTTTGTTCACTCAGAATGTTTCTTAACACCTTAGAACTATTTTCATACTTGAGTATCTTTTTCAACTTTTCAGTTTCTTATCTTAGTGTGACAATCTATGAGTCTAATCTCTCGCATTCTTCTTCTTTCAAATTCAATTTTTCTCTTATCAATTACTCTAGTATTTTTTCCTCTTCAACTTGGGTCTTTAGATCAATAGTATTATTCACACATTCTTTTTTAGCATGCGGATTTTTATTTTCTTCTTCATACTCTTGAAGTTGCACTTTTTCTTTAAGGTCTTCTTTTCCGAGTCTTTGATCCCACCCAAGGCATAAATGAGTTCTTCTTCCACGTTTACCCCACCTTCTTCATCAACTACATCTTTGGCTTCCACTTCTCCATATTCAAGGTCCATAAAAAAATTCTTCAATTTCACCCTCTGAATAGTCTTCCTTTGAGCTATCATCTTCTCTAGTGCATATACTCTTCTTGTATAGGTTCTAGTTATTCTTATTTTCAAACTTTGCTTGCTTGAAATTATTTGTGTAGAATGGCTTCCATTTCTTTGCTTTTTGTGCTCTTCATCATCACTCTCACTTTTTACATTTAGACACTTAGCTTCAAAATGTCCAATCTCAACCACATTGAAAACATTTATAAGGAAGTTTACCTTTATACTTTTCGGATCCTCTTTTCATATTTTTCACCAATAGGGATTCTTCTTTCTCATCGAATTGATCATCCGATTCAACCTTATTTTCCTTTCCTTTAGAAAATTTGAAAGCAACTTCTCTTTTTCCTAGCTTATCTAGTTCTATTCTCATCTCATAAGCCGTGAGTATTCCATACAAATAATCCATTTTCATTTTATCTAAATCCTTAAGTTCTTCAATAAGTGAAACTTTAACATCAAATCGAGGAAGTAGAGATCTTAATACCTTTTGTACTATTACTGGGTCTTCCATCTCTTCACCCAAGCCTCCGATCATGTTTACGGTCTTTTCCACATGGAATAGATATGTTGCATTGTTCTCTTCCTCTTTCATCTTTAGAATTTCAAACTTTCTTCTCGTGTGTTTGAATCTTTGTCATAATTACTATCGAACCCCCTTCATATAAATGATTTAGCTTATCCCACATCTCCTGGTAGATTTGAAAAGCATAAACTTTACAAAATCTGAATCTTCTACACCAAAAAAATAGAATCCATAGCTTTAGCATTAATTTTACATGCTCTCTTACCATCTTGATCTCGATGGAGTTTTTGTGTCGATAGCCATTCTCAACTAATTGTCAAATATTGTGTCCAAGAGCATTTAAATAGGTTTGTATCATTATGGTTTTAAACATCGAACAAAGGATATTTGTTTTTGGATAATCCTTCCCAAGATTCAATAGGGATTTCTAATATACCTTCTAGTTGTTAAGCTACGCATAAAGATTCTTCTCTAATATAAATTGTAAGAAGCACGAGAATATTGATATGGGGGTGAATACATATTCCACAATTTTTTAACAAAATATCCAACTTATTAATTTATTTTTCCCACATTTAACAAGATATTCAAATATGAAAATAAAAAGACAAAGACACACAAAAATCAAATGCACATAACACCAAATATACCTTGGTTCACCCAATGTGGAATATATCCAACAAAAAGAGACTGCTGGATCTATTGTCCAAATCTTGCCAAAATAAAAATAATGTTTACAAGGTGTGAGCACCAACTCACAAAAGACACCAATCTCAAGCCGAGCACCAATTCAAGCCTTGAATGCAAACACCATTGATCGTCCAATCTCCGATTTGAAGCATCAACTTCGAGACACCAATCCCCAATCCAAGTACCCACTCCAAAAAATATGCAATACAAATCAATATTATTTTCTCCTTCTATATTTTCTCTCTCACATACTCATACTCACTTAAGAGATTTACAATATCAGCTCACATAAATATCACACTCATACAAAAGGATCTCTTTCTCGCACACATGAAAATGTGCACACAACACTTGCTTATATAGAAATAAGGAGAGGAAAAACCATTTTTGGTTTCCCTAAAACCATGGGCCAATTTTGGCGCCCATATTGCAATTTAAATCTCCTACATGAAAAAATGCGCCATAAGCAAGCCACATCACTTGGTGGTTACAACAATATTAAATATTTTCTCCAAATAGCAATATTCTCTTACACATGTAAGAGTAACTCCTCTTACGCGTCATAAACCTTCTTACACTTCCCTTACACCTCTTTAATGATCCACCAAGAGAAAATTTCACCCCATTTGGAGAGATTCCCTCTTACACCTCTTAAGTAACTCCTCTTATGCATCATAGAATCTCTTACGCATCATAAGCTGTCATATTTTCTCCAAATAGCAATATTCTCTTACAAGGTCAAGTGTAACTCATATTTTTCAATTAAAACACAACCAACTTCCTTACACGTCCTTAATGCTCCACATATGACAAAATCCACCCCATAAAGACATATTCTCTTTTTAAATTCAAATTTGTAACTCCATGATTTTAAAATCAATTTGTAACTCCTCCATGTCATAACTCATCACCCATGCAAATGTAACTCCCATTTTGAATTCAAACATTCAACATGCATTAAGTAACTTCCATTTTAAATGTACCTTATTGAAAAATGCACCATACTAGTGGAAGTTGAACAGTCACATTGAAAAATGTGCCCATGTAGAAGTCCAAGGGTCACAATGCAATTGTAACCTCTCTTACACATCCTGCCATGTGTCGTAAGATTCCTTGGTGATGTTGAATATTAAAATATTCAAATTTTGACATCACACTAATGCCACATACTCTGCCACCTCAGCTACTGCGCCCCACATGGGCCAACTCACTTGTCCATGTGTCCTGTAGGTCCTACCACATTGTTGAATAATAAATTATTCAACTTGTACCTTAATGTGCAACTTGAACCTTTGACATGAATAATTATTTTACGAACACTAATGTTGTAATGTTGAATATTAAAAAATATTCAAACCTCAATAATTCCACCAACACTAATGTTGTACCTTTGACATCAATGAAAAATACTTAATAGATTACATCTCCTAGATCTGAAATCCAACATCTTAAGGACACTTCTCGTGATCTTGTTTGTTCTCCTTCTACATCCCATATTCATTTTATGTATTCTACATGTAGTCATATTAGTGAACCCCAAATGTTAGCACTCCCTACTAATAGGATTATACCATTTGTAAATATAAACAAGCATGCAATGAATAATGTAGAAAATGTAAAACAAAAAATAATGTAATAAAAACAAAGACACAAATTTAACGTGGTTCACCCAAAAATGGGCTACGTCCACCAGAAATAGCCAATCCTTATTATTCAATCCAACAAAAAAATCTCTCTCACAGTGCAACCACACTTACAATGAGCCTCATACATAATGAACCTTTAAAGATATTAGGGTTTTTATCATTTTGGGGAAACATATAAAACCACCCGTTAGATCTATGACCTAATAATGAATGGTCTAGATTTCACAATGCATAAATACATATAAAATGTGGCTTTCAAGGGTGCTTTACCCGAACCCCGCAAGGGGGTGAAGTCCCACTTGCAACGCACATCGCTATCGCTCCAAAACCAACAATCTCCTACTTGAGACTGATTCACGTAACTCCACCGCTGTAACTCTTGCTTAGACTTTTCTTCTTGGCTTGTTTCTTCCACTTCAAGCTCAATCTTGAAGACCCATAGAAGTTGAATGAAAATACAACTTCTTGTTTTTCATTGGCTTAGTAAACATATCATCAGGATTATCATCTGTATGAATCTTCACCAACTCAAGCTGCCCATCCTCCAACACCTGTCATATGAAGTGATATCTTAGTTGAATGTGTTTGGTTCTAGAATGGAAGGCCGAGTTCTTTTCCAAGTGAATTGTACTTTGAATATCATTGTGTAACTTGTAATACTGTTGTTCCTTACCCAACTCCATCAACCTGCTCATCCATAACATTTCCTTACTTGCCTTAGTCATTGCAACATATTCTGCCTCTGTAGTAGACATGGAAACTACCTTCTGTAACTTTGAGATCCAACTCACTGCCACACCACAAATTGTAAAAACATATCCAATATTTCTCCTACTTCTATCCACATCTCCTACCATATCTGAAATCACAAATCCTGTATAAAGTATAATCCGACCCTCTGAAGCACAAGTGCCTATTGCTAGTCCCTCTCAAGTATAGGAGAATCCACTGGATTTCCTTCCAGTGTGCTTTACCCAAATTTTCCATATACCTGCTAACAACTCCCACTGCTTGGGAAATGTCTGGCCTGGTACAAACCATGGCATACATGAGGCTCCCAATTGCTAAAGAATAAGGAACCTCTACCATATAATATTTCTCCTCTTGTGTTGTTGGGAATTTCTCTTTACTTAATCTAACATGCTTGTCCAATGGTGTACTAACTAGTTTCACATTATGCATTTGAAACCTCTCTAACACCTTTTCTACATAGTCCTCCTGAGACAACACCAATTTCCTATTTTTCTTGTCTCTCTTGATTTGCATACCAAGGATTTTCTTTGTTGCACCCAAATCTTTCATTGCAAATTTTTGTGCAATCTTTTCCTCAAGCTTTGAAATTTCCTGCATATTAGACCCTACTACAAGCATATCGTCTACATCTAATAGAAGAATAATGTAGCTCCCATTATCCAACCGTTTAAAGTACACACAATGATTTGACTGACATCTAGTAAAACCATGCTCATGCATAAAAATATCAAACCTTAGATACCATTTTTGGGGAGCTTGCTTGAGCCCATATAGACTCTTCTTCAACTCACAAAACAATTTATCCTTACCCTTAAACTCATACCCAAGTGGTTGTTGTATATAAATCTCCTCCTCAAAGTCACCATGGAGAAAGTTTGTCTTGACATCAAGTTGCTCTAGGTGTAAATCTTTAATAGTAACTAAAGTTAATATAATACAAATGGATGACATCTTTACAACAATGGAGAATCTTTCATCAAAATCGATACCTTTCTTTTGTTCATACCCCTTCCCTACAAGCCTTGATTTATATCTTTTCTTTCCACCTTCTTGTTATTTCACACAAAAGACCCATTTATTCTATAGTATTGTCTTCCTAGCCGATAATTTGATAAAACCCCACATTTGGTTCTTCTCCAGGGAGTCCATCTCCTCATTCATGCCATGCTCCCACTCCTTAGTAGATTCCACCCGCATTGCCTCATCAATTCTTTTTGGCTCGCCACTATCTCATGTTAGCAATAACTAATACAAAGTAGGGAAAATATTTTCAGAGGTGTACTAATATTTTGTGACCTTCTTATCGAAGATGGGGATGTCATGGGATCATTACTTTCTTTCTGTCGATTTTCTTGAATTTATAACAGAGGTGCCAATGCCGACACTAGATTTTTTGCTCGGCCTATAGAACTATCAACCTGTACTGTAGGTGGATATTTTCAAACCAAGAGTTCATTTGTAGGAGCTATATCCTCAACCAATTCTTCTTTGGGATTTTTATCATCCTGTACCTGATCCCTGTACATTCTACTTTCATGCCAAACAACATCACAACTCCTAATTATCTTACATTCATCTAGATCCCAAAAATGAAATCCATAATCACCATTGGAGTCGTAGCCTATGAATGTAAAATGTTAGAATTTTGAATCCAATTTCTTCCTATTTTCTTTATTAACATGCATAAATGCCTCTAAACCAAATACTCTTAAAAATGAAAAGTTTACCTCTTTCTTGGTCCAGGAATATTCAGAATTCCTCCATATAGTGCACTTGAAGGCCCATGGTTGATTAAGTACACAGTTGTATCTACGGCCTCTTCCCAAAAATGAAGAGTCAGCCCTACATGCAATCTCATTATTTGTGCATGCTCCATTATTGTTCTATTCATCCTCTCACTAACACTATTTAGTTGCGGAGTCCTAGGAACTATTTTCTCTCTATGAATCCCATTCAAGGAACAATAATCATCAAATTTCTTGTTGCATTACTCACCACCATTTTCAAATCTCAAACATTTCAATTTAAAACCACATTCATTTTCAGTAAGTGTTTTCCATTTCTTAAATGTATCAAAGACATCGACTTACGCTTAATACAAGTATACCCATACCTTCCTTATGGCATCATCTATGAATGTGACATAGTACATAGAACCACCGTGAGATGCAACTGAGTTGGTCCCCATACATTTGTATGAACTGGTTCCAAATTTTCGTGCCCTTCTCACTCATATGTCCCAATCTACCGTGCCACATGTTGGCATCCTCATATGAAGTAGACAATATGGTAGAAGAATTAGATATACAAGTAGACAAATAAAGAGTGCCTACTTTCTTACCTCATGCCACTACTAGGGCACCCTTGGAAACTTTCCAAGAATCTAAAGTGAATGTGAGTGTGCAACCTTCACCACCCAACTGTCCTACAAATATGATATTTTTCCTGAGGCTAGGTACATGCCTCACATCTCTCAATATCCATGTATTTTTGTTATGAAATTTCAGGTGTACATTTCCCTTCCTGACAATGTTGCATAACTCATCATCACCCAAATAAACTGTCCTTAATTTCCCTAGACATACTCTTTAAAATAACCCTTATCAAGGGTTGCATGGAAAGAGGCACATGAATCTATTACCCAAGATTGTACTATGGTATCAAGAGAAATTATAAGATCGTCTTGAACTATAATACCGTTGGATTTTCCTATTTAATACCTTCAAGATGGTTTTATTTATTTTCTTTGAACCAATAATCATTTTTAGCATGTCCTCTCTTTCCACAGTTCAAAGCAAGTAATGCCTCTACTCCTAGATTTGGATCTTTCCATATTCAATTTAGATCTCGCACAAGCCTTACTCTTTTATTTCTCCTTGCTCCTACCTCTACTCTCCATATTTAATGCATTTCTAGAAGAAGAATTTTTCCCTATAATTTTCCTGTGAATTTCCTCATTTAAAATGACATTGACTACATCTTCAAATTTAAGAGAAGTAGATGATGTATTATTAACTCGCCATTACTAAGTTGTCCTAACTTTTGGAAAAGAACATAGGAATAATAGTGCTTTAACCTCCTCATCAAATCGTCTATTAACTAAATTTAACTAATTTACAATAGTGTGGATATCATTTAGATGGCTAGATATAGATCCACCTTGCATTTGTAGACTAAACAATCTTTTCATTAAATAAATCTTATTGGATGCACTAGGTGTTTCACATAAATTAATCGGGGTTTTCATCAACTCTATCTTACTCTTCTCTTATGAGATATTTGAAGCTACGGACGATTCTAGACTTAATCGAATCACACTAAGAGCCTTCCTATCTAGAACCTTCCACTCCTCATCAAACATGGTTGATGGTTTCGCTTCTTCACCTCCCAATGGTAGGTATAGATCCTTTTGATATAGGTAATCTTCCACCTGCATTTTCCATAGCTAGTAATTTCGGCCATCAAACTTCTCAACTCTGAACTTATTATCCTCTACCATTGTTGCTTCTCCCACTCAAATAGAAATCCCTCTATGTATATCTGTCAATAAATAAATCTCAAACATGCTCTGATACTAGTTGTTAGGATTATACCAATTGTATAGATAAACAAGCATGCAATCAATAATGTAGAAAATGTAAAATAGATAATAATGCAATAAAAATAGAGACACATATTTAATGTGGTTCACCCAAAAATGGGCTACATCCACTAGAAACAGCCAATCCTTATTATTCATTCCAAAGAAAAACTCTCTCTCACAAAGGCAGCCACACACACTTATAATGAGCCTCATACATGACGAACCTTTAAAGATGTTAGGGTTTTTATCATTTTGGGGAAACATAGAAAACCACCTATTAGATATGTGACCTAATAATTAATGGTCTAGATTTCAAAATTTATAAATACATATAAATGTGGCTTTCAGTGGGCACTACCCCCAAACCCCATAATGGGGTCGAAGTCCTCCTTGCAACCCCGGTTCCTATCAAAGTTGCACAACTAACACCTACACCTCTAAATTTTAATCTTAATGCTAAGAAAATTGATATTCTTTGAGTGCATAACTCATCAATTAATCAGCTTCCCATCTACTATTTGTTATCCTCCTCATTGGCATGAAAAATAGCAATGTCTTCCATATTAAAACTATCATCGAATCAATGGAAATAATGAGAATGATCACTATGATTTACAATGAAGTATCAAGCACCTTGTGCATTGGGTTTTTATCTCATTTTCTACACAACATTCTAATAGATGCCAATCTTCAAATGATAAATCTCACTTGGTTCTTAAATCTGATTCATTAATGTCTATTGAGCATCATTCCATCCCTACTCAGGTTCCTTATATAATAATTCAAGCACCTTATAAGAAAATTCCTCTCAAACTATGTCTCGCTCCTCCTCTCAAGTCATCTACGCCATTACCAAATCAAACTATGCCACCACCTCTCAAAATCAGTTCACCTTGTTCTCCAATCAAGGCTTCTATATCATCTTCAATCAAACATAATCTCCAACTAATAACTTTTGTCAAAGAAACTAATCCTTTAACCGATGGTCACAAAAATTTCAAACTCCACCATTGTTGCATGGTCCTAATGTTGATTCTTCCTATCATTGTGTGAGACATCTCTCGATCATGACACATACAAATATATCCCACAATGGCACAAGTACCTCTCACATCGGTACATAGATCTTCATCATCATAGCACACTTAGGGAAATCACACTTATTTCTCCTCCCAAATAGACACACGTCTTTGTTTCTCATCCTTCACATCCATACTTTCAGATACAACATACACATTTTGATACATGCTTGCATCATCATTACCCGATGAAAAACTCTCATGCTACAGTTCACACTTGAATGTTGAGGTCATCTTATACACATAAACCTCACATACTAGACACACTTGACATACTCAATCTCCTCACACATGTATCAAAACAAAACACAATAGTAACATATGTTTATCATCACTCTACAATAAACACAATTACGACACATACTTCTCATCACCTTATAATCAACATACTTGCAACATATTCTTCCTATCACAGGGTATTTAACATATAGAAAACACATACTTTCCTTACATCTTCAACACAACACACTCGATGTATTTAGTGCTTTCACAACATATCTCTCCTACATCACACAACATACATCTCCTACATCACATGACACATTTCTCCTGCGTGATAATCAACATAACACACAACATGATTGGTACACTCACCACCTACAATGCGTGTAGTGATTTTGTAACACTCTGAACTGTTGTTACTTCCTCCTGAGAATTCAAGTGTTGATATATGATTTCTTCTATAAAAGGATGTGTTCCTTTGATTGTGAAGTCATGCTTGATATGGACTGTATCTTCTTTGCAATTGAAGATCTTTGACTGAGTCGGAATATGATTGGATTCTTTTATTTCTTTCATTTTGCACCTGAGTTTAATTTGATCTCAGAATGAATTGTGGATTTATCCATCTATAAGACTCAGCCTTGGATCAGTGGCATTGATCCAAGAGATGCTTTAAGTTTATTCGGGATGAACAAAAATTATAGACCTTACGCAGGTTGCAAGGTCTGAATGCGTTGAATAAGCTATTCTGAGTCTAACTCAGGCTGATCGTGTTAAATGAATTGGTTCCCAATATCGTAATATCAGGAAGGTCTTGATCGTGGGCCAGGTAATAAATTCAGATACATTTATTCAACTAGCTTATTCGCGCAAGTCTTTGGAGTGAATCCTTTTCGTGAATGTATATCTGTAGGTTCTTATTCTGAACATTCTAAATGTTAGACCTAAACTGGATTTATTAAGGTTAATAACCTAAACCTAAACTATAACCTATGGGTTAGATTAGTGTTAATCTAACCTAGGCCTAAGCTATAAGCTAAATGTTCTAAGTTAGCAACCTAGCGCTAAGGAGGTTAGACTAAGTATCATCTTAAATCCTAACCTATGCTTCTAACCTAACAAATGTTAGTGGAGGAAGGGGACCTATGAAGGGGTGCGAGCCATGGGCGGTAGTTTCTATGGCATTAAATGGGATGGATAAGTATGAAGGACAAGGAATTAGCGGAGGTTTCAACGGCTAGTGAAAGCCGACGTGGCATAGTCGCCAAAGTTAGAAATGGTCTTTGACTTGCATTTGTCCATCGCCAACTATGGCGGTCGGTGGCAATGGAGATTGAGCGGGAATTTTGGAGTTAATACAATTAATGAACTCGGTCTTCAAGCTTGGATTTCTCGAGAAGACATGCAAAATGGAAAACTGGTAGTTTGTTTGGTTTTTCATGCGCTCCAGGTTTTCTCTCTGTTTGATCACTGGTTCTTCGCACCAGTCTACTTGGTGTTGCATGGAAAATATGAGTGTAACTCGCTCTTTTCTCTGTCAAGGAAAGTTTATAAGGCATGGAAATAACAAATTATTGTTGTTGAATCTAACATGGAAAAAGAGAAGAAGGCTCGAGCTCTTTCAGTGGTCTTCTTCGGATTTTTAAGCAACATTACCAGGCATGTTAGGCCCTAACTTTTAAAAATCTTGCTTTCTTTCAAATGATTTCATTAGAACAACTCTGTTCAGATGATTTTTGGGATCAGTTGGTTTTTATGGTAGCTTTGTGTGATTTAGTTGTTGTATCTTCTTTACCGGCTCGATTTTTCAAGTAAACCCTTGATGGGTGTGCATTTTGTTTCGAACGGATGTATTATCTTGCTGTGTTTTGCATTCGGATGGATTTTGTAGAAATGTTGCAAGGAAAATATATGAATTCGGCTCTGTAGGAGTCCATGAATTGTTTTCTTGTTTGATTCAGACTTCAGTCGATACCTTGTTGTTTCCACTTGTTGAAAATGATACTGTTGGATTTCTTGAATGTACAGTATATACGACTTCTTTAAAAGTTCATCATGAGTAATATATGTTATGGTTTACGGATCTTGTTAGATCTTACTATAATACTTAAGTTACTTCTGATTGGATAACTTGCTGTGTTTATAATATTTGAATGTGACTTTGTAGAAGTTTCCCCCTTGTGTTGAATTTATGGGATTTAATCCGTTGATAGTTTGCAATATATTCATATATATACGAAATGACTCTGTGGAGTCCTTGGAATGTTTCATATATTTTGGAATTCTGTAGAAGTCATAAATGTGAATACTATTAGTTTGATTCAGTTGGAGTCCTTGAGGGGTAACTGGTAATACGACTTCTGTTGCCTTGTTATGAATACTTTCGCTTAGCAATGAATTTCGTGGTACAGACTCAGTTGGAGTTCTTTTTATGTTTCGTCTTCTGCTTAAGCTTAGAGCGAATACTGTTGTTATGGATTCAGTTGAAGTCCTTGATATGAAACCAGTGTTTCTACTTCTGTATAAGCTGGTTGTGAATACTTATTGTTATTGGCTCTGTTGGAATCCTTAATATATATATATCTTGTATTTTGGCTTCTGTAGAAGTTAGTCGTGAATGCCATACGTTCTACTTCTGAAGGAGTTCAGATGTGAATACGGTATGTTATTGTTTTGGTTGGAATTCTTGAATTTGATATGTATCTTGTATCTTTCTACTTCTGTAGAAGTTTATTTGAAGAATACCACATGGGTAAGACTCCTTTTTAATCCTGGAGGCGTATATTATGTTTTCTCTTCTGAATAATCTCAGTTGTGAATACTGTTGTTATGGAATCAATTGGAATCCTTGATTTGTTGTCATATGAATTCAACTTCAATTTAAACCTTTAATATAAGTAGTGGTTGAATTTGGCACTGTTGGAGCCCATGATATGTTGTGTGTTGGCTCGATTCTTGATTTTTGTCCTTGCTGTGTTTTAGTAGGGATTAGATTGAACTGTATGTTGATGAGTATTTCGACTCAGTGGGATTGTTCTTGTGTTTGAGCATGATTACGTCTTCTGTTAGCGTGAATATTTAGTCGTGTGCTTGACTGAAGTAAAGAGCTATTAACTATACCTTGACAAGTGATGGCGTTGGATATATTCTCGTTTGTTGAATAATATGGAAGGTTATGTGGAGTCTATTTGATGGATTATTCATCACTGCCTTGTCACGAGAGCTACTGTGTTGTTCAGTAAGTTACAGGCAATTTTTATATATGTATTTGATGAACTGTAGTTCTTCCTATGGTCTCGACTGGCTTAGTCGCAGGTGTATAATGTGATTGCATTACTCTTAAGTGGACGGTACAGTCATGAGCATGTTTGGAAAGGACATCTGAATGTTTCATTTTCTTTCTCTTCTGTTGTAAAGTATATGTTGATATATTTTTATCTAACTGTTGGATTTGTTTTAACATACTGATGGATTCATGAATTGTTATGATATTCATTTTATTATGTTGAATATAATGACCTGTCTGATGTTTGTTGTCCTGGGGATTCAGATGGATAGTTGTTTTGGATACATTTGTTCTTCTTGGTCACTAATATTTATGATGAAAAATCTGAAAAGTATCTAGGACTATCTAGTGACTATAATACGAGTTACGCGTTATAGTCATGTTTGTATTACAAGAGCATAGTCTGAAATATGTTTACATGTTAGGTGAAATGATTTCATTTAAACAAGTTGTTTAATGAAAACAATTGGTGGATTGCAATTGTTTTAAGAATTAGTGCTTATCATGCTCAGTTCATCGAACTGACCCGTGTTGACAATTTTTGCAGATGGTTGCCGTAAGTGGTAAAAGCACGCAGATCTGATAGGATGTTCAAATTGTTTAATTTGGTTTTATGATGAATTACAGCTTGATTCTCTGAATATACTACTAGTAGAAAGATGTTCTTTTGTTGTTGAGTATTGTATCAAGTATGCTGAATGCATAAAATGTATTTGATTAGCTTGAAAGGAATGAAAAGAGATATTTGTTACTTATGTGTTTGTATTCGTATCTTGATGGTTTGACCTTCTTCGGTTCGAATGATCTTGAGAGTATTATTATTATTGTATAAAGTGGAGACTTTTGTGATTATCTAAGTAAGCTTGCAAGATTATGTGACTGAATACTTATGATTGTTTAGTAGTTCTAGTATGTTCTATCTAAAGCTAAATTGGAATTTAGATCACTGTCTTTCTGGAAGCTAGGGTTAAAATAAACCTGAGCAGGAAGCTAAACGAGCTGAATAAATTATTACTTACTAGTCTTGATCTAAATCAAGACAACGTTTAATTGGATTCTTAATCACTATATCTCGATACTAATAAGTAAGATATAAATTCAGTTATGAGAACTGATATAAACCTAAAAAGAGTTTGGTTAGCAATCTCATGTGAAGGTTGATGGTTATTGTCCAATTTCGTTGATTTAGAATTATGCATATTCTATGAACTCCTTGAAGGGACCTCAAGTCTTAATAACTTCTCTTGTGTAATGGATTTTACTATGAAGGGTCATTCTAAGGTGAGGAACCCAGGGATTGGGTAAGACTAACCTTAAGGGAGCGTCTTTTAGTATAATTTTAACTCAACATGTGTAACACTTATTAATAAGTAGATCTTTTCGAGGCGGATTTAAAGGTTGATGGCACAAGTCAACTGTAGGGTTGTACCTTCGAGAAGATTAGGATCTTCTCAAAGATACAACATGCGCAGTGACTTTGACGGCACCTTTGCATTGATCATTAATATTTACACCTTAAACTCGAACAAGTTACTCTGGGACTGATTAGGAATGTGGTCATGTTATAAGGCTGCCCTAGGAGACTCGGGGTATCTTGACACCATTGGATTAACTAGGGTTGACCTAGTATGTCAGCGTATCCCTAGTCCTCGGGAGCATCCCTATAACGTTGTCATCTTACTAATCTGTTCCTGAGTGAATAACTTGGGACAGGAGAGTCTGACAGAAGTTAGTATAAGACATTCTACATAACATAGGAATGGGGTGAAGGATGTATTCCAGATTGATGAGTATCTTTGTCAAGGAATATGAGACATAAGCAAGATGTTTCAAATCTTTGGCCAAAGTATCACAAGTCTTGATTGCATTGTCCTAAGTCACCTAGTCTAAGGGATGAGATGCCGATGAATAATGGTAACAATTATTCAGATAGGTTCCTTGGACAGAGCATTCTGAATCCCAGATTAGGGAAGAGAACCGCAAGAGTGATGTGTTAAATAAAAACACCAACTCTTAATACTCATGAATAGATCGGTAGATTACCGAGTCATGGAATGAATAGATCGGAGGTGCTCCGAGTCATTACAGCTGCATATGGTTATCTGTTGTGAGAATGGTTGTTTTTGATTTGTGAGTTCTAAATTATGTATTTAGAACCAGGAAGCATTTGTCAAAAAAAAAAATTTACTTGTTCTAATGTATAAAAATGAGGATGTCACAGATTTTCATGACATATATCCTCTACATCAAATATATCTCTCATATTGCATGATACATCCCTGTATGAACCCAACACAAAATTATTGCATGATTTACATATCTACCACAAAATACCTACTTGACAGTTCACATGTGACACAACCTACTACAAGCCTCACATGTTCACAATACATCTCTTTCAACACATGACATTACACACTCATTGTGTTTACAATCAACGCAACCTAGTACACACTCGCCATCTTTGTAATACACAACACAATAGACAACTTCATAATCAATCTCCTACAAAAGCTATACATTCACAACATATTTCTCTCATACGCAAACAACACAACACAATGCACATATCTCTCACACAACCAACACGAAACACTACCTTATGATGTACTTGTAGTTCTATGGTCCATATTCGAATGATGATGTTATAAAACTCAAATGTACCTCACCACATTCACATGTTCAATCGTTCACCGATTTACTTACACGCTTATACTTTATGTGTTACGCTTTAATGATCACATATTTCTAATACCTATAATTCAAAAAATTTCTCAATGACACACTCTCGTTTACGGTTCCTTATTGAATGATGATGGGGCATACACAAATGAAACTCATTACATGTATACACACCGCTTAGGGGCACAATGATCTTAACATTAACACCGCATTCCATTCCATCTCATCCACAACATTTTGTATATCTTGGTCGCAATCAACCTTGATTATATTTACTAGTTACATGTATACTATTTTACACATGCTAGGTAGATATCTTGTATGGCATTATCTTTATCATACACACATGCACATTTACTTAGATTTCTATTTTTGATCACCGATTATATAGATCCATAAACCCAAAGATATAAAATTTTGTGCAATACCTATTACAGTCCCACATCAGCTCTCAGAGGCATCCACTTTAGTACACTAAATGTGCTTTTGTTTCATAATAAATTAAATTATTGGATTATACACATTTTCACATACTCTTTATCTTTCTAATATGCTCACGGGTGCTTCATGTTCATCATTTTTTATGTAGGACTATCTACTTCCATGGTTTTCTATTGCATTGCTTTTCATTGTTTTCCAATATTTGTGGGCTTTTCCCTTTTTATTGCATACACAGTTGTCTTCCTTTGGCCTAGTCAACCTTAATTGTCTTGTGACATCGTGAGTGATGTCCCATGTTTGAATCACTCTTTCTACGATATAAATTTTCTTCTTGTGTCTTACATTACACTTTGTATGCTTGTTTACTAACTTACATTTTACATGCATGTTTGCTTGTACTAACACTTATATCATAGCCACTTTGTTTTCATATGCCTTTGTTTCTACCAAGAACATTTCCTTTCCCAATAGGACACAATTTCATCACATCATTTGGTCTATCTTTGGGCTACATACTCCTTCATTAATGTCACATGCACCCCAAATGGGGGCATCATTTGGGTGAACCAATCACCTCACACAATGGTATATATTCATTACACAACACATCACAATACTTGTGCATCACATTCTTCGCCTGTGGCTCGAGAATTAGACTTGGGTCCTTAGGAAAGAACAACCACCAAACCCATTCATGGACGCCTCTAACTAGGGGGTAGTTACAAATCGTTTTCGTAGTTCAACACAATCTATAGAACTCCACACAATAAATTTTACAGGGAACACATTCCTTATCATTTTGACATGCATGCACTACATATTTTCGTATTGGATAAAATTCTTAGAATTTTACACACCATCTGTAGTTGTGTTCTAAATTTCGGAAGTTGTTAAAGGTTGAAGGATTATACCAGACTTTCTCCCTACAATTATTCCATGGCATTGGGTCGAATCACCCTAAAAACTCACACAAGACACAACTAGAGTGAGATCGCCCAAAAATTGTTCTTCTACAACATCTATAGGATCCTTTCTACACTCTTTCATCATCATGGATTAGGTGCACATTTTCCTTTTTAACATTTTTTTACATACTTCTTTATATTTTATTTACACATATACATGCATATTTGACTACTTGTTTTTTATTCTCTTTTGTACATCCATCTCTATGGGAAACGGTATTCAACATCATCATGACATCAACAACACCAATTAAAACAATAATCAACATAAACAACATGAAATATCATAAAATCTACACATGTGTTTCCACCCTAGGTTCATTTTCATCATCACGTTTTACACTTTTTCCTCCTTAACATCCATGCTTCACACTTTTATCACTCCACGCTTTTTCTCATCCATCGACACACTCATTCTACATCTACATGGTTATTAGGTATGTATATCTATCTACTTTATGTTACCGATATTTCTTCTCACCAACATAAAGTGGGGGAAAATGTAGACACAAAATCATGCACTTTGGGTATTTATTTAGTCTCGATTATATACTACTATTCATATGATTCCTAAGGAAGAAAATTACTAGCTAACCCATGTCTTTGGCTAAATTTATTTACTTTCTGTTGTCACTTATGGTCTTTCACCCTTACGCACTCAATCATCCTTTTTATAACTCAACATTTATCATCATGTACACTAGCACCTAGTCAGGATGCCAATGTCAATTGCCCTCATCCCCTCTGGACACACCGACCTCAATATAATTTGTTCACATCTTTTGGGTCCTTTCTAGCCATTTGAGCATATTATATTTTTGGTAGTCATCCTTTTTGGGGTTAATTATGAAATTTAAGAAAAGGAATCATATGAATATATAGTTATGTGAGCATAATAAATGACCAAGCACTAAACCATTAACTATCACAACCTAAGCTTGCATCCATCAAGCGTGTAAGAGCTCCATTGCATCCATCTATCATCATTCAAGGGACATAGGGTTGGTTATTCTCGCATACACTTCATAGTATGGAGTTTCATTATATTCTATGCATGCATATATTACATTTCTTTACATTTCTCTTACTTTCTCACTATCAAGTGCGACACGCACAATAGCCACTTAGGGAAAAATTATGCACACACACATAGAACTACATTGGGTCTAAGATGTAGTGCAGTTCTCGATCATAGGATCATCATTGTGATAGTGAGGATAGTCTGACCCCTCATTTTGCATCTTTATTTTTTAGGATTTGATTTTTATTTGAGATTTTTCCATTTTGTTATTTCATTGCAGGTTTCAGCGACTTTGGCGATCATTGTGTGACCTCATAGTGACAAAAGGAGAACAATAAATAATACCTCACGACCACTCGATGATGTTTTCTTAGTACTTTGGTGGACACATGCACCCAGAAATAGGCCTAGGGAACCCACAGGTGCCCCCGTCATGGAATATCGTCAACATGCACACTTTTAGGCTCAAGTGACGTTCCTCCCTCTCTTTTCATCCGGTTAGCTTTTTAGAAAAGTTTAGGATTAATTATGAAACAACTAAGCCATCATACCTCTTCTTTTCACTTAGGGTTTCATATTTTCTTGCTTATCTTGCTTGGGTAAAATTATGTAATTCATTTTTTATTCATTTACTGATACAATTAAAATCATATTAGGCATATAAATTAACATTTAGCTCAATCAGAAATGGGATTAAACAATTAAGAGGCATAAATCCAATTCCTAGTGCCTTTATTAAATTCCACACATCCTTAATAAATGCATCATAAATTTTATAGGGTTTAAATGATTCTTAAAAGGAATATCTCCACCCATTCTTTCCACATGTAGCCCATACATGGCTTAAAATGTCTTGGATATAATTCTTTAACCTTATCATAACTCGTGATGTCCTCGAAGATAAATTTACCACCACGTATATACCTCATAACTTTTCTTGCATTACAAGTATGTAGGAGTGTAAATTGGTTAAGGGAATCTTTAAGATTCATGGAATATGTGATGGTTGATTGATACCAGTTGTAACTCATCGTATAAGGAACCAAACCGAGTAATGCAAAATTTAGATAATGTCATAGGATGACATGTGTCCTTCATCATCTCAATTAAATTTTATGTTTTATATTTAGTTATAAATTAACTAATTGGGCATATTCTTCCTATCTTAAAGTGAAAACACAATTAAAATGACTAAGTCCTTTTATATCTAGGTTATGTACATGAAAAGAAAGGAATGGAATGTATTTTTGATGGATTTAAATATAAAGGGTTCCCTAAAGATACATGTATAACTCCATCAAATCCTTTGAGTAATTGTGAATGTCATCAATTTCATATAATAAGGTAGGGTTCTCATTTTGGTAAAAATAAGTAGACCTTCCAATTAAGTGGATCATGTAGACATGAAGAACTATGTTGTAGAGAATTATTCAAAGAACTTAACGAGGAAACATTAAATTATGATGAAAAGACAAGTGATGAAAGAATGCCCTACTATAGATAATCGATACAATTCATAAGGAAGAAACTTTTAAATCTAATGAAATAATAGGTGATGGATATGTGTCATACTATAGATAATTAATTTAAGACTTCTAGGTAGTAAATCTATACTCTACCGAAAAACAAATGATGGAGGAATGTCCTAAAATAGGAGAGCAATATCCTTAATTGTTTCATCCGGATCTTAAATATTTGACTATAGGAATAAGGAGGTAATGTCTCATAGGAATGTGTAATAATGATGTGAATATAAATGACATGATCTTTCTATAAAGAATCACTTGAAGATCTCAAATAAGTGACCCTCGAATATGAAGTAGAAATACTTGCATTGGAAATATCCATGATTATGGTGGAAAGAATCAGTAGAAGATCATGAAGAATAACTCGCAAATCTAAAGTAGAATTAGGTACGTGGGGAATTCCATGATCCTACCGCAAAGAATAACTACAACATTTTGAGTAAGTGAATCTAATATATGAAGTATAAATACGTAAAAGAATAATGTCATTATAATATTACAAAGAAACATTGAAATTTATTCAAGAAGTGACTCTAGACTCTAAAGTAATAAAACAATATCCTCAAATGTAGATGGGGTGTCATTCGTAGAAGGAGGATTAGTAATGCCTCAATATTGTCCACACATGAATGCTTTGATGATAAAGTATCACTTTCAAATGAAGAATCATGGTATCCATACAAGAATTATATTAACGTCAAAGAAGTGAAATAACAATAAATGTAGATAATTTGATAATGAATATAATTACGAATAGTGTGACATATAAGTTTGTAAACCATTTCATTTTTTTACTAATTCATCTCTTACCTATATTCGTTACGCTCAAGAATGACTAAAATAAGATAGGGCATTAGATCATGTAATATGCATTGATATTGTATGCCTTGTTTCTATGACAAATGGCTTTATGATGATGGAAGTTAATACCAAAACCCATGGTGAAACCATAAAAATCAAAATTTATCTTAGTTTTTAATTCATTACCCCAAGATATGGAGCTTTATAATGTAGCACACGTACAATTTTCAAATCCTAAAGTACATATCATAAAGGATAAAATAGTGAATGAGAGTACCACTATTATGAAGAGCTAAAAAATACACATTTTTAAAAAGTGGCACCACAAATGGAGTTTAACATTATAGTATTTATAATTTGCCTACTCTTGTGAATTTCAACACTTTTTTCTCCACATTACCACAAAAATTGGATCCTTTTTCCTCTTAGAAATTTTAGCACTTCCTTCAAAAAATTAAAAATATCCTCACATAAGTTAAGCCCCTTGGGTTTGAGTTACCAAGGGCTAAAAATCCATGCGATCAAGCGCTAAGTTTAGGAAAAGTGGTGTATTGGTTTCTTCAAACTTGTGCATGATGTGACCCACTAGGGAGATACACAATTGGCTACTTTCCTATAGAATATATATGTTATTTATCCAAGTAACAAGGGCTAGGGTACCACTAAATTGAAAATTGTGTTAGAAAAATGACCAATACAAATTCCTCAAACTACATGCCACACTCCAAACATTATATTACAACACCTTAATAAAGCTATAAACAATGTTATAAATTTACCAACACATCCCTACCATATATCATAGAGACCAAGTGAATGTGCGTGTGTATATATAGAAAGATAATGAAATACCTAATATATATCTAACATAGTAAGTAAAGTGTAACATGTGAGTATAAGAAAACAATAGCAATTACAAAAAGATATGTAAAATGTTATGAGTGTGAATGGAATGAAATGCAAAGTGTGTGTGATAAGAGCAAAGTGTGCCCCTCAAGAAAATGTGAATGAGTACGTATGAGATGAGGTTCATTTATAAATTTCCCTTAGAAATCACGAATGAACCATAGAACAAGAGTGATTCATCAAGAAATGGTTTGAGATGTGCACTAGAAAGATAAATCGATGAAGCATAGAGCTTGAAGTGTGAATGAGTGTGGTGAAGTTCATTACATATTTATACCCTCAATATTCAAGTATCAACCATGAAACTATAGTGCATCATAGGGTAGTGTGCCATGCGAGAATGTGATGCTATAAAAATGTGTCATCAATGTGCAGAGCGTGAGATGTGTCGTGAATATGCCAAGTGTGAGATGTTTCATGTGAATTATGTGAGGTTCATGAATGTATCGAGCCCTCAATAATCAAGTGTGAACCATAGCATGAGATTGTTTCATAGGGTAATGAAGCTACACGTGTATCAAGATTCATATGATTCACGAGGAATACTAGACGTGAAGTGAAAAGTGGTAGAGTGATAGAATGGGGAGAATAAGTATGATTCCCCATAAGTGTATGATGGGCTTAAGAATCAAGTGACATCATTTAAGAATTCATCATTTTCATGTTCAAAGTCAAATGAATATGCGTTAGAGACCTACTAAACTATAACATGAAGTTGATCATGTAAAGATCCATTGTGGCATAGATTGTACATGCCCATGCATATTATTCATCAAAGTGAAAGATGGTAGTGGACATCGATGTGTATACCAAAGCAAATTATATTTTTGAATAACCAGAAAATGAATCATTGCAATTAAAAATTTGGCCTAACGGCATGGGGAATGAAATTTTAATATCATTAGGATCAAAAGTTCCACTAATAAAGTCAAGCCAATACTTTCCCAAGAGTAAGAGGAGAAGTGTAAGAAGTGTGTGCAATAAAAATTGTTAAATAGAAAACACATATACCATAAGAAACAATGATAAAAACATATCCATGATAGATATGTGGTGAATGAGGTAGGGAGAAGATGATCGAATGTGAATCGAGCAAGCCAAGCCATCATATGTGCAAACAATATCAGGACTATTATGATCAAATGGAATATGTGGCCAATAAGATATATTCATGAAAAGAGTGCATGTGAAAGGAGGAAGTGTAGGGACGAGTTCCTCATGAGAAGAAGAGGAAGGTGATATGACATCCATTGTTTGGAAAAACCCTTGATAAAGTACCATAGCATTAATAGAAGGATGGGGTGGGGATGAAGTGGATTAAACGACATGTAATGCAAAAATAGTTCCTTCAATTGGAGGTAAGTTTTGAGAATAGTCCACTGGTTGTTGGTCATCAAAATATGCATGATAGTACAAAGAGTTAGAGTAGGTAGCACAAAGGCAAGATCTAGGTGATATTATTTGAATGGAAAACAATCAATTACTATGGTATATTAAAATACCTCATGTAACAATGTAATGCCCTAGTGAACCTGTAGAAGGAATTACCTCGTATAGCGTGAAGTCATGTCCTACCTAGTAAGTAATTAAATTGAACTCGGGAAATAAATAACAAAAATACCATAGAAATAGTTATCGGCATAACTATGCATAATAAGGTGATAGTTCCTATTCACATATGATGAGTAAGAATCATATGCAGAGAGAAATGGATGTCAAGTTAACCAAGGCGGAAGGAATATCAAAGTCATGAAGGAGTGATAGAGTACAAATATTGATCTAAAATCCATTACTAATTATAAAGCACTTGAAACCCTAATTATGAATGTGAGCCATTATATATAACGGAGGATCATTGTTGTAAATGTAAAGATCGGAAGTTATATCATATGGAAAAGTAAGTTGTTGAGAAAATGTGTCTCCAAAAATGGATATACTTTTTCCGGTGAGTATCGAAGGAACATAATTATTAGCCAAGGGATAACTAATTTTATCTCTCTTTGTGATTGGCTAGCAAAAATCATGGATGGATATATCCATGATGACGGGACCCTAGAAAAACAAAGGAAGAAGTGATCAAATGAAGACTATAGAGAGTTAGAATACAAAGGGTTCACTCAAATGATTTTACAAATTTTTAAATTTGTAAAATCCTAGATATTTTAGAGTAACATGCAATAGATAAAATGCTAAAGTACAAGAGAAGGATAAAATACTTATTTTATTTTGCAATTAACCCAAAGTATGCTTTGGACTAGAAAATTGATGAACATGAGGAGGAAATTTTCTCAACTATGCTCAAAAATTGTGTGACTACCCGATATCCTAGATTGGGTGCCTTTTATCAAGTTAGGGGTGCCTAGGCATTAACGATTGCTTTTCAGCACCCATGATTGTGAAAAAGTTCAAAAAGTGATTTCCTCCGTGTCGCAAGTTATTTTTTTACCTTCTTTGTTTGTCACCTATGTGTCGACTTTGACCGCAAAATTCTCATGTAACATGTAAAATAGATGATTTTGTGAAACCCCAAAACACATAAAATCCTAAAAATAAATATGTAAATGGAGATTCTGATGACCTCGGTGGTCACCAGATAGACTAAACTTATGACCAAGCACTGCACTACATCTCAAACTCCATGTAGTTATGTGTGCATTTGTGTAGAATCATTCCATAGGAATATCTTGTGTAAGATGTAATTAATAAAAACAATATCTAGATGTAGAAATATAATTAGATGTGTGGATGTATAAATTAACTTCCCTCCTATGTGTGTATGTAGAAAATGTAGTCCCTTTCCCCTTGAATGAAGCTATATGGATGCTTTTATGCTCTTTAAATGCCTTTGGATGCAACCTTAGGTGATAGTAATAGATGTTTAGAGCTTGTTCCTTTATTATGGTCACATAACTATATCTTTATATGATTCCCTTGGATTAATTTCATAATTTATAATTGGAAGGTTGACACATAATAAAATAAGATTCCCAAAAGGAGCAAGTAAAGTACAAAGAGGTTGGGGGTGCCGGACACCGGCGTCCTAGCCGAGTGCCGGTGTCTAAAGTCATAAAATATAAAGGAGTAAAGTATTTACTAGGCTGTAGGGTGTAAGAGGCCAGAAAGAAGACATGAAACATAGACAAAAGGCCAAATATAGTTGTTAATTGGTAGCCTTCTCACTTAGGAATCATATGATTAGTAGTATGTGATGAGGACCTAGAAATGTACCCAAAGTGCATGATTTAGTGTCTACATTGGGTAGAAGAAATGGGTCACTACAAAATTCCTAATGAGGTACTTAACTACATACAAAATACCTCATAAAGTGTAGAAAAAGGAGAAATGGTTTAGGAAAAAGTCCTCCCCAAAAGATAGAGAAGAGAAGCTCATATCAAAAATTTATCTTAATAGATAGTCCTCATCTTAAGAACATAGATATGTCCCTCAAAAATAGAGAGATAAAGAATATAATAAGAGAGGAATATCCATCCCCCTAAAAGATATATTCTCATGAAATCCTAGTATATCCGGTAGCTAAATAAGCCTACTTGCATTAATGGAATCGGTGAACAATAAATCCCAATAAGGAATGCATGGTGTTACATTGAAACACTATGGATCAAATGTAGAGGAAATGAAGAATATATCTAGATTATTCTTAAATAATCTAGTGTTCATGAATGAAACAAGGTATAAAACTGAGTCAAATTAGCTCTGAACAACCTGGATATGAGAACTTAACAAAGAAATTAGTACTCCCAGAGATCTAATGTAAGTTCTTGTGATGAGTGAGATGAATCTTAGGATATTGGAAGTGTAGGTAGTATCGCCATATAAGAATTTAGTTGTATGAAAGTAACTTTAGATATGTGGAATAATAAATTCTATCATAGTTGACATCAAAGAGGAAAAAAATCCCCAATATTGTCATCAAGATCTCAAAAGGGATTTTCTAGAAACAAATATGAAATTTCTTGTCGTGAGACGTCCCAAATAAGTGGATCATATAAGCATGAAGAACCTTGTTATAGATAACCAATATAATACCTCAAGAAGGAAATTTTGGATTCTAATGAAACAATAGGTGATGGAGTAATGTCCTTCTATAGAGAATCACTAGAGGAGATCAAGGAATAAACTTTGAGCTCTAATGAAACAAAATGTGATAGAGGAATGTCATATTTTGGAGAATCATTGAAGAATTCATGGAAGAAACTTTGAGTTATGATGAAACAACAGTGATGGAGGCATGTCTTGAAATAGGAGAGAAATATCATTAATGGTTTCATTTAAATATGAAATGTTGGACTATTCAATTAAGGAAGAAAATATAGTAGGTATGTGTGTGAATGAGGTGAATCTAATAAATATATATGATCTTTATGCAAAGAATCATTAGAACTATGAAGAAATGAATCTCTGCTATGAAATACAAATAGGTGCATGGGGAATTCCATGATCTTACTACAAAGAATCACTATAAGCTCTCTAAGAATATAGTCTTGAATTTATAGTAACAATAGGTGTGGGGGATACCATGATCATGCTATAAAGAATCATTTCAAGATCTCAAATATGACTCTAAACTCTAAATTATTAATATGTACAAGATGAATGTCATGATGTTAATACATAGAAACACTTCAAGCGCTCGTACACGTGATTCTAGACTCTAAATTAGAAAAATAATTTTCCTCAGCTATAGATGGGGTGTCATTATTAGGAGGATGGGTGGCAGTCTTAGTATCATCCAAACATGAATGGTTTCTCTAGAAGAATCAATTTCATATGAAGAATCTTGGTCTACATACAATTGTCAAATGAATATCCAAATAGTGAAAAGGATAACAATGTACATAAGTTGATGTTGAATATCATTAGGAATAATGAGACATATTAGCTCCTAGACCACATCATTTTTGTTTAACCACTTCATCTTATGCCTATATTCATTAAGTTCATGAATGATTCAAGAAGATATATCATTAGATTATACAATATGCAATGACCATGTATCACTTTTTCCAAGACAAATAGTTCCATGAATTTAGTCAAACAACAAAAGGATGGAATTTAATACCAACAAATTCCAACAAAATAAACACACAAATAATGGTGTTTGATAACCAAAATGATCTTTGATACCATGTGATATTGTTGGCCAAGATGGAATATTGATCAAATATTAATGCACGAAGAGGTTAATGTTGCAGGATAGAACGAGTGGGACATTATGGTGGTACAAGATTTTGAAATCCTAAGGCAGATCCTCTAGTTGCTGCTTTGGGACCAAGTCCCCCTCTTGTGAAGGATAGGTGGCTAACGAATGGGGTAAGGAGAAATTTATGTAGATCTCCCCCACCTAGAATGGATATTTCCCTATTCTTGTGGTCCGAATGAAATAATCAAATGAGCCTCGCAATCGTGTGGGCTTATCTACCATGGGGAGATTTTCTAGTTTAAGGCCAAAGATCGATTCAGTGAGACTGTGGAAAAAAATAAAATGGCATGGTTGTGTTTCTATCTCACCTATGAATGAGGAGTATTTTTGTTTCACTTTTACTGGTGAAACTGATCTTACCTTTTCCCTTACAGGAGGCCCTTGGTTCTTTGGGAGGACCATTTTTCTTATCTCCAAATGGAGACCCAAGATGTCTCCACAGAACTCATCCCTAATGTTTTTCTTGTTTGGGTTAGGATTTGGGCCTTCCCTATAATTTTGGGAGAAATAAGTGATTATTGGAATGTATAAAGCTATGGGATGCATCTCATAAAGTGGATTCTTCCACTAAATCTAAAACCTGATTTTTTTGTGTAAGAATGTGTGTAAATGTGTGGGTGGGGAAGAAGATGCCATCATCTATTCACATTATCTCTCAATTTGGAGCTAGGGATAAAAACCTTTCTTCAAATCTTCCCTATTTTTGTTGGATTTGCAAAGAAGCTAGGCATAAAGAGGGTGCCTATTCAAAGTAGGTTTGGTCTCTAAAAACGGAGGGAAGTTCCAAGAACTTTGGTGTTGTGCATCCTTGCTTCCATAAGCCTCTATCGGTGGTGGAGGGTGTTGACCATGGCGGCCATGTTTTAAGTAGTGGGTTACCGGGTGCTAAGGTACATGTAACTATGGACAATGATGCATTGGACCCTATTCACTTGGACACAAATAGGAGGTTATTGGTAGGCCCCATGAGGCCTTTGACTCACCTCTCTCTATTTCAGAACAAAATAATTGCTCATTGGCCCGGTTGGGTTGTTGGTTCGGTTGGGGTAGGACTTTGGCTCTACCACGATTCTCAAAACTCCTTTGGTCCCTAATCTTCCCGATGGGGGTTTCTCCGTGGAGGTCTCGGTTGGCAATGAGTTTGATGAGGAGGAAGTGGTTGATTCTTTGAATAGTGAATCAAGGGAAGAGGATGCTTCCACTTCCTGTGCACGAAACAGAGGATGCCACTAAACACCTTGTAGTTTTTTCTCCTAAGAATCAACTGAAAAGGGTTATGGATTCATTTGAAGAAGATAGGTGGAAATTCTATGTCAAACAAGTTTTAAGTCCGAATGTTACCGGGAACATAGAAATTGTTCTTGATGTTGAAAAACATCCTTGAAAGAGGTTCCTTTTGGAGTATTCGATCCTAAAAATATTAAAGTGCTAGATTTTTGGAAATTTTCTCATTATAATTGTTATCTCTTTGAAAATTTCAGAGTTCTAAATCATTCTCAGCTCATTAGGCTTTCTCTTGAGGAAGAGGGATGGTGCAAATCTCATTCTAAAAATTGAAACGATCCTCTCTTTCTATTGGAAGCTATTTTTTTATCCTCTTTGTTGTGTTTGTGTCCTCGCCTATGGTTTAGCCTTGGTTTGGGGGTCAAGTTGTTTTGGTCGTCCATCTCTTAGGTCTCCTTTCTCTTCTTGGGTTCTTTCCCGGTTGGTGGGTTTTTTTGGGGTTTTGGTTTGCTTCTCTCTAGGCCTCGTTGGGCCTCGTCTCTTATTTTTCTCTCTATTTCCTTAACATCTATCTTTCTCTTATACAAGGTTCTTGATCCCTTCAATATCTAGATTTTTACCCTATCTAATAAAAATGTTGTAGGATAGAAGAACAAAATGAAACAAACGATAGTTTGTATATTAAATGCATAAGAAAATCATTTTACAAGAGGTGTATAAATGGAAGTGGGGAAGTGTAATGACCACGTAGAGAAGTGTAACTTCTATCTATCTTTCCAATGCCTAAGCAAGCTAGATACATTTGTAGAAAATAACATGTAATGGAATATAAACCTACAATAAAAATATTCCATTTTATAAACATGTATTAAGTGAAGTGGAAAAGGAAAAGTAAAATAATATTTCGCTACCACCATATTGAGAAGATGCATATTTCATTTGCATTGTTAACAATGCCCCTTAGATAACTATTGGTATTACAAAGAACCTTTGTGTTTGTTTAATGCCACATTCGCAACCAAGTTTTTCTCCGACATTCTTGCAAATAAATTTTATGTGAAAGATGTAAAGAGGTTCCATTAGTTCAAAAACCAAATTATTTTTATAGAGATGGTTGGTAATTTTATGTTGAGAAATCTATATACACATTCGACACTATAACGTGGTGCATTTTATCAAACCTACGATTGCTCAATAAGGATCACATCAACAAACATTTCAAACTTATAACTTTACATTCACATCCCTTCGCTTGTAAATTTATACTCATGTGAAATTTCTAGTATATATTTTTATTCCTAAACAAGTCTTATAAGGACCCTTATTATGTAAGAGTTGAAACATGCTAAAAACTTGTGAGTTCCTAGAAACCAAGTATCTATAATTGTTTACAAATAATTTTACTATCACCCCTCAAAATTTTCTTTATCCTCATATCATTGTCATTCTCCGAGTGAAGCAATTATCAGTTTATGTTGAAATGCTAAAGGCACCCAAATTATTTCCTACATTCCTTCCTCACCCTTAAAATTAAGCTTTTCATCGACAATTAAAAGAGCCTAGGAAATTTCTCTCACATAATGTTTCAAAATAGGAAATGATTTAAGTTTCACTAAAGGAAACCAATGCTTTCAAAGTGGCACTTTTCCTCTTTATAAAGAGGCTTACAATATAATTATTTCTCAAAGTGTACCCACCATTGTAAGGTCAAGGATGTATTAGGACAATATTTCATTGACATAACATTTACTATGAAAATGCATACTAAAGGAACATATCACATAAGATAGAATAATGTAGTTATTGCATTTCGGCTTATCAAACATATAATTAAATATTAGTAAAAGATAATATTGTCAAAATATAATCCCATTATTAAAAAATATAGAGAGAGATAAATATTATGTAAAAACATATTTCTATTTTAAAGGAATACAATTTTTTTAATAAATTATGTCAATAATCTTGTATCATAAGACATGTTATTTTAATATAATATCTATTTCATCAACAGAAAATCATAAATATTATTGTATATAAATAAATTACAAAGACATAAATTACAATATAATTAGTAATCTATAAAAGATCTTGAAAATAAAATTACAGTTTATTTTTAAAATAATAAATTAATAAAATCATAAGTTATTAAGTTATTTAAAAAATAGAAAATAAATAATAAAGAAATAAAATCCAATTGTACATATTCAAAATGTAGTATTTATAGTTTAACAAAAATATTTCAAATTAAACACATTAAATTCTTAACGCAGCGTTCTTGCTTGTTAACTTGGTATCAAATAACAATCGCATGTGTACAATGCGATGTGAACACCGAATGGTATATGTTATTAGAATTAGAAAGACATTTATGTGAAGGTTGTAGAATGTACCAAGTATTTAATGTGAGCACAATCTTCAAACATAGAAAACATTGCCTTAAACAATTTGAGCTTGTTTATATCTTGATAACAAAAAATCCATGATATGAAAAAAAACACGTGTACTTTACCCTGCTAAGCTTTTAGATCTGTCGGGGCTTTCACAGTATCTGATTAGCTGGTTTGATCTTTGTTTTCTCCTTCTTGAAGCATGTGTAATATTTTCTATTATACATTCTAGGAAGATCCAAATTTTCATGAAGGGGATAAAGGGGTCAACAGGCGGTGGAGACATTATGTCTCCCCTAACCCATCCTATTGCTAGAGTTTCACTAGATCCAAAGCCTTCACATCTTTTTGCATGCAAAGGTTATGCTAAAAGTAGTTGGTAGCCTTCTAGGAAAAAAAATCCAGTTAATCAAAAACTAGATAATGGATATTTGAAGGCCTTTGAAGGAAGACCAATTCTTTTTTTGGAAACCATGGTTTTGAAAGAAAGTGGTACTCTTCATGAAATATTGGCATCTTGCCTGCAAACCAACAGAGGAGATGCCTTCTATAGCCCCAGTATGGATCAGAATTTTCAGACATACCTTCTCCAAGGGCATAGGTTTTTCATTGCTAGTATCTTTCTCTCATACCAATGGGCTTGTTTACTTCTTGTTAGCCAGTATCATTCTTTAGATTTAATTTCCATATTTCCAAATTTCATGGTGTATTAAGATCATATGTATTAATTTCGAATTTGAAGTTTTTTCTTCGTGACCTGATGAAAGTTGTTACGAGATGCACGTGAAAATTTATTTGTAGGTCAATCAAATTCTATTTTAAGAAGTTTTCTCTATCTCCCTCTTCGTCTCTAGCACTGTTTGACATTTGTGGGTATATAAGGAGAGTTTGGGCAGACAACATCTCGAACAAGGCATTCTTGTGATGAGTTCGACAAGTCCACAACTGATCTCTCCTGTTTAGATACATGGAAGTATTGAATGCTTAGAAGTGCTATTAAAACAAATGTTAAAGTGCAACTTGATTGAATGCCTTTTTTAATAGAGAATGTATTGTGTTATGCCCACAGGTGGAAAGAAATGACCTAAACTGAAAGTCTGAATGCACAAGATCAATGGCCAAGGTGAACCAAGTTGTTTCTTTTACATGGTCATTGTCAATTGTGGTCTGTCAATCCAAGAACTAACCCAAACTACAAGAAATTGGCCAAGTAGGTCGACAGACACTGCTTTATCAAGAACGAAGGACTACAATGGCTTACTCAGAAGCTTTCTTGCCTCATTCTTCATGGTTGGAAGTGACCGCAATGACTGATGGGCATTGAAAATAATTTAGCTTTGAGATTGCTTCTGAATCTATTGCATAGGGACTTCTTTTTTATGTAGTTGGAGGATCATATTCCCTTTTTTCTCTAGCTATAATAGGTAAATTTTCTTTCAACTTGTTTTTCGTTTGTTTTGATATTTGCAATTTTTTTCCCTTCAGTCTCCTTTGGTTGACATTCTTTCTCAACTTGCGTATGTGAGACATGCATTTCTCGGCTGCGCATGTTTATTTCTAGTCTTTATGGATGAAATTTTTAGTACAAAATCACAAAGACCCCGAATGGCTTGGGTGTGAAGTGGGACATTCGGTGTGATTTCACAACATGGGATCATCTCTCAAGTTGTGGGACTTGCAAACCTGAGATGATCCTCTAGAGAAATTTGGTTCTTATTCCTAAACTACCTGCCACGAGCTACTCTAATGCAGGAAAAAACTAAACTATTCTAATCTAACCATTCCAAGGAACCGAGAGAGAAAGAGGGGGTGAAAGAAAATACTACATTAAAGTGGTGATACACCGAGAGAAGGGAAGAGGTGAGATGATCCATTGAGGAAGGATGAAACAGGGGAGAAAGGAAGATGGGAAGGTCAGACAAAAGTGACACAAACCCAGATCCTAATCCATGATCAAAACTCCATGAAACACAATTCCCTACACCTAAAAATGTGAAATACATGCACAGAAAATAGATTTTAAAGGGAGAGGCATGTAGAGACAAAAAAACAATGTAAAGGGTTGAAGAAACACCACAAAAACACGTTTTATTGCTCTATATGGGTGCACAAACCATTACGTTTCTGCTTAGAGGCACAAAAATGCTTGCACAAAGCAAAGTAGAGAAGGTTTTCAACTCAAAATGGAGTCGGGAAAAAAATTTGACAGAGTTTCCTACACCCAGAATAATCTCCCTTTCTCAAATGAGAAGTGTTACAATATATAGAAAGAATAAGAGAGAGAAGAGGGAAAATTTGAATCCTATTTCAACTACCACGGGATATGCATTGAATCCTACCTTGAAGAATCAACCACTATCAATCAATGCCCCTTTCAAATCCACCCCAAATTTGTTGATTTTGGCTCCCCTCGTCTGTCTGGTGGATCGAATCAAATCGATCTAGTAGTTAGAGAAATCAGCTCAGTATTAATGGTCCTGGAAGACATTTTCCTATTTTTCACCCACCGTAACTTATAAAAATAGATATTTTATGTTTCCAAGGCATAGAGGGTGTCGATACATTTCCAAAAATCTTCTCCGCCCAAATCTGAGTTCTCAGTCAAAAGATATGGCCATTTGAATTTTTTGGGTTGTGGGCATGTAATATTTAAATGAGTCTGTCTATACTAGGGTCCACGTGGCAGCTCTGCACTCATTTGAGATTTTACTCCTTCCTTCACTCTTGGAATAGCACCCATGTGACACGTGGCAGCGTCTGCAAGTTTCCCTATTTCCTTTGTATTCTTCCTGAGTCTTTTCCATGGGCGGAGGCACTATATCCGACCCAAGACATGTGGAGGCTTTGTGCATGTTTAGAAACTACCCCCAGACTTTACCTTTGGAGTATCACAGATATGACACGTGGATACCTCTGCGGACCTTTAGAATTTTCAATGGTCACCCTCACCTTTTCAAGCTTTGGGACACGTGGAAGGCCCACGCACATTTGACAACCTACTCAGGGTCCTACTTTTGAATGTGTGTTGTTTGGACACCTGGTGCCTTCCACCTGCATTCATTACTTAGCCATTTTGGGCCCATTCTCCTTTTTACCTCTGTTTACCATTGGCTATGTGGAGGGATGGTGCAAGTTTGAGTCTCGCCTTGGGCTCCCATTTTGGAATTGTGTTGAGCCGACACTTGGCCCCTTCCGCCGAGTCAAAGAATTTTCAACGGTCAGTGTAATTTTGGAGCTTTGGATGCATGGAGGCTTGGTACTTGTTTAAGCCTACCCCTTTGGTTTTAAATTTTCATGGTGCATCGTTTGGACACTTGGCAACTTCGATGTCTCCTCCATACTTAGTCAATTTTAGGGGTGCGTCCTGAACTATTTTGAGCTCGAAGACTTTGAATCTTTGTCGTTTCTTTTCCTTTAAGTCTTTGGTTCCTTTGACATCGCTCGACCTCCTTCCCGACCTTGTTATTCCATTTCCGAACCCACCTATAATTTGTTTGTTGGATTTGAGGCACGGATTTGCTCCATAAAGTCGTTTATTGAATTTCTTCTTGCACGGGGTTGTTTGATCTTTCGCAGGCCCCGCCACTCCATTGTAGAGTCCCTCTACAACCTTGTTTTTCATCCTAGAATGTGAGCTCATGGGTCTGAGTCATTTCCTTCATAATTTCCTTATGTGCAGGACTTGTCTTGACCAAATTTTTGGGGAAATTTGGGATAACAATTTGGCAACTCACGGGGACATCTACCTGCTAGATGAAGAGACCAGTAGCCTTGAAGCATCCATTGGGCATGGAGTCATAATTAATGGCCTGGTACTGACCCTTCCTTCAAAATGGACTCCCTGACTACCTACACTTTCTATGTTCTACCTATCCCTGAGCCTCGCTCACAGTGTGTTTGCACTCTCAATTTTCATAAGAAAATCTTGAAATGGAGTTTCTGAGAGTAGAAAATTGTATTGACCTAGGGCTTTCATTTGTCCCTGAATGGACTAACTTAAAAAACATCCTTTGGTTGCTCTGTATTTGTTTCATTTTTTGGAAATAGCAAATCAAGTACAGCATAACTATGGATCTTTCTACCATGAATACTAAAGAGTCTAGCCTTGGTCTGTCCCAAGAATGGACTATTACAATGTTTACCTGGGGCACATTGAACTTTGCAATGACATAACCTTGGAGCAAAAAACACAACAATAACACCATGTATAAAGAATAAAATCATATATGCCTCAAATGAGGCATGTAGACTATGCACAAGCACTTCTTCTACTAAAAACAAAATCTACTCCTACTCCTATACTAACCAGAAAGAAAGAAAAGCTTAAACAAATCCCGCTATAGAGAAGGGAGAAATAGCTTCCCTTTCTCAAAAGGGGCAGCCATGCAAATGATTTGACATTGAATATGGCTGCCTGGATGAATAAAAACTAACTTTAAGCCTGTCCTCCACCCAAATCATCAAGGTATCTACATTAACCAAAAATACCTCCTCAAGCTGGTTGGCATTGGACTCCTAGAGGTGTTGATGATGACCCTTGGTACTTTGATGCTCATCCTCATGCCCTGAAGTAGGCATGAATGGTTTTGGCTTCTCCCTTGGCTCTAATGAAGCCAAATATCTGATTGGGAAAGGTATGGTCCCTTGAATCTGCCCATGGTTTTGAACTCTAACTCTAAAAATGGAGTCTTTTTGTGGACCTTCTTGGATGGATGGTGAGAGAGAGAGAGAGAGATGATGACATCTCCTTGCTTTTTCTCTTCCTTATCTTGTGAAGAACATAGAGGACCATGATCTTCCAACCCTAGTTCTAGAGGGATGTTGTGAGACACAGGTTGTTTTATTTGAGTGCCCTCCTTTATGGCAGTAGGTTCATGTGCTTGGAAGATGAATGATGGAAGAGAAAATGATGTGATCTCCATGATTTTTTCTCCATAAAAGAAATCCTCCAAGTCAGACAGATAATCTGCCTCATTGTTGTCCTGTTGCATGTGCTCAACCTCCTCCATGGTGTCCTCCTGATCTACAACTTGATCACCATGGCTCCCTTCATCCTCAAACATGAATTTTGCAAGCTCAAACTCTTCTTCAACATCAGAGCTTGAAGGGGATGAAGTGGAAGGAAGAACTGAAGGTTCTCCTATAGCCTGCTCCACACTTGGAACCTCTGAAATTGTATGGTCCTCCTCCATCATGGGTTCATCAATCAAATTAGGCCCTTGAAATGAAAGCAAAAAATCTTCAATGATGCCTTCTTCATTGAGTGGCCTCAACTCTGATTCGATCTCTCCCAGCTGCTCCTCTTCAATGGGACTTGGAGCTGGTTGTTCTTCCTCTTCAACTAGTTGTGTAGCTTAGATCAGCTCAACATCCTCTTCAGACAAAGTTCCATCATGGACACTACATCTAGAGTAGCCAGACTATTGATCTTCTTCTTGTTGTTTTTGTTCCTTCTCTGTTGCAAACTCAGTCTCAGCCACCACTGGCTCTTCAACTTTGACCTCCTCTATTGGCTTGACCATCAAGGGGATCTTTATAAACCCAAATTTGGTAGCCCAACTCTTTAGATTGTCTGTCATTTCTTCTCTATTGGGCTCCCCTTCTTGCTATTTTCCTTGATTGGATTCTTAAGTCTCTTCCCAACATGGACTTGGGAAAGCAAGAGGAGTGATAGGTTGGGGTTCAACCAGCTTTGCAATTATTTTTGGTGGGGAGGGAGGTGGAACTTCTTGTTTGTTTGGAGGGGATGACTATTTGGAAGGGAAAGGGGGAGAGGAACTGAAATGGGGTGGAAGACTAGGGAATGGAGAAATGGAATCAACACTTGGGGAAGCAACTGGGAAGCTTAGAAATTGGAGCTTGGGTTGAGATGGTGCTACTTGAGAAAGAGAAAAAGAAAAGCTATGAGATGGTGGACTTACCCATTGACAAGGTTGTCTTGACTCCAACTCATAAGCCTCGATCTCCTCAGTCCATTGTGCAAGTTGGGGCAACATTTCAACCATGAAGTCTAGCTTCTCCTGAGGGTTGTAATGTCTTGGAAAAGGGCCTTCCCATGGACAAGGTTCCCTGCAACCAATCTTGAATGCCTTCATTTGTGCTATGCCCCTTGACTGAACCATGTCAGCCTCCATTTTTTGAATTTTCTCTAATAAACCAGCATTCTCCACATAGTTTTCACCATTGTATGTGTCCCCTTGTTCTTGATAAGCTCCATGGCCAAACTGACTTTGACCCTTCTCATATAGGTAAGCATAATGGTCCTAGATCTGATTATAATGCTAATTTGGAGGATTTGGGAAATGCATTAGAGGTGGATTGCATTGTTGTAAGTGTGAGTTCCATGAAGGGAATGAAGTCATGATTGCACAACCTCATGGAATGGGAGAAAATAAAAGAGATGGAAGAAGAAAATGGATGAAAATGAGTGGAAATGGATGGAAAAGGTCTGCAACTCGAGAATGGGTTTTTGACCAAATGGAGTCACCAGATGTGCTTGCATGTGCCTCAAAAGGTTGAATCCCACCAAGAACACATCAACTTGATGAAATAAAGTGAAGACCTCTTGTCCCACCAGGCGTGCCAAAACTATTAGTGTGGAATCACAAAGACCCCGAATGGCCCGGGTATGAAGTGGGGCATTCGGTGTGATTGCACAACATGGGATCATCTCTCAAGTTGTGGGACTTGCAAACCTGAGATGATCCTCCAGAGAAAGATGGTTCTTTCTCCTAAACTACCTACCATAAGCTACTCTAATGCAGGAAAAAACTAAACTATCCTAATCTAACCATTCCAAGGAACCAGAGAGAAAGAGAGGGTGAAAGAAAATCCTACATTAAAGTGGTGATACACCAGAGAAGGAAAGGGCTGAGATGCTCTGTTGAGGAAGGATGAAATAGGGGAGAAAGGAAGATGGGAAGGTCAGACATAAGTGACACAAACCTGATCCTAATCCATGATCAAAACTCCATGAAACACAATGCCCTGCACCTGTAAATGTGAAATACATGCACAGAAAATAGATTTGAAAGGGAGAGGCACGGAGAGACAAAAAAACAATGCAAAGGGTTGAAGAAACACCACAAAAACACATTTTATTGCTCTATTTGGGTGCATGATCATCATTATGTTTATGCTTAGAGGCACAAAAATCTTCCATGTACTTGGAGAAGGTATTCAACTCAAAATGGAATTGAGAAATAAATTTGAAAGAGTTTCCATATGCCCAGAATAATCTCCCTTTCTAAAATGAGAAGTGTTACAATATATAGAAAGAATAAGAGAGAGAAGAGGGAAAAGTCGAATCATGTTTCAACTACCATGGGATATGCATTGAATCTTACCTTGAAGACTCAACCGCTATCAATCAATGCCCCTTTCAAATCCACCCCAAATCTGTCGATTCTGGCTCCCTCTGTCTATCTAGCGTATTGAAGAAGAACGGTGGATCAAATCGAATCAGATCTGGTAGTTGGAGAAATTGGGCTCATATTCTTTGGTTTAGAAGACATTTTCCCATTTTTCACCCACCAGCGCTTACAAAAATGATATTTTATGTTTCCAAGGCATAGAGGGCATTGAGACATTTCCAAAAAATCTTCTCCCACCTAAATTTGAGTTCTCAGTCAAAAGATATGGCCATTTGAATTTTTGGGTCATGGGCACGTAATATTTAAATGAGTCTATCTATATCGAGTCCATATGGCAGCTCTGCGCTCGTTTGAGATTTGACTCCTTCCTTCTCTCTTGGAATAGCACCCATGTGACACGTGGCGGCATCCACAAGTTTCCCTATTTCCTTTTTATTCTTCTTGAGTCTTTTCCACGGGCGGAGGCACTGTATCCGACCTAATAAACGTGGAAGCTTTGCATGACATGTTTAGAAACTACCCCCAGATTTTACCTTTGGAGTAGCATAGATACGACACATGGAGACCTTCGCGGGCCTTTGGACTTTGCAATGGTCGCCCTCACCTTTTCAGGCTCTGGGAAACGTGGAAGGCCCACATGCATTTGACAACCTACTCAGGGTCCCGCTTTTGAATGTGCATTGTTTGGACACTTGGCGCCTTCCACCTACATTCATTACTTAGCCATTTTGGGCCCGTTCTCCTTTTGACCTCTATTGACCATTGGCTACGTGGAGGGCTGGCACAAGTTTGAGTCTCCGCCTTGGGCTCCCATTTTGGAATTTTGTTGAGCCGACACTTGGCCCCTTCTGTTGAGTCGAAGACTTTTCAACAACTGGTGTAACTTTTGGAGCTCTGGACGCATGGAGGCTTGGCGCTTGTTTGAGCCTGCCCCTTTGGTTTTAACTTTTGGAGGTGCATCATTTGGACACTTGGCAGCTTCCATTGTCTCCTCCATACTTAGTCAATTTCGGGGTCTATCCTGAACTATTTCAGAGCCCAAAGACTTTGAATCTTCGCCATTTCTTTTCCTTTGAGTCTCTGGTTCCTTTGACACCACTCGGCCTCCTTCCCTAACCCTGTTATTCCATTTCCAATCCCACCTATAATTTTTTTGTTGGATTTGAGGCACGGATTCGCTCGACAGAGCCGTTTCTTGAATTTTTCTTGCCATTGGGTAGTTTGATCTTTCGCAGCCCCTCCACTCCATTGTAAAGTCCCTCTGCAACCTTGTTTGTCATCCTGGAATGTGAGCTCACGGGTCTGAGTCGTTTCCTTCATAATTTCCTTATGTGCAGGACTTGTCTTGACCAAATTTGCCAAGGGGCAAATTTGGGATAATGAACTATGGGATGAATATCTTTAAAAAAATAGGGATTTCATAGGAGGTTGCATATACACAGAAAATATAGTCTTATGAAAGAATCACCGTTAATCTAAATCTTAATCATCTTTTTTTAGAGAGAATCAATTTTAAGGTGCATGATATCAAATGAGTTCAGCCAATTGACTATGAATTTAAATGCATACCTATCGAATTCGATTTAACGCAGGATTGATTTGGAACTTGGAGAGCTTTGAATAATAAGATTATAGTGTTAGTGACTAGTATTTAAAGATTAATGCATGCAAAAGCTATAAAATAAAATTTAAAAATAGTAAAGCCAAAGTAGCATGCAAAATCAGAAAAAACAAAATTGTTAGAAAAGCAAAAAGCAAAATTGTTAAAAATAGCAAAATTGTCATTTAGGCCGTCAAATTTGACACAGATCTCATGAATATCCGCAAAGCCATTTCCCATAGGAGCAATGCCTTGGGTGTAATTATTGGTGGTAAATATATTAAATTATTGTTTCAGACCATTTATATTCTCCGAGTGACAACAACTCATGTTTTAATATTGATAATATATTTAAAATGGGAACTTCACTTGGGATGATAAAGACTTGTCAATTAATAACAAACATTAGTGTTCAAACTTGAAATAGTTATTTGTATTATTGTCCTATCAAAACTCAATAATAATGTTGCCAACAAGAATCCCTTAAACATTACTGCAATTCGTAAAGATTGAAGTGATTCCAACATACGGTATCAAATTTATTACTCAAGTTTCATGTTTGTTAAAGACGAAGGATTCTTATGCTTATTATAATGACAAGCAAACTACTCCGAGGTTTTACACTCTGCTGTTTTTTTAGCCTGTCATTTCTACCGAAAGAGAGATGCCTTCCTTCTTTATTTATTCCACCTTTCCTCGTATTCACAATAGCTAATTTAACAATTTCCTATGATTATGTTGTCATTTATAACTTATTCGATCTTTGTGTTTTTCAAAACGCTTTTCTTTTCATTAAATTTTGTTTAGTTTAAAAATTACGTAAGTTAGTAAGTTTAATTGGAAATCAAATAATTAAAAAGTAACTTTTAAAAAGTGGTAAACACTTTATTGACTGAACTAAATATGAATTTATACTTATGTTATATTTTGTTTTCTTTTTATATATGAATTTTAAAATCCTTTCCTATTAGAAACACATGTATAACATTAGCATTTTGATGAAAAAATAGAAAATAAACAAACAAACACAAATTACTTGATAGGATCATCAAAATAGGATTTTCCTTCCTAAAAATAGAATTCGTGGAATTCATCTTTCTAGATACAAGGATTGACTCCTTATTTTTTTCTCCTAAACTCCTTGTGACAAGAGTGGTGAGGCAAGCCCTCCCACACCCCCACTTTGAGAAGGGAACTACAAACCATTCTTCAAACGGATCCAAAAATTTAACTCTGTTGTCACATATTTAACAATCTCTACCTTGACAACAAATTTGTTTGATATCTTACATGACCAACTCATCACCTTTTCTACAAGCCAAGAGAAACTTAACACCAAATAACGCTTTGATTGTGTTATCCCGTTTTGAGTTCACAACGAAAACGATCGGATAACCCCTACAAAATTTTTGAAGTGATTTTGCATCATGACCTCTTTTAGAGAAAATCGGGTTTTCGGGTGTTACTAACAGCTTGACATAAGTTTTAACATGCTTTATGTCTTATGACCTCCGAAACCCGAGACCCGCCTTGCAATGAGACAATCCTTTGTAATCGGGTTTTCGGAAATTCAACTCATCGGAACATTCATGATCCAAAACATGCTTTGTGTCGCGTGACTTCCGAAACCCGAGACCCGCCTTGTGTTAAGACAATCCTTTGTATTCGGGTTTTCGGAACTCTAAAGCATCGGGACATTCATGATCCAAAACATGTTTTATGCGCCATGTTCTCCGATTCCCGAAGTCCGCTCAATCCTTTGTAATCGGGTTTTCGGAAGTTCAATGCATCGGAACATTCATGATTCAAAACATGTTGGGTGCTCCATGTTTTCCGAAGCCCGAAACCCGAAATGCACTAAATCTCCTCGTGTCGGGTTTTCGGACTCCTCCAACATACTGACGTGGCATTCATGCCGAGTGGTCGGTGAGTTGGCACGTGCCGAGCTGAAGTGTATTTATTACTGATTTTCTTATAAATACGCGGATTTCCACGTCATTCTTACCGTTCATATTTTTAATTCGTGGATTTTTCGCATGCTCTTCCGCTCCCAAAACCCGCAAACTCGCGTTACTAGACTGGATCGTTTGTTTTCGATTTTACCTATCTCGAATCGAAGGTATTCTTCTTTCCTTCTTTATTCTTGACTTTTCTGGATCGACTGCGTGTATTTTCTTTCCAATTTCTTGCCAGTTGTTGAGGGTTTTTCTTCCTTCTTCTTTCTGTGTTGTTTTGGAAAGGGTTTTGGGTTTTTAGGGTTTATTCTCTTTTTGGGATTATCAATTGGTGTTGTTCCTTCCAAATCTTAATTATATGCATGATGTATGGAATATGAATAACAAAAAAGAAAGGAAGTTGTGTATGTAGAAATTCAAAGGAAAGACTCTGTTTTTGTTTCCCGGATTTTGAAGGTTGTGTTGCAGATTCAAAAGTCCGAAGAACCTTGGAAGCTCGAAGTGACGGGGTTTCTCAACATTCCGACCTCAACACTAAGTGCCGGGCATCTCCTAAGTTCCGTCATCGAAAGTGGGTGCCGGGTTTTCTCCTGTTTCCGCCATTGAAAGCAAGTGTCGGGTTTCGCCAAGATTCCGACATATCAGACCTGTCGGGTTCTCAAAGTTTTCCGATATCTTCTTCTGCGTGTCGGGTTCTTCTCTCCTTCCGACGCATTCAGTCAATCAGGTTTTTCAGTGTGCACAGCATCTCCGGAGTTCCGAGCCTTTCTCCTTCCAATATTCTTCATGTCGGATCCTGGTTCATCACAGGAGAAGGCCGAAAAATCTAGCAGGATGAAATATAAATTTAAGAAACCAGAATCCCCGTCATATATCGACTGTAATTATGATATCAGGGATACTGAAATGGGCAACATAGATATGGACGACTTTTGGAATAGGGTGATGAGTTCTTCTCAAACCCCATGGATGGTGGCTTTAGCTAACAGTGGCTTGCCCCTTGCAGCAGGCTTCCCCATGTCTGCCCAATGTCCAGAGTTTGTTTTGGCGTGTGCATCCAGCTACGACTCAGCTTCTCGTTCCGTAAGGAATCAGGCTGGTGAAGTAGTTATCAAACTAGATGGAGCTTATTTTGATGATCTCCTGAAACTACCAAATTTTGAAGAGTATGGGGCCCTAGATATCAAGTCGGCTCAGAAGGCCTGGGACAGTAACCAGGAAAATTGCATTAGGGATGTCAATAAGAAGTTCTTGGTCAAGGCAAAACCAGTAATATCTAGATTTCCAAGAACTATCCCTAGATCGGATTTCATACAAGAAATCAACGACATTATCACCCCTGCTGAGCCGGGTTTTGGCTTCTTAGGAATCAAATTTATTTCATGGATGGATGTACCAATTTATGGTCACCATCAAAAAGAACAAGCAAGGGATTGAGTGGGGAACCCTTATCAGTGATGAAATTGATTCCCAGATGACGACGGTCCTGTCAACCGGAAAGTTTTATATGTTCTCATATGTGGCCTATGCAGCAGCTGGGATGAGAAGCTATCCCGGGCTGGAGACTAAAGGAAGCGAAGCGTCAAATCCGGTCTATAAGTATTATCCTCAAATAACGAAGAAGGGGTCCAAGGATCATTTTAGGAGGGTAAATGACGCCTTTTTCTACGAGAACATCTGCCAGCTGAACCCAGGGCTGAGAAAGACAAGGGTCTCAGACGAGGCATGGGCTGAAGTATCTAAATGGGGATGTATCTTCTTGCAGTTCAAGAAGTTTACCTACCTTCGAACGGTCATGTACTCTGGAGAGCCTTTCCGTCTGCCTCGCTATCCAGGGGATAGATTGATATTGCTAGAATTGGTCAGACAGCTATTGGATTTTCACAAATTCCAACAGAGCAAGCATAAGGCAGCAGTATCCTTCCCAATTTCTATTGGGAGATATACTTGTGCAACAGTGGCAAAGGCCAAAAATGTTGAATGTGAACTCCAGGAGAAACTAAAGAAGCATATGAAGTCTCGGGATGGTTTTGACATCCGAGGAGTACTTAGAACCTATGGAGCCCTACATCTGCACAGGCCCGACATTGAGGATATCTGGGTGGATCTGCGTAACGAAGTTGCAGTTCGCAGAAAAGATAATAGTAGGTTAACTATTGATGAGATTCAGACGCTAGAGCTTTCTGATTTGCCAGATGGCACAACTGACAATGAAAGTGTGTTGGATATGTCCTATGATGGGCTTAATGAAGATCGATACGTTTTCCCGCCTATTGATTGGTCGGCCAGCGAAAAAGCCTCTATCACCGATAGGTCAGCCCTAATTCTGGCTCGTACAAAGAAATGGCTCTCCTCTTGGGGGATGAATTTTAAGGATGACAAGTTTCCAAAATTGGCTGCTTCTGAAGCGGGGCCCTCCAAAAAGAAGAAGGACAAGGAATCTACTGGGGGGTCTATAAAAATCAAGATTCCCAAGAAGAAGAAAGAAAGACAAATCTCTTGATTCTCTCTCAAGCTCAAACGATGGTTGTGCGAATCACCAACACCACCAGAAATAGGAGAGATTAATTTAGAAGAAGGAGGAAGCCGACTCTTGTCTTCACCATTTGCTTTGATTGTTCAAGCTGGAGAGACCTTATCTCTTGCATTCAAGGCTTTGGAAACTGAATCTGTGCCTCCCCCTCAACAACCACTTCAGCCTCCTCATTCCCCATCCACTTCTTCAAGCATGGCCAATATTTTCTCCGGGCTCTCACCCCTCTCTGCTGGAACCCAAGTGATCACCAACACTCCCCACAACCTGTGCCTCTATTCATTGCACCTACTACCACGTTGACTGTTGTTCCCCCTCCAATAGTAGAATCTGCTCCCCTTGAGAGTAGAATACCAGTTACTACAACATTGGCAGTTTCCTCTGATACACCACAATGGCTACTCGAGCAAACTCCGAGGAAGAGGAAAGTGATTGTACCCCTACCAGCCTTTGATTTCAGCTCACTTAAGGCTTCTACTGCGAGATCAGCCAAGAAACCCAAAACAGTTTCAAGGGTTTTGGTGGATGCTTCAGGAGATAAGTTCGCAGAGATTGCCACTCCCTCAGCTGACAAAACTAAAGATGATGTAACAGTGCTTGATTACAGTAACCGGGGGTGGCTCTAGGAAAGTGACAAAGAAAAGGGCGCAAAGAAGATGCAAAGGATTCCATAGACGTCCTGTGCCAAAAGTTGAAAGAAACAAAGGACAGCAGAAATGAGCTTAAGGAAAAAGTGGAGCAGTTGACAGAGGTTTTGATTAAACTCTCAACACCCCTGGAATCCATACCATCTGCTTCTGCTTCTGCCGGATTTGATTTCTCATCGGTGCCTACGATTGAGAAGATTACTAAAAAAGGAAGGGTGGTTGATGAATGGATCCAAAAGTTGCTCCAACAAGGGAAGGAAGTAATTCAAGACGTGGTGAAAGTTCATCAGTCCTTGGCAGAGATTCAGAAGGAAGGAGAGAAGATGGATGAGGAATTCACTGAAGAACTTGGACAGCTTGATTTGACTTGTGAAGCTCTCCAAGTGCTAAAGCAAATACCAGCACATCTCTTGGTAGAAGAAGGCGTTCTTCCACATACAGATAAACACTTCCAGCTGATCAAGGCCATCAAGTTCAGAGTAAAGATCCTCAACGAAGCCTGCAGCAAGTTGAGAGAATCAAGAGATAAATTGATCGATGGGAAAAGTGATCTGGAAGAAGAATTGCTAAAGATTTGTCCAAAGGTGTCAGTTGGGAACTCAAGTGCCCTATCAGCAGATGATCTCTTCAAACAAGTTCAAGAGACTGTTCAACATGAACCTGTAGATGGATTCGACCTTGAAGTCATTGGTCAGTTTGTGAGGATTGAACATACGTTGGAGGCCTTAAGAAAGCTCAGCAAAAGGTTGAAAAAGCTTCCCGGCAGTGCCAGTGATATCCATGAGACCTGCGAAATGTGGAATGATCATTCCACTGCACCTGAGGAAAATGAAATGCAAGGCATTATTCGGAAGTTCCAGGAGTTCCGGAACAAACAGTCTCAGCTGGAGGAGGAGAAAGAAGAAGAAGCAAAAGATGATGATTCGGATTAATTCCCAACGTCCCATGTCATTTCTATTTTTAGATTGACATGTCTTTGTTATTTCCGTTTTATCATATTTTTAATTCATACTTTGACTTGATCTCCTGCGTGAGAATCATGCAAAGTTGAACTCTAGTTAGCATGCTACTTTTCAGGATCTGTCCTGTTTTATCTCTAGCTTCTTTTGTTATAAATAAGGGATGCTTGTGCATTCTAAAGGGTCGAGAATTTTTGAAGCATTAAGAGGCTATTGGAAAGGAGAAAAACTTTGTGTTTTCTTTCAATCATTTTGAAGAATAGAAGTTGATATTGTTTTGCAGACTTTGTGTTGTGGAATATATCTTATTTAAGACAGTGTTCTTATGTTCATGATCTTAAAGCTATTCTTTGCATAGAATCTCAGTGTTTCTAATTATCTCGGACACTATATCTGTGATCTAAAACTCGTATGATTATTTCGTGCTCTGTGTTTACTCGAAAGAAAATACGTTTCTCCCATTTCTTTTCTACCGTGCTTCTTTCACTGTAACAGTTTCTAACCTATTTCACTTACGAAAGCAATATCCTTGAATCGTGTGAATGTGGATTTCAGGATTTCATCCCAACCCCCAATGGTTAGATTAGTGTGAATATTGTATATATTATTTACTGTGTTTTAGATTAGCAATAAACAGGCAGCCTCACCTGTCTTTGAGGAGGGATATTATCCCATGTACTGTGGTTGAACCTCATATTTTGGTTTGACAAAATATCCAACCAACAAGATTGTCACATAATACCTTCATATTGTATTGATTTATTGCAAACTCATCCATTTGGCATTTTAACCAAACAACCTCCTAAAAGCATGATAGGCAACTACATATTCTACCTCAATAGTTGACACAACAATAATCTTTTGAAGCTTTGACATCCAACTGATAGGTCCACCTACAAGTGTAAAAACATAACCAGAAGTTGATCTTCTTTTTATCCAAATCACCTGTAAAATATGAATCAACATATCCACAAATAGAATCACCACTATTATTATAGGTGATGCAATAATCACTTGTGCCTTGCAAGTAGTAAAACACCCACTTCATTGTTGACCAATGTTCTCTACCTAGATTTTCCATAAATCTACTTAAAAGTTCTTGAAATGCATGTGTTATGTCAGGGCCTTGTAATACCATAGCATACATTAGGCTTACTACTGTAGTAGCATATGGTATGCGAGACAAATACTCCTTTTCTTCTTCTTCTCTAGGACATAAACTTGAAGAAATTTTGAAATGGGAAGCAAAAATGATTCTAACTGGTTTCACATCTTTGATAGCTAATCTAGTTAGTATATTATCCAAATACCTATACTATGATAACTAAATCCTGTCATTTATCTTGCCTCTATGTATCTCCATGCATAACATCTGTTTGCAGCTCCTATATCTTTTATATTAAATGTCCTAGCTAAATGAGCCTTTAAACTATTGATTTCTAGCATGATTTCTCTTGCAACAAACATATCATCCAATACCAATATAATTTATAATCCATTATCTGGGAACTTATAATAAAAAAATGATCATACTCACTCCTTAGGAAAACTTGGCTCATCATGAAAGTATAAAACTTCTTGTACAATTTCTGGGTGACTGTTTCAAGCCATACAATAACTTCATGAGCTTGCAAATAAATCTTATTTTGCTAAATATTTTGTACAAATCCTTCATGTTGTTCCATATGTTTCATCTTCTAGATCTCCATGTAAGAATGTTGTTTTAATGTCTAATTTCTCCAACTCCAAATCAAGTAAAGATGCTAATACTACTCAAATTTAAAGAAGATTAAAAACTGGTGAAAACATTTCATGAAAATTATTACCTTCTTTATATGCAAATCCTTTTGATACCAGTCTATCCTTGAACCTTTCAACTTTTTCATCAACACCTATCTTTCGTTTTAAGCCAATTTTTAGCTAATAGGGTTTTCATCCTTATAGTAGATCTACTAGGCCCCGTGACTTATTCTTGTTCAAGGCATCCATCTCCTCCTGCATTTCCTTTTCCATTTTGCACTATCAACATCTTCCAATGCTTCCTGATAACAACTAGGTTCCCCATCATTAGAAATCAAAGCAATTGAAATATTGGGATCTGTACTTACTAGGAGGATGCCTAACTCATGTAGATCTCCAAATTGGATGTGGAGGTGATTTCTCATGTTATTGTGACCTCCATACCGAATGCTCAAGTGTTTCCTCAAGTTGTGAATCTTCAACATCTACAAATGAATTATTTTCTTCCTTTTTAGTATCTGAAGATGGTTTCATTGTAACCTTCACATGTTAATGTTTAGGTTCTTGTTCTTGTTTGATTTCAGCATTTGATTTTAGTAGAGGAGATTCCTAAAACTATACATCTAGGATAATGATTTTTATTATGACAATATGATCCCACACTTTGTATCCCTTAACACCATCTACTTCACCATACCCAAAAAATATGTAGTTCTTGGATCTTGGGTCTAACTTTGAATTCCGATTTTTACTAGCAAGAGCATAAGCATTCCAAACAAAAAAATTTAAGTTTAAATAATCCCGTGGATGACCTATCCTAATGTAGCCAAATTGAGAACAACCAGATAAACTGCAATAAAATGAACTCCAAAAGAAAATAGATCTCCTTCTTCGTTCCCAAATAATGAATTACAATGTTTCCTAAATAGGAAAATAACTCCCAACTCGAGTTGCCAAGTAAACTCTAGCTAACTCTGACTAAATCTACTCTAGGTGGCAGAAATTACTATTTGTAGTGAGTTTACTAGAACCTGCTATTCTTAGTAAGTTCGCATGCTTATTCCTACAGGCACAGAAATTGGCACACATCTTCTACATCCCTAAATTAGAGGAATTGCCAACTTTCTAACTCACAATGCAATTAATAGACTAAAATTAACTAATGCTCAAAAATAGGAAAAAACCAAACTATAACTTAAATCCTAATTTTCGGCCTCAAGATGGCGGATTTAGGGCCCGAAAATGTGTCGAAAACTTGCCCCAACCGGTAGGGCAGGTTGCCGCTGCGTTCATCTCATCAAAACATGTGGTTTCAAAAAAAAAACGGACTCAAACGGACACCTGGAGCTCAAGTTATGACCTTGTCAAGTTCCTGCTAATTCGGGCGCATCATTCTCCCTTGCTTGAAAAAAACGCAGCTCCTGCAAGTTGTCTTCTTCAAACTGCTTCCATTTATCTGCATCCAACTTCTGAATCTCCCACTCTGTGACCCAAGTATTGTCCTCTTGTTCCAGTCCTTTCCAATGTACCAAATATTTGTTGTATTTCCCATGTCGCGTGTCCATTGTTTTCTTATCTAGAATCTGATCCACTTCTTCTTTCTTCTTCACTGGAACCTGTTGCCGCCAATCTACTACTTCATCAGCATCATCCCTTTCTGCACCATCCCCATGAAAAGAATACAAATCTGAAACATTAAACACTGGAGAAATATCAAAATTCCCTGGCAATTCTACCTCATAAGCATTATCGTTTATTTTTTTCACGATTTTGCAGGGTCCAATCTTCTTGTACTTCAGCTTGTTATAGGTTCCTCTTGGAAACCTTTCCTTCCGCAGATATACCATAACCAACTCACCAACTGTAAATACCTTTCTCCGTCTGTGCACATCTGCTATTTCCTTATACTTGTCATTACTATTTTGCAGCTTCTTCCGCACTTCTTCCTGCAATTGTTGTATATGTTCGGCAAATGCTTCTGCATCATCACTGACTCTGCCATCAACGGGTAGCTGTACCAAATCTAATACCCCATTTGGATTACTCCCATACACAATTGAAAATGGAGACTTTCCCGTGGATCTGTTTATGGAACTGTTATATGCAAACTCAGCTTGCGGTAATGCTAAGTCCCATTGTTTCGGCTTTTCCCCAACAATGCACCTTAACAGGTTTCCCAAACTCCTATTTACCACCTCTGTTTGCCCATCAGTCTGTGGATGATAAGCACTACTGAACTGTAGTTGAGTACCAAATTTCTTCCATAAAGTCCGCCAGAAGTGACTTAAGAACCTTGTGTCCCTATCTGAAGTAATGGTTTTTGGAACACCATGCAAACGAACAACTTCTCTGAAAAACAAATGCTCTGCTTACGCCTGTTTCATCACTTGTTTTCTTGCAAGCAATAAAATGAACCATCTTATAAAACCTATCAACAACCACAAAAATGGAATCATTACCTTGTTGTGTTTTTGGTAATCCCAAAACAAAGTCCATACTCGAGATCATCCCACGACCCTTTAGGAACAGGCAACGGCATATACAACCCTGTATTCTGTGCATGGCCTTTCGAGACTTGGCAAATTCGACATCTCTCCACATATCTTACCACATCTCTTTTCAGCTTTGGCCAATAGTATTTGTCTGCTACCAAGGCTATCGTCTTATCCTTACCAAAATGCCCAGCTAACCCTCCGCTATGCAACTCTTTCACTATATTTTCTCTCATAGACCCAACTGGAATACATAGTTGGCGTCCCTTGAATAGGTAGCCATCCTGTAAAATATACTCATCCAGGACATCTCCTACATTGTCTGACAATGGACTAATTAGTCTTTCAACAATATCCTTGAAATTAGAATCAGAAGAATACAAACCCTTTATTGCTTCAAAACCCACCACCTCATTTTCCATAGTGGTAAACAAAGTCACACGCCTACTCAATGCATCTGCAACTTGATTCTGTTTTCCGGATTTATGTTTTAGAGAAAAAGTATATCCCTGCAAAAATGATACCCACTTTGCATGCCTACTATTCAACTTCTTTTGGGTATTCACATACTTCAGGGCTATGTGGTCTGTAAATAACACAAACTCCTTAGGCACTAAGTAATGCCTCCAATGCCTTAATGCTTGTACAATTGCATAAAATTCCACATCATAAGTAGAGTAGTTCTTTCTTACCTCATTTAGTTTCTCACTAAAGAAAGCTACTGGCTTTCCTCCTTGACTTAGAACAGCTCCAATACCCACATGTGAGGCGTCACAATCAACCTCGAACACTTTATCAAAATCTGGTAGTGCCAAAATGGGTGCCTCTGTCACCTTCTTCTTCAAGAATTGAAAACTATCCTCAGCTGCCTTTGTCCACAAAAACTCCCTTCCTTTTGTGCAATCTGTGATAGGTGCTACAATACTGCTGAAATTTTTAATAAATTTTCTGTAAAATGTTGCTAGACCATGAAAGCTCCTTACCTCTGTTATACTCCGTGGAGTAGGCCATTCAATAATTGCCTTTATCTTTTCTGAGTCCATCTGTACCCCACCTGCTGAAATAATAAAGCCCAAGAATACCAAGCTCTCTTGCATAAATGTGCACTTCTTCATATTTGCATAGAGTTTCTCTTTCCTTAACACTTCAAATACCAATCTTAGATGCCTCAAATGTTCTTCTTTAGTTTTACTAAAGATCAAGATATCATCAAAATAAACCACAACAAACTTACCATTATACTCCCGTAGCATGGTGTTCATCAATCTCATAAAAGTACTAGGTGCATTGGATAACCCGAATGGCATCACCAACCACTCATATAATCCATTTCCTGTCTTGAATGTTGTTTTCCACTCATCTCCTTCTCTGATCCGAATCTGATGATAACCACTTCGAAGATCAATCTTGGTGAAATAATTAGATCCAGCAAGCACATCCATCATATCATCAAGGCGAGGTATTGGGAACCGATACTTGATTGTAATTTTATTGATCACTCTTCTATCCGTGCACATTCTCCATGTTCCATCCTTCTTTGGTGTTAATAAATATGGTGTTGCACACGGACTCATGCTCTCCCTTGACCCCCTTTTGCACGAGCTCGCCACTTGCCTATTCAACTCTGCATGCAATGTCGGGCTCATCCTATAAGCCACTTGAGTTGGGAGTGAAGACCACGGAATCAAATCAATGTGGTGTTGAATATCTCTTTTGGGTGGTAATCCATCTCGGTAGCTCATCGGGAATAACATCGAAAATTCTTCTATTAATTCGATGTTTATTCTATTGGTATTTGAGCACTTACAAGTTCATCCTTATTTTGCAACTAGTGCATAACGAAACCGGTTGCCTTTGCCTCCTTCACAAATTCCTTTGCGAGAAAGCATATTTTCAGCCTTCCCCTTCTTTAAGAGGTAGCAAAACTATTTTTGTGCCATCCTTCCAGAAAGTATAAGTATTCTTTCCCCCATCATGAATAACTTTTCTATCAAATTGCCATGGTCTTCCTAGCAACATATGACATGCATCCATAGGAATAACATCACACCAAATATCATCCTTATAACTGTTCCCAATAGAAAAGCTTATTAAACATCTCTTATCAACATAACTTCATTACCCTTCTTAAACCATGCAATACGATAAGGGTTAGGATTCTTCTCACAATGCAGACCCAATTTATCGACCATCTCATTTGAAACCATGTTCTCACAACTACCACCATCAATAATAACATTACATACCTTTCCTCCTAAAGTGCATCTTGTTCTGAAAATATTTGTACGTAGCCATGCATCCCCCTTGACCTCCTTTCTTGGAGCAATCATTGTCCTCTTGATCATCAAAGTTTCTCCAACATCTGGTGGAATTTCGAGGTCCTGTTCATCTTCTACTTGCTCAGCTTCAACAAGATTTACTCTTGGAGCATCTCCTTGCCTTTTGTCATGTGTATAAGTATGTGGGCATTCAAAAGCCCGATGCCCTTCTTCACCACATTTGTAACAAACAAATGGTCTTCGTGGAGCCTCCCATCCTCTATCACCAGCATATCCTCTACCCCTAGAAAATCCTCTGCCTCTTTGTTGATTCTGGAAATCTTGTCTCGTATCCTCTTGCTTTTCCAATCCACGAGATGATTCTCCCCTACCTTGGCTAAAACCAGCTCGTCCCCAAAAGGAAGATGAGGCCCCCTATTCATTCCAGGTGATCTCCTAAAACTTTGACAATTTTGTTTTTCCTCGGCCTTTAAGGCTAATTGATAGGCATCCTCCATGCTTTTAATCCTATGCATACTTATCTCATCTTGAATAGAAAATTTTAATCCATTAACATACCTTGCAGCCATTTGTTCCTTAGTTTCTTCATGCTCTACATGAATGGACAACTTGTAGAACTCATCTGTGTATTCTTGCACTGTTTGTAAGTTATGTCCGAGATTCTAAAACCTCCTGTAAAGGGTTTGTGCATAATCCACAGGGAGAAATTTATCTTTTAGCTTCTTCTCCATCTTACTCCACGTCCTAATTCTTTCTTTCCCCTTTCTTGACCACTCTTTCTATAGGTGATCCCACCATAACATAGCATGACCTTTCAATTTCGTGCATGCAAATTTTACCTTCTTTTCTTCTGACATAGCCTTCCACTCAAAAAAATTTCCCATGCTAGTCAACCAGTCTATCAGCTCCTCTGGTTTTAGACTACCACCATACTCTGAAACATCAACTCTTATCCCATCATTCTTTCCTTCTAATGCTCGAAGCATCCTTTCTTCAAAAGCTAATGGTGGTGCTTGCGTTTCCTCCTCTTCACAAACTTCTTCTTCATCTGTGTCATCTCCACCTTGATTTCCTCTTTGGGTTATCATTGCAGCAAGCGCAGCAACTTGTCTCTGTAGATCTTGCATATTTCTATTCATCTGGGCAATACCACCTCCTCTTCCTCTTCCTCTTCTTGCCATTTTTAACAAAATACTTCGAACCTGCTCTGATACCAGATAATGTAGCCAAATTGAGAACAACCAGATAAACTGCAATAAAATGAACTCCAAAAGAAAATAGATCTCCTTCTTCATTCCCAAATAATGAATTACAATGTTTCCTAAATAGGAAAATAACTCCCAACTCGAGTTGCCAAGTAAACTCTAGCTAACTCTGACTAAATCTACTCTAGGTGGCGGAAATTACTATTTTTAGCAGTTTACTAGAACCTGCTATTCTTAGTAAGTTCGCATGCTTATTCCTACGGACACAAAAATTGGCACGCATCTTCTACATCCATAAATTAGAGGAATTGCCAACTTTCTAACTCACAATGCAATTAATAGACTAAAATTAACTAATGCTCAAAAATAGGAAAAAACCAAACTATAACTTAAATCCTAATTTTCGGCCTCAAGATGGCTGATTTAGGGCCCGAAAATGTGTCGAAAACTTGCCCCAACAGGTAGGGAAGGTTCCGCTGCATTCGTCTCATCAAAACACGTGGTTTAAAAAAACGGACTCAAGCGGACACGGAGCTCAAGTTATGACCTTGTCAAGTTCCCCGCTAATTCGGGCGCATCATATCCATACCTCTTAAGGAATATTACAATTTATTTAACCTAATGGTGAGTGACTTTTAAGATTTTTTTTTGTACAAACTACCTCTTCCCATAAATTTTGATCCAAATTTTCATTATTGAGGATGTTCCTTGCTCTCTCTAAAAGATCCCTATTCATGCATTCAAAAACCCCATTTTTTTAATGGAGTATAGTTGGAGGTTATATGCCTTTCAATCCTAGCTTCCTTGTAATAGTTATTTAACTCCAAGGATGTGAACTCGCTTCTTTTATTTTTTCTTAAAACATTTGATAAGAATGCCAGTGCATTTTTCAACCAAATCCCTAAATTTCCTAAATGTACTGAAAAACATCATATTTTATTTTAAGAAAGTAGACCTAGACTTTCCTAGAGTAATCATCTATAAGGTTAATGAATATGATGTTCCTCCATATGAAATTAAAGGTGTTGGACCCTAAATATCATAATGAATATAATCAATAATACCTTTACTTACATGACTTCCATCTTTAAACTTTAGTCTATATGGTTTTGTAAAAACACAATTCTTGTAGAAAGTGAAGTCTAGAAACATGAAATCAAGAAATAAATCATGATTCTTTAGTACCTTTAATCCTTTCTCGCTCATGTTCCCCAAATGCGAGATGTCATAAACAAGTAGAATCTTCTATTGTTTTAGATACCGCAACAAGTTGAATGATATTTTTACTCCCTTATTATATTTAAAGGTTCCCAACCTTTAGAGCCTTCATTATATGTAATGTACCCTTAAACACCTTTTATATCTCCACCTTGACCTATGAACTTATAACCACTAGAGTCTAATTTACTCAAGGAAATAAAATTTCTTTGTAGTTTTGGTACATGTGTTACTTCTATTAGAGTCCTCACTATACCACCAAACATTGTTATCTTGATTCTACTAAATCCTTCACTTTTACAAGATACATTATTTATGAATAGAACAGAACTACCATCAAGGGTTTGATAATAAGATAACCAACCTCTATACTGGCACATGTTATGCGAATTACAGAATCTAAAAACCATTAATTATGATAAGAGGAAACATTTCAAATAGATAAAACTTCATCAGTCATACCTTAACTTATTTCTACTTGATTTGATTCCTTGGTGACATCTTCCTTCTTTTCTGATTCTTTCCTCTTCCAACAATCCTTCTTAAGATGCCCTACTTTTCCATAATGCCAACACCTTGCCTTACTCTTCCTGCCTTGTGACTTATATCTAGATGTGCCTTTGCATCTTTGACCTCTTTCTTGTCAGGAAATTAATATGTTAGTGTGAATGTTAGTTATTTGTGAGAGGAATTATATTATCTAGATGATAAGATAATATTGTAATATTTAGATGAGTGTGATATATTATTATTATATTTTGGGTGTATGTGAGTTATGCGAACAAATCACTATTGTATAGCTATGAGAAAATAAAGGTAGAGAGAATCATGTTGGAGAGATAAGTTGGGATTGGGTAATTGCTACGTGATATGGTTTGAGTATTTATTCAAGGATGTCATTTACCTATTTATATGTGATCTCTTCATAATGAAAAACATCATGTATGAATAAAAATCAAAATTTTCTTGTGTTATATTTTATTGTTTCTACATTTGAATCTGAACCAAAAATAATATTTGGTATCAGAGCAGGTATGCAAACCTGACAATGGATTTTCTATGATTGAGCAAGAGCATTTTTAAGAAAATCCGTCTGAAGAATAGATTGTAGTTTTTGTTCTAGCATCTGGGTTTCTCTAAAACTTATTGGGTTTCACAAAATATGGGTAATACAACTACAAAAGAAATTTCAGCCGAACCCAGATAATATTTTTGGAGAAAAATGCATTTCACCGAGCCTACATTATACAAGTTAGGAGTTTCTGTAAATGTTTCTTTTGCCACACAATATTCAGTTTGTGGTTAGTTCATGGGAGATTGCAGACCTGCCATGCCACATGGATCGCATGTACCTTCCTTCCAGTCATTTGGTCATTATTTTTTAGTCTTTGATTTATTTTACCGTCCATGTGTTGTTTTGGTTTTTGTTTATTTTTAAGAAGAAAAAGAAACGTGGTATTTCTTCTCTCTCAGTTAATTCATTAGGGAACAAGTCTTATTTATTGTTTAGTTACGTAAGTCTAAGTTGTATTCTTTTTAAGTTATACATGGTCAAATGTTTAGTTGAGAAAAAGTAAGTATACATTACTTTTTCATAAATTTATTAAGTTTTAGTATTTAATAATGGTCAAAGTAATTATTTTTATTTTAAATGACTTTTATTTATTTATTTATTTTTATTATTGGCAAATAGTTTTTTGAAAGGGACTATACCCTTGTACAAGAAGGCTCAAAAGCCAAGATTGAATCATGAAAGCCCAACAACAGAAAACAGTCTGCTTAGAAAAGAACCAACATCCAAAGTAATACAACAAAAAAAAGTGAAAAAACAACAACTACCAAGAATCGCCCAAAGACTCTGGCAAAACCAAAAACAATGTTCGGAAAAGACATGGGACAATGTAGAACAACCGAACATCAAAAGAGAGACAAATCATCGAGGCGGAGAAGTGGCATTCTTTAAAATAACCTTTTTCTTTTTACGGACAGTAACCCACCCTGATGATGCCTCCACGAATGGAGGGTTAGAAAAAGGAGAATCCTCCAAAGTTGCAAAATTTCCAACTGAAACAACATCATTGTTTTCATGAGATAATTTTTCCATGCTATCAACAACTAAATGAGATAAATTTGTTGCAATTTCCTTGCTGTTGGAAATAGGATTTTCCAATAAAGGAATTTCAGGGACAAACCCAGATTCAACCTTAGCATTTGAATTTGAATCAAGGTCCTCTTTTGCATCGAAAACCAAATGTTCCGGGAGGGCATCCTTCCACCAACTGCGTTTCTCATGCTGACCCTTTGCCAACCCACAAGCAATAGAGGTATGACCTAAACAGAAACACTTTCTGCATCGAAATGGAAGGCCCTCGTAATCTAAAGGTTGTGACCAAGTTCTGTTTTGCACCCTAAGATCAATGGTTACTGGGAGGTTTTTAGCCGTGTCAAGTTCCACCAAGATTCGAGCATAGGTAGTGTGGGTGTAATCAGCAGTTTGAGAGTCTATAAACAGCGTAGTTCCCAAGGTGTTTCCAATAGATTTCAAACATTCACCGCTCCAAAATTGGAGGGGTAAATGGGGCAGTCGGATCCAAACAGGTTTGCATGAAAAAGACTCAGTGAGCGGGTTGAAAGAGGGGAACCAGGGTTTAATGATCAGGTACTTAGATTGGAAAACCCAAAGCTTGGAAGCGATGGAGTTTTTATCAGCAATTGAAGAGAAAGTCACTATGAAGATACCTTTAGCACACGGATATAAGTCTAACCTCCCAACGAGCAAAGGAGTCCAGTGCTTGGAAATCCATGCATGTAGGTCAGGAAGGCTGGGCCAGAGTCCTCCAAATCTGCAGATCAGAGCATGTTCCTGATAGTATTTTTCAGTTGTAATGACCTCCTCCCCAAATGTTATGCATGGAGTAATGTCTGCTGGCTTCATAGGAGAATCCTTACCTCTTAATGCATCCTTGAATGAGGTTACAGTGGGGCCGTGAGTAGATGCGCCTTGGCCAGACCCGACAAGAGCATGGTGAACTCCCAGGACAGGTGCTCCATCACCACCAGGGGGAGCTTGACCAGTGATTGTGTCATCGCCCTTAGAGGATGTAAAAGTGAGATTAATCCAAGATAGGGCCGAGTCCTCTTGATTAGCCTCCAATGCCGTGTCGCCTCCAACTACAGAGTGAAAGGGTCGCGTTATAGCCAGACGTGCAGGAGCCGAAATACGGGCCTGACCATCACTTGGGGAGGAAGGAGGGCCGCTGCCCACCCTAGTCCTGGTGTCTCCCGTGGATCCCATACCCGCAGCCGCATTGTTTTCCGTCCAGGAGCAGAGCCGCCACCATGGACGCGATTAGGGTTAGAGGTACGTCTGGTAGCGACCATGGAACAGTCCCGGAATAGTCACGTAACAGCCGCGGAACAGTCGCGGAACAGCGCGAACGGCCGCGGAATAGTCGCATGAACAGTGCGGAACGATCGCGGAGTAGCCGGAGCGAACGATCATAAGCAAACTCGAGCAATCTTGTATTTATTTTTAAGTATTACCTAGTTAAAGTAGTTTTGTCAAATAATTCATACAAAAAATATATAGTTTCATTTTTTTTTAAATTATGATTTTTTAAAAGTTATTATTATATATTTTTATTGTTTTGTTTATTTCGTTTTTAGATTATGTTTATTTGTACCATTACAAACATCATAAGTTCATCTTAAGTTAAAAAAATGTTGTATTGTCTTGTTCATCATCTTTTGTCTAAAGTTGAGTCAAAAAATTTAAAGTCATTTTTGTGTCATTTAGGTGATTATTAGGAAAATTGTAAAAAAAAAAGGTTGCTCATATTTTTTATGGTCGTATTTTCACTTGTACACAATGACCAAGTTCAAATTGAGGGGGAATTTCATATTGAGCTTCATTTTAATTTTTTTAGTAACTAAGAAGTTTTAGATGGAGGAAGGAGGCAACGAGAGGAAGGAGGTCAATCAATGACCTCTCACCAGCCACAAGCGACGAGGCCACACAATGGTGTTGTGGCATTGTATTTAAGTTGTGTGTTTACTTTCTACAAATAAGAACAAATAGATCATACTTGTTTAACTTTTGTAATAAGTGAGCTCCTCCATGAGAAATATTTGGACTAATGTAGAACCTTGAATGTGTTTTGATATGGCGTGGAAGGTGTAAAATAGTGAAATAGTTGTATAGGAGGGAAGCTAACTGCAGAAATCCTCTGACTGCAAAGATCCTCTGACTGTCATACTTCTTTATGAAGATGATCGGCCAGTGAAATGACCTCGTTTCGTTCACATGGGATAAATGTGAGATGTGTTCTTTTCATAGTAGTGGTCATGTGCAGCAAGATCCAGACAACAAGATTCAGACAGTAGTATGCAAACCTAAAAGTATGTGGTGGCATATGATTCTGGTTTCAGTTCCACTTTGCCCCATGTTCACACTAAGGGGGTGAATGTTAGGAAATTAATATGTTAGTGTGAACATTAGTTATTTGTGAGTGGAATTATATTATCTAGATGATAATATAATATTGTAATAGTTAGATGAGTGTGATATATTATTATTATATTTTAGGTGTATGTGAGTTTTGAGAACAACTCACTATTAGATAGCTATGAGAAAATAAAGGTGTAGAGAATCATGTTGGAGAGATAAGTTGGGATTGGGTAATTGGTATGTGATATGGTTTGAATCCTTATTCTAAGGATGTCATTTACCTATTTATATGTAATCTCTTCATAATGAAAAACATCCGTATGAATAAAAATCAACATTTTTCTTGTGTTATATTTTATTGTTTCTACATTTGAATTTGAAACAAAAAAATATTTCATTGATATCCTCTAGAGAACATGGCCTTAGGTGTATAGGTCTTTCCATTTGATTTTTCTCATTTCCTTGGCCAATAATTCTCCCACAACATAATCATAGTCAAGGTCATCAACAATACTAAAACTAATAGAAGTTACTATATGATCCCAAGAATACAAAGATAAAGTACATAAGAAGGTGATTTCTTTGTCTTCATCCTTGACTTTGAAACCAATGCTAGTCAACTGACATAACAGAGTATTGAAAATATTTAAATGATCAACAATTTTCATACCTTCTTTCATCTACAATGTATACAACTGCCTCTTTAGGTAAATATGATTTGTTACAAATTTTATCATGTAAAGACTTTATAAGATAGTCCATAATCTTGTCATTGTCTTTTCTCCGCCGATGTTGAATAAAACCTCATTTTCTATAAAAAAATCATATTTCACTAAGATATTTTATATCTAGCTCTTTTTATTAATCATCATCCATCCCTACATGTTTCTTTACCTTTCCATCAATGATTTTTACATTTCCTATTTAGCCAACACATCATGCTTTGAGTTCCCACAACTCAAATTTGTTATTGCCATTAAAATTCTCCACCTCAAACTTTCCATTTAAAAATTTCTCCATTTGATGTAATAACAACACCAAATACAAAGTAGTTCTTGAAAATATAGAAAATGTCACTCTAATACCACTTGTAAAGAAGCCAAAAAAATTGCATAAATGAATAACAAGAAAATTAAATAATAAAAATGGTTTCTAAAGATACATATAATAGAAACATACAAAATACAAAACGTGTAAGAGATGAAATTCATAGTTATGTTTTAAAATTATAGCCAAGTGCTTATGGAAACATCCATGGTGCAAGATATCAAGTTTTTATTAACTCACTTGATGAACAAATTACACACAAACTCGTTATGATCTATTTAGATCTCCACAAAATTAAATACACCTAATTGGTAATAATAATTAGGATTCCTCAAAAATATAGTAGAAAAAATCCATTAATATTTTCATTCCTAAAAATAGAATTTTGTGGAATTCGTCTTTTTAGTAACAAGGGATTAAATCCTTAATTTTTATGCCTAACCCCCTTGAGAAAGAGCAGGGGAAAACCTTTATCCCACCCTCACACTCCCATTCAAAAAGAGAGCTACAAAATGCGCCACAAAGGGATCCAATTTTTTTCACATCAAAGAAGGAAACCAATGCTTGAACAAAGACACTTTTCTTTTTTATTAAGAGGCTTTCAATATAATTACTTCATGGTGTACCCACCATTTTAATGTCAAGGATGTATTAGAACAATAATTCACTAACATAAAAATGCATACTATAGAACAAAAATATTTGTTAGTGCAAAATGAAAACAAGAAATCAAAGTGACTTGATTCCTAACTAACAATCCTAAGCACTACTTCAGATTGAGTTGGATGAAAAGGGAATATAATGTAATACATTTTCTTACCAAGGATATATCCCTTTGATTTATTGTATGTGCTCAAGATGTTGATGGTATTATGCTTACTTCATATTTGTGAGATGATTTTGGCAGTACCTCCTCTTCTTTGCCTTTGGATTTCTTGATGAAGATCAATAAATTGATGATGGATTCGATTGAAGGAATGGATTGATTGGATGCGAGTATAAAGTGGATTAATGGAAAGGATTGTTATAGATTCTATGTGTTGATTCTAACTCGCTCTCATGGAGGAGAAGGGTTCAATTTAAAAATGAGGAATAGAGGCTTCAATGGCTGGGACGGCCGCATTGGATTTAGATACAAGGTAGAGAATTCATATGAGGATTAGAGGATTCTATAGTGGAAGACTCTAGAAATTTGAATTAAAAAATCATGGAGGGAAGAGGATTTAATTAAGCAAAAATTAATAGAAAGAGAATGTTATAGAGGCTTCGGAAAAGAATGGAAACCTCTAGATTTAGACGTGGAGAAAGTTATTAGGATTAGTATTCGATTAGTTTAATGAAAATGATTAGGGGTGAAGTTCCATGGAATGGCTAGGTGTAGGGTTGTGTAGGGTAGGTGGGTAGGTAGATGTAGGAATATTAAATTCTTATAAAATATTAATAAGGGTTATGATAGGATAACATGATATAATTTTGAAATAAAAGTTATTAATGATAAGATGTGATAAAATAAGGATTTAAGAGGATTAATTATTATATGGATGATGTTCAGATATTTGTGGGACAAACTATTCATATTTAAGAAAGTTGACATTTTAGATGTCTACAATTTCCCCCTCTTTTAATGGTTATTATGCAAAGAATGACCGTTTAAAGAAAAATAATATAAGATGTTAGGATGGTGATATGGTGCCCCTATAGGAGTTAGGTGGGGAGGTATGTTGCTAGTATCCACTTGAAAAGAGGAGATTCCTAAGTTAGTAGCTGAGGGTGGATGAGAAGTTGAGAAAAATTTAATTTGAAGGATTAGGATTAGAGGATTTAAAGGAGTAGGATGAGAGGATCATAAGAGAGGGAGATTAAAGGATTAAGAGATATTGGAATTTGGAGTAGAGGATGCCCCAATCATCGATGTATGAAAAGGGAGAAGAATTTGGATTAGAAGATGGCCCGATCAAGGGCTTATGATTTTAGGATTTTTTATTAGAGAATGCTCTAGCCTGGGCTAAGTTATTTTATGGATTTGGGATTATTGGATGCCTCATTCAAGTACTGAGGATTGGATATTTTTATTATGGGACACTAGATTGAAAGGTGTTAGATTTTGAGAATTTGTGTATCTAAATAGTAAGATAGGATGTGGGATTTGGAGGATGAGAATATTGAGGATGTTTGGATGAGAGAATAGGGATTGGTTTTTGGATCGATTAAGATTAAGGGAAATTGATGAGGAGAGGATTGGGATGATGATTTATGAAGTGATGACAAAGAATGTTCTTTTTATTGATAAGAGGATGTGAGAAAATGCCCCAACTAAGGGGTGAGGATTATGGATGTTTGATGGGAGATTATAAGATTTGGATGTGGATATTAATGGATTGATAACAAATTTATTGGACATGGGGATGAGGAGGTTAGAGATTTAGTTAGATGATGATGAGGATTAGGTTTGGATGATGATAAGGCTAAAAGATGATGATAGAAGGGGGTGTGCTACCAAAAAGTTCCCATTGTTATCATCATTAACAATTGTGATTAATGATATGGCATAAAACAAGATGCACCAAGGTATTAAGACCATGATGACGTGATTTCCAAATGACATTTTTGTCATATAATTGGATAGATTAATGTAAAAATATGGTCCTCATATCATTGGATTGTGAAATAGAAACAAAAGGGGCCTCATATCATTGGCCAAAATGTAAATGCAGAAAAAAAGCAAACACACACATTGTATTTGTTTATTTATTTTTGAATGTTTTGATTTTTAGATTTTGGATGTTTAATATTATTTAATGTTATATCTTTGAGACTATGGATTTTGGATGGGGTTAATGGTGGAGGATAGGTAATATGAAAGGATTCAGGATGGGATAGCTCGTGTAAGGTGGGATGTGAATTTCTCCTATAAGTCCTAAAGCATGTTTGGGTAGGGTAAATGGGAAGGATTGAGGGAAATTGAATAGGCTAGATGTGATAGAAGTTGCTTGATAGGATAAGATGGTGTGTGGGATGGTAGATAGATAGGATGAGAAATGCGGTATAGGATAAGATGGAAGATATAAAAGATAATAAGATATGCCCCAGATATGTGGGAGATGGATTAACTGATATATTTGGTGTGCCCCCAAGTTTAAAGTAGGGTGGCTTTGTGTGTATGGATGGATGGGTTTGAATTGTTCGGGTGTAGTGTAGATGGGAAGTGAGGGGTATATAAAATGGAAAATACCCCTAGTAGAATGACAGAGTAAAGATGCCCCGGTCATCATGATGACAACTTAAAAGGTACATGAGGAGGATTGGATGGAAAGGAAAGGATCATCATCTACCCATAGATGTTCGATCATAAGAAAAAAATGAGGTGGGTGTGATGGATGGAAGGAGAATAACATGATTGATGAAAAAAATATAATCCTGACGGCACATTTTGTAAGGAAAGAGTTGGACTAAAACAAAGGTGTGACCAATGTTTAAAAATACTGAAACATGCGATCCCTATGTCTCTACGAGATCAAAGTTTGTGTGTGATGGTGATGGTTAATTATAGCTTAAAGTGAATACTTAATGTGTATTATTTGAAGATAAGCTAGCCAATGTATAGGGAGTGATTAAGTGAAATTGGTGGATGGAGGGTGAATGGAAGGCTAAGTCATGCATTGCACCACTACGAGCACAACGTCCATATCCATTACAAAGATACATTTGATTCTTGTCAAAAAAATCTCTATTGCCACCCATGCTTTGATAGCCCCGGTAGAGTTGTTGAAAGCATCCCTAGAGAGATTATTAAGGTGGATTTTATTGGTTATTTTTAATTTTGATATGATTATTTTGCGTTTTGATATTTGGATTTTTTTGCATAAAGAGGTTCTACCCTCTTGAGAATTCTCAAGGGAATAATAATCACTAGTGGATTGATGAGGTGATGGAAATGAATGTGGAGGGGACATTGGATAGTGTGTTAAAAGATACGCCTAAGGGTATTCAACATAATTTGATTAAGTGTGTGGATCTCTAGGAGAACAATTGGGCTCAAATCTTGAAGGTAATGCTATACCAAGGTGACACGATTGTAGTACATATTATTAGCTTACAACATGTGGCAGTAATTTGATCAAGTATTTGAATGAATGGATTAGAAGAGGATATGGATGACTATGATGATAATAATAGATTATATGTAAAGGGATTTGGATGTTGGATGGAAGGAGGATGGGTGGGAAGGAAATAACATCCATGTAGAGTAGATGCATTATGTTCAAAATCCATTTTTAGGTGTTTGATATTTGTAGGGGATTAAATGACTTGTGATTAGGTTGAGTGGCTGGGGTGGTAGGATAAAAAAAAGGAGTGGTAGAAATGGGGTGTGATGGATTCGTGGGATAGACATTGTTAGTTTTAGGTTTATACCCTAAGCTTGAACAACCCATATTTTCAGGAAGGGAGATGGGTTCACGAATACCTTGTTCATGGATGCCTCATCCTTCGGATTGATTTTTCATATTAGCTAATATATATTTGGCTATAGGGTATGAATTTGATGGGGAGGATGATGTCATATGGTCATCATGAGACCTGGGGTTATAGGTTTTCATTTGCTAAGCGGACGAACTTAACAAAGGATGGGAGGTGAGATTTGTTTTGGTTTTTGGTTACTAAGGGGTGTTTGGATATACGATGAGATTTGGATGGTTGACGATGTTTAGATGTTGAATGGTATTTGGATGGTATAAGATGGATAGGGATAGGATTGGGATGGAAACTTGGATAAATAGGTACAAGGATAATAATTATTTGGTTAATGAGGTGTTGGACATAAGACCTAAATTGCATACAATGATTGGTCAAATGTCCATGGGTGCGATGGAGGTTATAGTAATAGTGTTCCATATACCAAGAGTTTTTGGGAATTTTTGATTGTGTGATTTGATTGGGGTATGGATGATCATGTTAAATGTTTTTAGACAATGGAATATGGTGCTCAAGGATTCTGTAAAGGAGTGAAGTGGTTTAGGTTAAATGGTATTGGGGGAGTAGGAATTAAAGGTGGAGGATTGGGTGGATAATGAGATGTCTTGGTTGATTTGGATTTATGAGTTAGATTAGATTGTTGTGGCTTAGAATATGAAGGGGATGGATTAGGCCTGGGGGCTGAAGTGGATGGTTTGGAGTTGGAGGAAAAAGTATATTTGGTTAATTTTGGATTATTTGGAGTAAATGGTTTGGGATTTGGATTAAATTGTTTGGGATTGATCGATATAGATGAAGGGGAAGGGGTAGATTTAGATGAAGGGGATGGGTGTGATATGGGAGTCACATTATATTTGGGTGATGTTGGGGATGAAGGAGATTTGGGAGATGGGTGTGGTGTAGGAACCACATTAGATTTGGTTGATTTAGGGGATGAAGTAGATGAAGATTGAATAGGATCTTCATTATATTGGGTAGGATTCTTAAGAGGAATAGGATTGGATTTTTAGGTGTAGGATTTGGTGACTTAGAAGTCACGTTAAATGTTTTAGGATTGGGGGATGGTGGAAATGAAATAGCATTAGAGGATATGATATTGTTAGGTTTAGGTGATGAAGGGTTTAAGATAGGATTAGGTGTGGATGAAGAGGATGAGGGTGGCATAGGAGCCACATTAGATGGTTTAGGATTAGGGGTAGAAGGGGATGAGGGTGACTTAGGAGTCATGGTGGATGAGATAGTTTTGATGGAATTAGGCTTAGGTGATGGAGGGGATGAAATAGGCTTAGATGTTGAACTATCTAGGAGAAAGTCTATAGGATTGGATTGGTATGATGAAGATGAAGAGGATGGAGGACTAAGATGAGATATGGGGGTGATAATTTGGGGTTAAGTTGTTAGGATTGGTGTGGATATGTGAATGAGACTCGATGATAGGTTTTATGATGACTAGATTTAGGGGTTGATATTTTGGATGGGGTTAGATTATCCGCATGAGTTTTGATGGGATGAATATGGAGGTCATGATGATTGATAAGGGATTTAGAGGTTGGGGTTTGGGATGATTGTGTGGGCTTGAGATTATGGGATAGATTAATAAGGACATAAAGGAGGTCATCTTGATCTAGGTCAAATTTAGGGAAGTTGTCAAAGTCGATGTAATTGGCTTGTGGGGATCATGGTTTATGTTGATTAGGTTGAAGTGTGGGTTGAGATGATTTGGCTTCCACAAAGAGTAGGTAAATGGGGTGAGGGGTAGGGATATTAGGAATGGAAAATTGTGGATGGGGTTGTTTGTGGGAGGATAGTTTAGGGGGTGATTGGTTGATTGAAGATTGGATATTTGTTGGTTAAGTTGTTGGATGGTTTTTAGGAGGTTAGGATCAACATGAGATGGTTAGTTTGGATGTCGGGGAGAGGGTTGGTTAAGGTAGGATGTGAGGTTTGAGATTTGATTGTTAATGTGTTGGATAATGCATGGGACTTCATGGTCAAAGAAATATGGTGGAGTTTTATGGGTGGGGGATGATGGGATAACTTGGTTAATGGATTTTGAAAAGATGTATTGGTTTTTATGTTGGTTTAGAGAGGATGGGGATTGAGGATCAAAGGCCATGGTTAGATAGGATGTGTGTGAGATTAGATTTGGATTAGGATTGGGATTGTATGATTAATGATAGTTAATGATGTTTGATTGATTAAAATTTTGAAATGATAGGATGGTTAAGGATGTTCATAAGTAATCAGAAAACATGCAACACACAACCTAACTAGTCAAGTGAGATTGCACTCAAGCTATAACCATCTTTCAATACCACTCACCGAAGGTGGTTTTAAATTTGACTCTTCACCTATGTGTTAATGTCGGGTCAGATAGCAAGTGATCTTGGGGATTACGGCCTCCTTACACCATAGCTTGAAATGTGACCAATAGGTTTCCTAGTCTAGGATACGTAGGCTCAATAGGGGAGTCCATGATATACCTTCAGTATGTGGGGCCCAAATTTTTGTTGCAATGATTTTGTCTAAGGCCTCGGTGTTAGGATGTAGAAGCCCTTAACTTCATGCCACTCTTAAAACAAGAAAGTGCTTAGCAATGATGACAATTGTCCAATAATTTGCATATCCCACCGAACATGGGGTGTGTCAATGTGTGTGGAGGTGAAGCACACGGTCATGAGACCCCTAGGACTATGGCAAGTGCGTGGATATCACTTCCATGTCATGTTTCCCCTACAAAATAAAAATGGGAAGGCTAGTCACTTTTGATCCTCAAGATCGTCCTAGGACACGAGAGGAGAGCATACACAGTTTTGCCTTTGGGATGAACAAGAAACAAAGGAAAACACACAAAAAGGATGATAAATGCAAGAAAATGGATGCAAGATAAAATGATTGAAAATTATGTAATGGGGTCTTCAAGAGGAGGCCCTACAAAACAAAGATTAGTAGTTTGATTATAACCCCAAATTTCTTGGACCGATCATGCTACAAAACAAAGGGTTAGTAGTTTTAGACTAATTTTTATCTTTAGCAAGATTAGGAAGCTACACAAAAAGTTTTAGTAGTTTGGAACAAGAAAATATAACTCAATGTGTAGTTAAAATGACAATATTTAGGAAAATAAAAACCATGAATAAATTATATTATAAAATTCTAAATTAACACTTTCATTGCATAGATATTTTCAATACCTTTATGGGGAAAATAATGGATTCGTTTTGAGTTTTGGATCAAACGTTATGGATCTCGGAAAGTAGGAAAAAAAAAAGAAAAAAAATGCGTCATTTGAGAACATATGCACCATTATGTGTAGCATAGGCACTAATAAACAAAGAAAAGAAGTTGTTTCATGTTGGGGGTGGAATTAAAGCTCAAAAACACAAAATTTGAAGGGGTAAATAAAAGTAAAAATTCTTGAAACTTTAACAACTCAATCTAGGGTTTGATAGAAAATGAATAATATTGAATTGATAATTAATACATATCATACATGTTTATTTATACATGTCTAGAGGAAGTGTGGAAGACCAATAGACATGGTAGTTGGACGGTCGTGGAATGTGGAAAGTCACAAAAGACAATGGAATACTCCAACATTCCCCCCTTATTTCATTGTTTTTATAAAAGTAACCCGAAACATCATCATCTTCATCTTGATTTTGGTACTTCTTCTTCTAAGTCATCATCATGTTGAGTCTAGACGTGTACATTCTACTTCTTATGGCGATGAAATTGTCTAGATTCTTTAGAATCACTACGACCAGATGTGCTCTCATTTCTTGAGTTGTGGATGAAGAGGTGAGATCGGTATAATCATGCAAAGTGAGATGTGGACACCCATGTGGGCATTCTATCTTACATTCGTCATTTGCATCGTATCCTTCTACAAGCTTGACACAACTATTCTCTGTCTAGACATCGAACAAGAATCGTTCCATTATGTCCTTGAATTGCAAGTTTTGGAGACTGGTGAGGAGTAAATACTTTGGTGCTCTCATGGGCTTGACTTCAGCTCTCTCAAATGTTGCACGTCTCTATGGTTTCTTGCAATGTTGTTAACATCTCTAGGCATGATTATCATGCTCTTGGACTATTGCACGAGATCATAGGTTGGTTGTTCACATTCATATTTGATAGATTTATAACAAATTGATGAATTTGGGATTTGTACTGAACTTGTGTTTTCTCCTATTGAAGCATCTTTAACTTATTTTCAAAATACTTCCATACCTTAGCCGTGTTGTCACAATTTCAATTCTTTGCATCTCCCATGGATGGATCCTCGTCTTCCTTCATGTTTCAAAAAAATGCATGTCTTTAAAAGACAGTCAAAGGTCACCTTCACAAAGTTCCCAAGAGTCTTAGCTTTCAAAGTTGTGTGCTGGTCATTAGTATTTACATTGGTTTGTTGTAGCATTCACCATATTCTAAAATAATTAATCATTATGTTAAACCGGTCTACGATGGTCAAGACTAGAGCGTCATTTTTTTGCCTCTGCCGCCACGCTAGGACAACACGTGTGCAGGTAAAATATCACAAACATCCAACAAAAGTTTGTTGAAACCATCACGCAAGGAAGGTGAAAACACAAAAATCCACCATAGATCGCAAGTTATTGTCGGAAACAATTTTTAAAATGCCCCGATTTGTTCCTCCCATTAGCTTATACACTTCCAATTTAGATGCCCCACGACTAATTTGGGATAGGTGACGGGTTACGAATAGTTCGCAGTTGCGTGGGTCGACAATTCCTCTCCACGTCATTGACGCATTGTATAGATTTTCAAAATGCCCCGATTTGTTCCTCCCATTAGCTTATACACTTCCATTCAGATGCCCCACGACTAATTTGGGATAGGTGACGGCTTACGAATAGTTCGCAGTCGCAAGGGTCGACAATTCCTCTCCACGCACGGCCGCATGGTATAGATTTTCAAAATGCCCCGATTTGTTCCTCCCATTAGCTTATACACTTCCAATTCGGATGCCCACGACTAATTTGGGATAGGTGACGGGTTACGAGTAGCTGCAGGTCGCAGGGTCGACAATTCCTCTCCACGTACGAGGCACAGGTATAGATTTTCAAAATGCCTTGATTTGTTCCTCCCATTAGCTTATACACTTCCAATTCAGATGCCCCACGACTAATTTGGGATAGGTGACGGGTTACGAATAGTTCGCAGGTCGCAGGGGTCGACAATTCCTCTCCACGTATGACGCATGGTATAGATTTTCACACAAAAATATCCTGTAAAAGGAAGACGTAAAAAACGAGAAGAAAAACATCTACACTGACATCTTTTCTTGCACGCATGGCACATGCAAGTGAGCACGTCATCGGCGCGGATGTTAGGATGTATTTTCTGTTAGGTAGGTTGTTGTTCCACTCCCAAACACACAACAAACAACACTCCTCTAAACTCTTGTGCACAAGCGGCTTCAAACCGCCGCTCCGATACCACCGATAGAAAATGAATAATCTTGAATTTATAATCAATACATATCATACATGTTATTTATACATGTCTAGAGGAAGTGTGGAATACTAATAAACACAAGACTGGGACGGTCGTGAAATGTGCAAAGTCACAAAAATCAATGGAATACTCCAACTCGGATAAAATAATTGAAAACAACAAAAAGTTGGGGGATACGCCCGCGGTGGGTGCAAAAATTTAGAGAAAAAAATATTTGTTAGTGCAAAATGCAAAGAAGAAATCAAAGTGACTTGATCCCTAATTAACAATCCTAAGCATTACTTCAGTTTAAGCTAGATGAAAAGGGAATAGAATGCAATACCTTCACTTACCAATGAGAGCTCCCTTTATTGATTAGCTGTGCTCAAGATGTTGATGGTATTATGCTTACTTCATATTTGTGGGATGATTTGGACAACACCTCCCCTTCTTTGCCTTTGGATTGCTTGATGGATTGGATTGAAAGAATGGATTGATTGGATGAGAAGATAAAGTGGATGAATGGTAAAGGATTGTTATGGATTCTATGTGTTGATTCCAACTCACTAGATCTTGGAGGAGGAGAGTTCAATTTATAAATGAGGAGTGGAGGTTTCAATGGCTAGGATGAAGCTAAGTTGGATTTAGATCAAGGTGGAGAATGCATGTGGGTATTAGAAGATTATAGAGTGGAATACTCTAGAAATTTGAATTCAAAAATCATGGAGGGAAGAGGATTTATTGAATTAAAAATTTAATAGAAAGAGAAGGTTAGAGAGGTTTCTAGAAAAGAAGCCTCTACATTTAGAGGTGGCGCAAGTGATTAGGATTAAGATTAGATTAGGTTAATAAAGATGATTAGGGGTGAGGTTACATGGAAAGGCTAGGTGTAGGGATGTGTAGGGTAGGTACGTGGGTAGGTATATGTAGGAATATTATATTCCTATAAAATATTAATAAGGGTTACGATAGGGTAATATGATATAATAATGAAATAAAAGTGATTAATCATAATATGGTATAAAATAATGATTTAAGGGGATCAATAATGGAATGATGGGATACATGATGATAAAATGATAAAGAGTAATTAAGATAAAATGAATTAAATAATAATAATTAATTTATGATTTATTATTATATGGATGATGTTGGGATATTTGTGGGACATATTAATTGTAATTAAGCATGTCGACATTTTAGATGTCTACACATACTAAAGGAACATATCACATAAGATAAAACAAAATAGTTATTACATTACATTTTATCTAACTTTTGATTAACAAAAGTTGAAAAAATCCATCTCATATAGTAACTCTACCTATTCCGCTACCAAACATACGATAACTATAAATTTTTAACTAATATTTAATACTATTTAACATTAACAAACAATAATAAAAATAACTTGAATAACTATAGATTTTTAATTAATATTTAATTTTTTTTTTTATTGGCAAATAGTTTTTGAAAGGGACTATACCCTTATACAACAATGCTCAAAGCAAAATTTAACCCTGTAAAGCCCAACAACAAAAAACAAACCAAAAACCAAAGCAAAAGCAGGTAAGTGCTTAAAGCAAAGCAAAAAACAACAACAAGACAACAACACACCTGCCCAACAACGTGCGTAAGGCCATTTGCCCAGATGTAACAATAATAGCACAAAAAAAAAAGAATCAAACATTGTCCTAGAGTGGTGGGGATTTAGATTTGGCGTTACCCTTTTTTCCAATCCACCACCTGTCCATTTCGGATTACCAAAGCATCAATGCAATCGAAGCATCTACTATGGATTTGGTGTGAAAGTGACCCACGACAAAACTCCCTTAAATACTGAATTAGCAATCTGTGGAGCATAGCCTGTAGGTAATTTCTCAATGTTGGCCTCGTGGAGCAGCCACAACGGGTGAGTCAACTTGCAAGGGGGCACTAGAATCCTCAACCGGATCTAAATTAATAATATTTAAGGTAATTAATATTTAATATTATTTAACATTAAAAACACTAATAAAATAGGTAGACGATAAAATAAGTAACAATAATACTCAAATATATATTGGAAAATTAAAAAAGGTTGGTTTTTAATATATGTCAAATAAATATTAATTTAAGACAATCTAATTTTAAAAATATCATCTAAAACCAAATATCTATTCAAACCGAATACAACTTTTCATGAATATTATTATATATTAATATATTAAAAATAAATAACATTATAATTAGGAATATATAGTTACAAATTTGTTGGCCGCACATATATATTAAACTAGTGTTTCAGACCATTCACATTCTCCGACCAACAACTCCTCATGCAAAATATTATATAACAACAGGAAACACGGTCTTTGTTTTAATATTGATAATATATTTCAAATGGGAACTCGACTTGGCATGATAAAGACCTGTGAATTAATAACAAACATCAATGTTCAAACATCAATGATCAAGATAGTTATTTCTAATGATGTTCTTCCTTATGCAGTATTGTTCTATCAAAACTCAATAATAATGTTCCCAACAAGAATCCCTTAAACATTAATGTAAATCGTAAAGATTGAAGTGATTCCAACATACGGTATCAAATTTATTAATCAAGTTTCATGTTTGTTAAAGACCAAGGATTCTTATGCATATCATAATAAGACAAGGACAACCAAAATAAGACAATAATTTTTAGCCTCTCATTTCTACCAAAAGAGAGATGCCTTCCTCATTGCAATTAAAAAAATTAAAAAGAAAATAATGGAGGAGTTGTCTGAAAAAATTGCTTATGGCTTGTTCTTTATTTATTCCACCTGTCAGTCAATTTTGGGTCAGAGTTAATGATTCCAACTTTCCACCTATTCATCATAGCCTATTTAACAATTTCCTACTCAATAAACTTATTGATAGTATATTATAAATCAACTATGAGAATAATTCTTAATGTGTTTTAATAAACATGGAAGTTATGATTATGTTGTCATTTATGACTTCTTAGATCTTTGAGCTTTTCAAAAAGGCTTTGCTTTTCATTAAATATTGGTTAGCTTAAACATTACATAAACTTGTAAGTTTAATTGATCAATTAAATACTTTAAAAGTATGTTAAAAAAGTGGTAACTATTTTATTGATTAAACTATGGACTTATACTCACGTTATATTTTGTTTTCTTATTATATATGAATTCTAAAATGTCCATTTGTCAATAGAAACACATGTCAAACATTAGTATTTTCATGAAAAATAGAAAACAAACAAACACAAACTATATGATAGGATCGTCAAGTATCGAGCCCATGACTGCATTCGAGTCAACTCATACATCTAACATCGAGACAAACATATTGAGAAATGAACACACAACCATGATTGGTCAACTCATGTATCCATCTCCATTCACCAATATTCAATAGGATCTCGAGACATTAACCCACAACCATGGCCACTCAACTCAAATATCAAGTATTTTTCTATCCTTATCCAACATGTTCACCAAAAACAAAACCTATAACCAAATATTTTATATGACATATGCTTGATTATCACTCCTAAACGTAGTACATATGCTTCTTCTTGATGATGAGTCTAGTATAGTATCTGAAAACATTAGAATTAAAAACATTTAAATAAAACATGCAAAAATAACATTTCCAAATTTTCTACATGGAGGATGAATATTCAAACCCTAATATTTGTTGTGTTTTGGACATGTACATATATGTATGTGATTTTATGTACATATATCACTATAAAACATGCATAATTTTGCAATTATATATAATTTGATGGAAAATTTTACAATGTTAGGGGCTAACTATTGATGTCAAAAATAATTAATTTTTCACACTACATTATTGATATTTCTTTTTTTTCTTTTTTGTAATGAAGAAGGAATAGCTCATGTAGTATAAATGACCTTATTCTCTTATATATTTCAATATGTGATCAGATTTCCGTATCTTTTCAAGTACCTTGGCAGTTTTATGTATAAGTATACATAGGAAGATCCATAGTCTTATATTAACCAAAAGGAAGATATTACTTCATAGAAGATTGAAACTAATGACACACATAGGATTTTATGTTCGAAATAGTATTTGACTCACAATATTGAAGGTGGAGTTAGAGGTCATGTTTTGGGTATTTTGGTTAAGACATGAGTGCATGGAACCATCTTTTCTCAAGGGTTAAATCCGATATAAATAAAAGGTTAGGAGTTCTTTAGGCAATACTTAGAGTAGATGCTCTTCTCACAATTTTAGTTAGTAAATATTTTTCATCATGTAAATAAATAAAAGGTGCATACATTATCATATTTTAAAATATGCATCAGGATCATAATAAATCACAATTTTAGAGAAACTACCATACAAAAAGAATAAAAGTATCATATAAAGATCATAAATATTCCATGGATCGAGAGAATTAATCGCATGAGGTGCTCAAAATGTAACAAATATAATTTTTATACAAGGTTGTTTGCAAGTTCAATTTACAAATATCAAGTAGGTGATGGGACTCAAACTTGAACAATGTATCATTTTTTCAAAAAGCAATAAAAATGATTATTTAACTTCCACAGATTTGTGAAGAGTGGTATTTAGACCAGGCCTACCATTTTCTGCATGAAAAACAATAGATATTTCCTTCACAAAATTAAGAATTGAGAATTAAATACTTTTCTCCTTCAATTATAATCACATCTACTAGCTACACCAATGACATTATAAAAAATACATGAACTTTTTCCTAGTAAAGTTACACATCTACATAATTTGGAATTATATTGGAGAATGGCTAACAATACCAAAAAAATCATACAAGCTTAGAAATATGTCATATTTATTTTTACTCGCAAAATAGTATAGTGTGTATGCCTCAAATTTATGTTACTTTATAATAATATCAATAAATGGTTCAATTAATATTGAATCTTTAGTTACGTTATTTTAATGTTGAACTATAAAAATAACTTACAATAAGGAAAAACTTTGAATTTAGACACCCTCTAGATGTTGGCGCTTTAAGAAACTGCTTATTCTACATAGGAATTAATCTTTCATTGGTTAAATAGAGTTCAGACACAAAGGAATAGTTTTTTCAAGTAATATATTTGCTTTCCAATGTATAAGAACGTATGAACGCACATTGTTGTAAAATAAATTAAATTCTAAAGCAATACAATGTTAAACATGAATGAAAACCATATAAGTTATGTGTGACACTAGAAAATTTGGGAAAAAAGTTGAAAGACCCTGATTTGTGGAAGGAACTCGTCACTCACCTTTCATAATGGTGGGGTGGCTAAGAATAATAGTTGTGCATAGGAACGGGTATGAATGTAAAGTTGCATAATAGTCATGATTTGACCACAAGACTCCAAATAAAATGAATTGAATTCCAATAGTTTGGAACCATCTTAGACTACATAACCCTCCATTCCCTCCATTCTCAGAAACTCCATTATTATAGTGAGCGGAGCTGCTTGTTTTAACTCAAGTGATTAAATAGCTTTTTAAGTTAATGTTATACATTTATGTAAGACTTGATATCATTGATAGAGTGTAGGTTATAGGGTAATTTTTTTTTTTTCTTTTTTATGTGTGTTCGTATTAGTTGATCTATCCCTATGACTGCATCACTTTGCTATGGGGCATTTTGGATGCTAGTTCGCTTGCTCTATATGTAAAGATGGTTGCATCACTAAAATTCAAAATCTTGGAAACAACGAATTTTAAAATATATTTGTGAATTAAAGAGAATGAACATGTTTAGGATGAGAGTATTAGTGGGGTGCAAAAATGAGGTTATGTAAATTTCTTACATCCATTCATATTTTATAAGATAATATATTACAAAATATCAATTTATAAACAAATAAATTTAATTTAATATATATTTTTTAAAAATAAATGAAAATATAATTATTTCAAATATATCCCTGAAAATCATGCAACATACATTAATTTCTTTTAATACCATAAGTTAAATGTTGCTACTACACTAGCCACCAATCCTTAAGAAAGGTAAGATGATTGCTTCCTATTTAGGCTTAAATATCTCAACAAGATTGCATTTTGAATGACTTGTATAAATGAAAGATAATAAAAACAACTTTGAGATAAAACTGAAAAATGAAAAAAAAAAATGAGTAAAATATCACAATATCCAATCTACATGTAATTACTATTTTTACTATTTGAGAACATAAATTGTGAGAGCTTCTATATTATAAGATTCAATTTGCACATTTAAATTATTAATTTCATTTAAAACTACTACTTATTAATAGTTATAATGTATGGGAATCAAAATACTTGTGATTTCTAACAATAGAATGATGGATGTGACCCCATCCTAGACATGACCCACCCCTCTTTCACTAGTGACTAGGGGGAGAATCCGAACACTCCTACTCCTCCACATCCTTTGACCACCATGTTTGCTATTGTAGCTTAATTTTATTTGGGTCCTTTGTTGTCTTTAGTGTTGTTTGTATCGTGTTCTCCTTCTTTTGGGTTAAAAATCACATTTTATTATGTATAGTTATATTTTGATGTCCTCCGAGATGAGGTGACATTTTCTTGAGGCCTTCTTGACTTGATGTAATGCACAATATGACTATGACCCTTTCCACCCCTTTTTGTATGATTAATAATATCGTGTACACACCCACATTAATTAAAACAAATAAAAATTTAAAAAAAAATTATAATCATAGTGTATGATATGGACTAAACAAGGCTGCATATATACATTAAATTTATTTAACTCAATACAACGTAAACACAAAAGACCATATAAAAACATAATTTAAAATAAAATAATTTCTTGTTAATGTATTAAAAACAATTAAATCAGTCAAGATGATTAGAACTATAATTAAGAATCAAATTAAAAAATTGATCAGAAATAAATTTTAATTAATTTTTAAAATAATTATATTAATTAAATTTTATATATATATATATATATATATATATATATATATATATATATATATATATAACAAAAACATTTTAAATTAAACATATACTTCGTACTCATTGATTTTAAGTGAATATTTAAATAATAATAATTGCATGTATACTCCGAACCTCTACTTTATTCATATTCTCCAAGCAATAACAACAGGTAGAAAATTTAATATAACACCATCAAACACTTTCCTTTTCTTAAAAATAAGAAAGACTTGGCATCATAAAGACTTGGCATCATATTAACAAGATCTTTCATGAACTTGTGCGTTCAAACTTGAAATAGTTTATGGTAACATTCAACAACAAAAAGTGTCAAAGATACCACGAGAAATGAAAGGTGGCACCATCTGCCAACAAGATTCCCTTGAACAAAATGTATGTTGAACAAAATTGTTTCTGAATTTTCATGGTTTTTCTAATTTTATATGTTTATTTAAGGCAAATGATTCTTATGCAATAATGAAAAGACAAGGACAACCAAACTAGGCCAAGATTTTACACTCTGCTGAGCTCTTTTGCATGTCAAGTCTACCAAAAGAGAGATGCCTTCCTCAATGCAAATATTAAATTAATGATTCCAAATTAGCACTTACTCAGCATACCTAATTTGGGAGAGGACATCAATAAATACTACTAAATAAGCTCTTTAATAATATTATAAATCAACTACATCTGAGAATAATCTGTGTTTTACTAAACTTTGGAGTTGTGATTATGTTGCCTTTTCAATTTACTAGACCCTCGAGTTTTCCAAAAGGCTTTATTAAATATGATTTCTAAAATTTCCAAAAGGCCTTTACTCATGTTTTATTTTTCTTTTCCTTCTTATATATGATTTCTAAAATTTCTTCTGCTGTCGTTGTTAGCAAACATTAGCATTTGTATGGAAAATTAACAAAGAAACAAAGTAGGAAAAACTGTTCAGTACACTCCTCAGGAATTGATAACATAACCACAATTGGTCAACGCATACATCCATTGCCCTCATCAAAGATACATCATACATACATGTTAGCGCCGTTGAAAAGTCAAATAAGGAGTGCATCTCAAATGTATATGATGTGGTGTTTACTATCAGCTACTACCATATAGTATAGTTAGTAAATGGCCGCGCTAAAATTTGAAGGTCCCAAGGGGATTCACTATGTAAACTTATGCTATATCATGTGCATTCTTAGGATACTAAATAATACCCATATTTCTTAATTTAAATGTCAATCTTCTATTACTAATAGCCCCAACCAATAGACCATTTCAATTATAAAATACCCCTTATTTTACCTATATCCAAATCACCAATTTTTCCTCTAACATTTTTAATACCCCGCTTTATTTCCATATTTTCAATGTTGGATCCAATGTCTTTCATTTTCATGAAATTAAATTATATTTCCACTCAAAACCTTGATCAAATTCTTATTAGACACGAATAGTAGAAACCCTCATTATGGGTAATTTGATATCTCTCTTATTTTGTTTTTGACGTGCATTTGTCATGTAATCAAACTCGTATAGTAATGTGAAACATCATATGTGGTTGCATTATTTCTAGGAAATTTATTAATCTTCATGGCATCCATTGTGCACCCATTATCCTTAAGGAATTGGATCAAATGACAAAAATACACTTTAGCATTGATGATACTATGAAGGATGTCCCATCTATATAGAGTTATGTAAGGTTATTACTTTGGAAATACATGTTGCTTCTCTAAAATAGCACACCACTACTTTGAAAAACACACAATGAAAATGATATAAAAGTATGTTTTTTTATCTCGCCCCATAAATACTCCTCGATCTCCTCCTATCACTCCACATATCCTACCCCCAATATATATTTAAACACCTAGAATTGTGTACTCATTATAGATTATCACAAATTTTTGTTTGTGGAGCAAAAATAATTGTTACCTTAAACCTACAACCTACTAATTTGAAGTACAAAGTCTTTATCATTTGTCTTACATACAATAGATATGCAATATTTGTTGTGTTTTGGATTGTGTTTCTATACATATAATTACTATTATGTACATATGTGACGGTAAAACATACATAATTTTTAAATTATGTACATAATTTAAAAGAGATTAATATTGTAAGGGACTGGTTGTTGGCATCAAACATATTCATTTTTTCACACTACAATATTAATATTTCAAGTTTTGTTGTGATTAGAAAGGCACCCCTTTTAGTAGAATTGATAAAAAAAGCCTTACCATATAGTGTAAACAACTTATTGTAGTTTTCTTTTCCTAATGCATAGGAATCCTTATATTTTTTATTTTTGATTGAAAAGTTCATTTTTATTAATATAAAATATATAGTACACAACTAATCATAGAAAAATGGGTGGAAAACATCACACCCCATAATGCTAATCACGTCAAAAACATTGCCTTAAGAAGAATCCATCTCACCTCACATGGGTATCAAAATGCATGTATATGTAATAAAAGTGTGATTGTAAACCAAAAAAGGTGTAGAAAACACGTGGCATTTGAAAAAACTAAGGCCCACAAAAAACAAGGCCATAGTAGTGAATATGGTTGATGGAGGAGGCAGAGGTGGAGGGCTATCAAGTTTGTTGTCTTAGCCATTAGTGGAAAAAGGGTGGGAAATGTTGGGGATGGTATCCCACTCATCACGGTGCTACTACTTTTAGTCTTCTTCTTTAGGTTTTTATTACTTCCATTGACAAACACAAAAATATTCCTTGAGCATAGAAACCTCACCCATTTCCACCGTTTCCACTAGTGTCATCGACCAAGTTGAAAACAATTTCATTGTAGGTGAGAGAAATACGTTAATACCTAGAAAGGGAGCGATGGTGATAGGAGGAGGAGCTTCACTAACTTTTGGAATTACACCTGTGAAAACATTTTCCACAACCCTATGAAGAAGAGCACCGACATGAGGAATCCAATTGATAAGTGCACAAGGCATTACTCTAATGTGAGAGTAAGGATTGAAGGTATTCTTTATCTCGCTTGAATATAGATCTAACGTATAAAATTGGAGATCACAATAACTTTATTACTCATAGGGAATTATCTATCCATAACATCAGTACTAAAAATTAAAAATTTATATCTTTCTAAATTTGATTAGAATATATGCTCTAAACACTCTCTAGAAATAACATTTTCTAGTTGAAAAATTCAACGATGAAGTGTCAAAAGAGGTGGTAAATTCAATTCTAGGTAGAATGAGCATGAAAACAAAACAAAAAGATGTGTTTAATCACCTCTAGTTGCCGATAAGACACAAAAGTAGGGTTTTAAACTCTCATGTGTCTCGAATTTGTCTCCAACAGGAGATCTTGATATAAGAGGTACATAATAAGAAGTTTACTTTTAGGCTTGATATGGGATATTCTAGCCCATATCATATACCCTGGACTTAGATTCCACTAATGATTAAGAGAAGTAACAAGAACCTTTTCGGGAAAAAGATGTGGTAGCTGATATGGTGTTTTAAGCAATGGAATGGGGCCATTGAATACAAATTCTAGTGTTTTCACCAAGGAAAAACAAAGGAAATCTTGATTTTATGGAGGCAAGTATTAAGTACAAGATTTTTAACTTATGAAATAGACTCTACATCCTCTTCTTTGAGTAGAAATTTAGCTTTAAGCATATCCTATGGAACCAATTTTAGGAAGCCTTATAAAAGATGTTAGAAATTAATCTAAATTCATTCTTAAAAATTCATAGACTTTTAATGTAGGGAACCATAGAAAATGAGACGTTATGGAAATTAATATTGAGAGAGGTCCAAATAGAGAGGGATTTAATTGAGAGCCCCAATATGAAGTTATCCCTTTCTAGACGAGGGTGGGTTGTATTAATTCTTAAGGTTTCCATATGATCTTAGCCACAAAGGTGCCACATATCTTCACAAGAATAAGAGAAAGAAGAAGGCTTTGGAATCCTATCCCTTTCCACACTTGATGAGTCAATGACGTCCATTGATTAATGCAATGTATGAGAAGAATTTTCCAAGCTTTACTATGTCCAAGGATTTGAATTATCCTTTTAAAGCTGAGGGATGATCCTTAGAGCCTAATGTCCAAATTTCTTAAGGCTCTTCCTTCTTTAGTCCTGCAAAAATGTCCCATTTTGCTATGTGAAACCCTTTATGGTTATCAAATCTATCCCATATAAATTCTTTGTGACGTTGTTTAGAATTTGCATAAGCTATTTTAGAAGAAGTCCAACAAAAATAATAGTTGATATGGGTCTAAGATAAGACTTTGGAACATATCTAGAATTTCCCTTCAAGGAAGAGGATATTGGTGATCCAAAGTAGGTAATATTTTTCCGACTAACTCAGTAATATAATTGCACAAATCGAAGGGAAGATCAAAAATAAAAAGTAATGCTAAGAGATTTATATTAGACCCCATGATGAATCCATTTCCATTGATAACGTACTAGATATGGAGGCTTGGGGTAAAGGACTGATTTGTATCATTAAGTATTTTCTCCATTTAATGGTAGAACCATATGTAAGGAAAACAATATTAAAACATTTTATGACATTGTTGACTAAATATTCCTCCTCAACTAAGGTAATGAAGAAATCAACAACATTGTAGCCATTGATTACATATTCTTTAAATGGTGGGAGTTTGATGCATTTAACAAAACCTTGGGTAGAATAGTTAGTAAATAGATAGTTGAATCCTTGCTCCACTAACACATACATATATGGAGTAAGAGAGAAACCTTGTCTTATACACTTAAAGAGACCAAATATTGAGGATTGAGATTTGTTGATGGAGATGTGATCTCCCACATTTGGAAAAATCATATTGACATAAGAGATAAAGCAATTTCCAAATCCAAGAGATTGGAGTGTAATAATAATGAAAGGCCAAACTATCTTGTCATAATATTTCAAAGAGAATTCACAAAAAGAGCCTTTTGTTCAGAGATGGTTTGTTTAACCCTTAATTAAATTTTAGGTGAATTTAATTAGGTGTAAGATAAATTAGAGTTAAATTTAAAATCCTACAAATATGTTGTAATATGAATACTAACTCGGATAAGATAGAAATAAATTGTATATAATAATAAACCTAACATGCAATTGAAAGCATGAAGTAGATGTATAGAAGTAGTTAGCTGATTTCAGGTGATGTTTTGAGAGATATAGGATCTGTGAAATAGTGAAACTCGGAGATACGAGTTTGAATAACCTTCACAAGAAAAATATAACTCTAAATTGTCCTATATCTAGACTCGTAGCATATGGTCTAACATCTTTTGTATGGTCTTAGACTTGTTCTTAGTAAAAATTTTAAAATTTTGGGTTGGTCACCCTCCTATATTTATCTGTCATCATCAAACTCTATCTTTCACACATGCAACAAGGTCCTCTCGAATTGATTTATGATCACCTCAAACCCTATCCATAGATAAAGAGTCCTACAAAAATAAGAAGGATTTTGGTCACCTGGTACTACTCTCAAGAGGCCTCAAACATTGTACATTGGTCTCCACCTAGTATGTGATATCTAGATAGATCAATTATATTTGGAATTTTCTTTGACCATGTTTGTTTTGACTTCTATATTGCAAAAATATTTGTAGAGATGTTGTTTGAGTGTTTATAGAGTATAATTATGGCTTTCTTGACCTAGTTTGTAGCTTCGGACTAATTATGGGCAATGTCCTAATGACTATAGATGTGTAATTATGAGATTTAGGGAGATTTAGATGGATTTTAAAAGTGTAAGAATTGAGTTCTCTAGTGCATTGCCTTCTAAGTTAGAGGTTTTTAATGAGATAATGTTTAATAGCTTATATAGGGTTTCATAGATGATTTATCTAAGAAAGGCTGACCTAGATGAAGTAAAAGAACCAACAAAAGATGTCACTTTGAATGTAATGTTAGAAGACATGTCTATCCAAGGCCATACAAGTATGTAAGGATTAGATTTTATCGTTTTGACTAATCGTATAGTTCTAACCGGGAGTAGGAAATTTCCCAAATAAGGTTTAGAGATGATAGAATAATGTTTCTTTATAGGTTTTTATGCATTATATTCTCAAGATGTGTCAACATATCAGTTTGCAAGGTTAAAAACAAAGCTATTGACTAAAAGGAATGATAACCAAATCATACCAAGCCAATAAATTATATGCTAATAAAACACCACAATCAATAATATGAAAGAAATTCACCAGAATAGCTTTACTAGAACCTTAGCAAACAAATGAGCAACAATATCATATATTATTATGGAACTCAATGACATATAATCAAAATGGGACTTGTTTATATAGCAAAAGAATAACAATCTAAGAACCAGTCAAGGTCGTAGATCAAGCCATAAATCAAGGAAATAACTAGTCATCAAAGAACTAGTCAAGACCATAGATTTAGGAGAGAACTAGACATCAAGGATCTAGTCAATACCATAGATCAAGGAAAGAACTATACCTAACAACTAGATAATATCCCCCTAATATCTAAATAAATAAAAAGAAATATCCACACACATAAGTGGGTGAGGATAAATACAATAAAGGTAAATAAAGTACCTAGGTGAACATGAGCTAAGGTAAATACCTACTCTAACATCCCCCTCAAGTGAAGTTAGGGGCCAAAATAGAAGTGGCATGCCCAAAGTATGAGTCCTGGAAACTAGGCCTGATGAGGTACTCATGTATAATATATGCATGAAAAAATCTTGAACCAAAATAAGAAAAGAATCTTGCTTGAAGGAAAGAGAACGAATAATAAGAAGGAAGATTTTCTTGTGAACACCCCAAGAAAAACTTCTAAAACCCCAAGCATTCCATGTAACACAAGGTAGATAGGTGATGCAAAAGGATTCATAAAGATGTCTCGCAACCTACTACCGAGTTGGAATGTACTCCAAGCAAAGAAATCCATTCTGAATGTGCTCATGAATGAAGTGGATGTGTATCTCAATATCCTTGGTCTACTTGTGCTCAATTAGGTCATGAAATGTGAATTACACTTTGGTTGTCACACCTATTGGTGAATCTTGTGGGAATCCAAACTCTCACAATAACCGACAAAGCCAAAGAATCATGCTGACTCACCATAATCGCTTCCCTATACTCAAAGATCTAAAGATGAAAGTGAAATAGCTGTTACTTTTTACACGTCAAGTAAATGAGAAGAACCAAGAAAAAAATATAGACGTAAGTGGAACACTTGTCATCAATAGAACCTGCCCAATCTAAATATGTATACCCAACCAACTGAGTATAACCCCTAGTGTAGTGTAGGCCAAAGTGGGAAGTGTCGTGTAAATAGTGTAAAATCCTTTATAGCACTGTTAGTGACTACTAAGAGGATAATGTGAAAATCGAGACAAGCCCTACCGTAAATGAAATGTTAGGGAAAGTATGGGTCAAGTACATGAGACTCCCAACTAATTGCCTATAGAATGTAGGATCACAAAGTGGTTTGGTACATGTGGAAGTAAGAGTACCCCTGACCTAAAAGGAGATGGACATGGCTTGCAATCAGCCATATCAAAGTGTCTTTGAAGAATATCACGGGTGTAATTTTTTTCTGACTCAAATGAATCCCTAAATCTGTATGAGAAATCTGTAAACTAAGGAAATAATGCAATAACCCAAGATCTATCATGTTAAACTGTGTAGAAAGAGCCCTCTGAATAGTCTGAATGTGGGAAGAAGAGTTACCAGTAAGTAACAGATCATCAACATACAAGACAAGTATCACAATATCCTCACCAACATGTTGGAGATACACTTTATGATCAGAGTGGCAATGAACAAAACTAGTAGATAGAAGAAAATAATCCATCTTCTCATACCAAGCCCGAGGGGCTTGTTTGAGACTGTAGAGAGACCTTTAGAGCTTAAAAACAAGAGAAGAATCCTAAACAAATCTAAAGAACTTGCTCCATGTATCTTTCCTCTTGTAAATATCCATGTAAGAAGGCACTCTTCACGTCCATCTGGTAAATGGGCCACCCTATGATGTAACAGTAGAAAGTACAAGGCGTACAAAATCCATCTTGGCAATGGGTGAAAAAGTCTCAGAGTAATAAATACCTTTAACTTGTGAAAAACCCTTTGCAACAAGATGAGCCTTATACTTGTCAATGGACCCATCAATTTGCATATTTGGTTTGGTATACCCACTTACACCTAACCATATTTATTCCTTGAGGAAGAGATACCAAATCCAAAGTATGATTCTTCATCAAAGAAGAATACTTAGCTGTCATCACATCATCCCACTCCTATATCCCATGAGCCTTTGAAAAGACTATGTATCCTTAGAAACATCCCGACACAAAATTCTAGATCATATAGAATGTATGTGATGATTCCTAGTGGGTGGAAGATCCTATATGAAAGGTGCTACATCAGAAACTATAATACGAGCCCACTTAGGCATATTGACAACATCAATGGGAATAGGATTGTAGACACCAAAATTGGGTCACACTCCCCTTGATCCCTCGTCAAATAATAACCTTGAACACACTCACCTAACCATGGCCCCTTTCACCCCACTCTAATATTAATTTAATTAATTTAATTAAATTAATCCATGTCCTCACAATATTTATTATTTAATTATCCTAATTAAGATAATTCCCATACCACCACCTCACCCCAAATCTATTCTTAGTATGTTGCCATAACAAACTAAGACCTAACTAAATCCTAAAAATCAAATCCTACATTCCCTATAACCACATTCCCACATGTTAGAAAAGAAAATTCCATTATAATCCGTAAAAAAGAAGCTAACTAGATCCAAGCAATCAAGCAAATCGTCTCACTTTATTAAACCTAGGAAATCCCGCCCTAACCGACGCCGATCACCCTAAACTGATGTCGGTTAACCCGAACCATCTGCCGATTACCTTTTATTCCCTTTAGTAACCTTATTTCGAGGTTAACACATTGAGAGAGCAAGAAATGAGACCAGATCTACATGCAAGCAGAACCAACATTTGCACACACATCCGAACATCCACAACCAAAGCATCAAAAGCAACCACAAAGCCATTTTGCATTCACAGGAGCATCCTGGGAAGCACCATCACCACACCAAACTCCATCCATCTGATCAACTACCATTTCCATCCAGCCATCAAGCTCATATAACAGTAAGTATACCTCCACCAACTTGGTCTAATACACTATAATAGCTTTTATTATCTCTGTTATCAGATTAAGTTGTTGCATCTCCATTTCTTCATTTCTTATCAGTTTGTAACTAGGCCTTTTCCATTATTTACATCATTAGATTACCCATCCTCACTTGTTGTTCATCCCTGACCACATTTGAGACCTCTACAACCCTCAAACCTACCCCACCACCTACATCAAATCCTAGATCAAGCCCTCTAATCATTTTATTTTGAGTTTCCTTTACCTTGACCATACCGATGCCAGTTACCCATAACCGTTGTCGGTTTCACTTAAACCGACATCGGTCATACCAGACCGATGTCGGTCTCTGTGTTTTACCTCGACCAAGAACAAAGCCTAAATTCCCCACCAAATACCCAAAACAGCCCAAAACCAGACCTTGGCCGCACTCGAAGACTGACAGACCTTTCCTTTCATATTCAATCATAGCTTAGCCTGTTGTGAACAAATTTTCTTATTGTAATCGAATGAGATACCTAAATCATTTTAACTACAGTAGGATTTCATTTATTGTTAATATTGAATTGTTTTAAATAGTGGATTGACAACCTTCTAGGGAGTATCACACTTCCTAGAACTAGCATACGCTAGGCAGTCCACTGTCATATGCTATTTAATCTCTTTTGGTGGTCTTGTTGTTCATTTCAGGTAGTTCCTCCCAGCCAAAAGGAAGCTCTCACGATCAGCTATGGATCAAGAAGTCATACGTGTGCAACAACCTTCAACTAGATTTAACATGTATTCCTCCTAGCCCCTTTTACCCTTATCTGTTTCATCACATTCCGAGAAACGCTCTAAGAATCAGGTGAAACATTTTGGCATGCTCCTAGTGGGACCCATTCGGGGTTCCTTGCATTTATTCATTTCTAGGTGAAATTTGTATGTTTGTTTCCTTTCGAAAGGTTCTCACATTAAATTTCTCCCCTGGAATCTTCTCTTCTTTCTATTGTCTCAAAGCAATCGTGTTTTGGTGCTATAAAAAGAACTCTTCTTCTCTTTCATTTGTATTGCATTAGTGAAAGATCATACTCTCTCCTGTTCATCTTTTTGTGTCATCGAATTCAATATTTTGATTTGGGCTTAAAATCAACTGCATTTCATTCTCGCTTTTACTGCATTATCTCACATTAAATGAGGGCAACCTATATGTTGGAAGTCATGCCCAACTGATGGTTGACAAATGAATCATAGAAAATCACTTTCTTTCTCTTTCTCTCTCTCTGAGTCTTACCAAACATCACAAAATTGAAAAATACACACATTCTTAAACAACATCTCACCCGGAAGAAGCTGTAGGTGATCACACGATCACGGCAGACAAAGAGGCGCCCTACTCATTACTTTTGTCGAGTCATTATCTTAGAGAGGACACCGCCCGCCATAACATAACCTAAAACCTCTCCTTGTAGATATCCTTCTTTGTAGGAAGCCTTCCTCACCAAAAATCTATTCTAAATTTCATGAGTCAGTCTTCTAAATAGCATAAGCTGAACAAACATAAAGGAAAGAGCACTCTTAGGATCGTATTTTTCTTAGTGTTTCTACTTGGCTTGTGTTTTGAGGTGAGAGGACACATTCTTCATCTTTTTATTTCTCCTTGCACACTCCTCATCATAGTTGGTGTATTCCAACTTCGTCTAAGTGTGCTTGGACCCCATTTTCATCATTCTCAAAATTCTAGGTTTGATTCCACACTTGATTTTAAATCACAACCACCTTTTTCTTCATCTTTGTTTCAATTTCACAATAATCGGTATTGGTCCAATGGCTCTCGCTTCTGCGGTTACCCTCTCCATAATTGGTTTTACCAACTAACGTTGGTTTATCGCTATTTTGGTTAACCTACCCAAAAGGACACCTATTTCATATTATTCATTGTTCAGAGTCTCTGTAACTCTTAGCATCTTCTCTGTCTTGATAAAATCCATCTACAACTTCTCTACCTAGTAGATTATTAGTCTTTTACCTTGTTTGGAAAACTGTTCTTTTTCCACAACCGACCGGCCAGCGATTACCTCGACCGAAATTAGTTTACCCTAACTCGCATCGGTTAGCCTGTGTAATTTTCCAGCTGACATTTTTACCTAATCCACCTACCGATACACTTTTTCCTACTTTTTTGTATTTCTATGTCATTTATAAAAAGCAAATTCTACCAAATAAGTACTTGTTCACATGGTGCTAACTCATAGCCAAGAAAATGATATCATAATCCATGGTAGTTTTCAACCAGCACCACCTAGTCATTCACCACCTTCCATTCTATCACCCATGGATCCTACCTAACCTATCACTATCTCCACAGTGATGAGGAGTTCACACGACTTCTTGATCAGAACCCTACCGCCTTATAGTTCTACCTTTCCCACTCATCCACTCAAGATGCTTCAGGTCAGTTGATATATGGCATGCCCATATCTATCCCCCCAACTCTCATTCCTACTCTCGTGTCATTCCCTTCAAGCTCCACACTACAAGCACTTTCCTCGCCCTCGGTCATTTCACAACTAGGCCCTATACCTACTATGACCGCCACATCTGCCACATCTATTGCACCTACAACATCCACTATACCTTCATCAACCACCCAAAACATAACCTCATCCATGCCTATTGTCTCACATATACCCATAAAGCAACACAACCACCCCCAGTGTCGATGACCCCTACCCCTTTTCAAAATATTGTCCTTTCTATTCCATAGTCCTTAGCCCCCATCACTACTAGGGTTACCTTGACCCTTCCACCTCCATATACATACTATTAGTAGCCTCCTGTTTCATCTATCATTCATTCTGGGTACGTACCCCTATCTCACTCCCTCATTCTCAACCTACCTATGCGGCATCGCCATATACTGGAATGCCACCTCCATCATATGTCCAACACCAACCCTCTTATGCTACAAGAGGTACCCATCCATCACCACCTACCAATGACCTCATCAAGTTAATGATGGAAAAGATGCAGACACTGGAGGCATCGGTTTCGACTCACGCAACTCTCTCACCTACGATGAAATTTGCAATGAGCCCATACACCCATCCATTCCTATTCGTCCATATCCTGTACATTGGGAGATGCCTAAATTTAACCGCTTCAACAACAAAGAGGACCCACAATAACATTTGTGGTCTTTCAAACATGGGTGTTATCTGATCGCCCATGATGATGCTTTACTTTTGAGGACCTTTCCCATGTCTCTGACCGGGCCCACATTAGACTGGTATAGTGGATTACCTAGACATTCTATCTACTCATTTAATTAGGTATCCCAAGCCTTCTTGGATCACTTCTCCATCAATGTTGTTAAGAAGGTTACCATGACTGACCTTTACTCTACGTGTCAATATGACGACGAGTCTATCACATGATTTTTTCGCTCGTTGGCGTAGCCTGATCAATTAACTCACATTCCAATTACCACAAACCAAAATCATAGAGCTCTTCACGGGCTTGTGCTAGAGATATTTTTCCAACCCTGTAGGTGCAGACTTTCCAAACCTTTGATGAGGCATTCACCATGGCACAAAAGCTAGAGATTCAGGCCATCAAAAAAAAGAAAATCCAACTACGCAATAAAAACGTGGAATTTAATTCAAATGATATCGTACGATGGAAATGTGACAAGCAAGCATGGGAATCTACAAGTACCCTTTCCTCGTACCTACTTCCCAAGGTCATGTCGAGATAGCTAATGAATGTTGAATATGAATGGATATGAATAAGCTAATCGGGTAATCTTAAATCCTCAACATGCAATAATGGAATTTGTGAATCTAAGGCAAAGAAGACCCTCCTAACTTGGATTGGTGTAATGGCTCATTCAGATATAATGGCTACTCAGAGGCTCCAATCGATGTTGAGCTCTGCCGAGATCCTATTTCTTAGTTGTTGGATACGTGGGAAGTGACTCGTGGGAGCTTCGTGATATATCTCCGTAAAAGTCATGAAAGTAGTGGTAGGTCTTTTTAGTGGATTTTGTGGTTAGCTATGGGTGGTTTTCTAGGTCAGCCCAGAAAATATTGGATTGATTGGCTTCTATGTTTAATATGGAAAATTGTGCTATAATATCTGGCGGGAGTGGTGAAGATCTAAATACCAGATTTGCAAGCCGGTGTCAATACTTGACTGATTTGTAGGGCCGTTGGGTTGTGAGACTTTGGGATCACAACCATGAGTACATGGTTGTTGAGGTCCTGTTATGGTCATGTGAAGAATCAATCCCTTCTTCCAGACTATCCAGTAATCATATGCCTTTTCAGATTCTACGTTTAGAACTAGAAGTTGTACAATTTTCTCAGAGTACCTAACAGGTGTTCTGGCAACTTGGATGCGTAAGCTAGTGTCTATATCAACAAGGAGGTCTCCTGCGTTAGGTTGTGGAACCAAAGGATCGCAACCAAATGTTTGTTCTCATTCGAACCCTTACACGGTCATTTAGGTGTTTTATCAAGGCAATCTATAATTTGGATGGTTTGACCAGAATGTGTAAGCTTTGTCGTCTTTGATATTCAATCCTCTTAGTTGCTCACTAATTACTTGTAAGTTTGTTGTGGCTCGAAAGACTTGTATCCTAAGGTCCTGATCTATATCAGCTAAAGTCGTGGGTAGATTTGGCTGAGGCACTATAGGTTCAAATATATATTCTCTAGGCTCTCTAGGTCCTATGATTTTCATACAAAGATGATTCAACCTCTAACTAACATTTAAGTAAACTAATTACAAAAGATGTATTTACACTATGCAAGCATCCCGCTATTTTTGTGTTTTTCAATGACATATTTCAATGAATTTGAAGAGCAACTACTCTAGTATATCTTTAAAATCGACAACTAATCTACAAAAAAAAATGAAAACAAATAGCATAGCCTGGTATGGCTATTTGCCTGTGCAATTGTGATATTATACTAAATATCTAAGCAACTAATTATGTTAATTTGAAAGGCTCTTGATCCTACCTCAGAAGTGAGGAATGAATCATAGTTTCTTAGAAACTATCAATCCCCACAACTTCCCTGGTGATACCGAGACTGAAATTTTTAACTGAAATGAAATAATTCACTACTCTATTTGATATGTTGTAATTTAGAACTTTGATAGCTCAAACCTGGCATTTACAGAACAATGGTAAATCTAGTTGTGTGTGATTTCGTCCCCTCAGTGTGATCTCCTCGTTCCTTCGTGTCCTTGTGAATCCAGAAAGTGTGTATATGATAGTATCAACATAAGATAGCAATTGAATAATGAAAGCTTTGGATATAGACTGAATACAATGCAAGTAGGAGAGGGATAACACAAGTGAACAAAGCTTGACTATGCAATTCCTAGCGAGATTTATTATGGGAATACAACACAAGTGTATCGAGAGTTTCAGAAATTATCCTTGTGACAAAACAAAACCTGCAACTTTAATGGATTCTAGTCTAGAAATGAAGCTATTCTATGTTAAACTAACTGCATGCAGTAGCAATGAAACGAGACTTGAAACAAGAAGATGATATGACCTCCAAAATGCCAACAATGGAAGCAAAAACATGAAACTAAAAGAATTTCTAAGCAAGGAATTGAAAAATTGAACAAGAGAATTGAGAGGATGAGGGGCCATTTGTTTGAAAACAAACCAGTTATTTATAGAATTCCCATTCACCAAAGGGTAACTTGGAATGGAACTCTTTTACCATTAAACAATGGAGAAACACTATTACAGGAACCAAAACATAAATACAAGCTAAGGTGGTTGAGAAAAGCTGGTAAATGTTGAAAATTCACACAATTGTGATCAAAGGAACATGCTAGAAAATGCATGAAGGACCGCCAGCCTTGAGTAGGGTGGCGGTTACAGGACCACCACCCTGGCAGGCGGCGATCACGAGACTGCCACCCTGGCAGGTGGTGGTTTCAAGTTATCAAGGTCAAAAGGCCAAGAAAAAGGGGGCAAGGGATAGAACAAAGCATAAGGAACTTGGATAAAGCATTTGTGATGCTAACTTATACTTCGTGAGCTTCTCGGATCCCGAACACCTTGCGAGGTGACTGTATCATCATAGGGGCATGTGTAACATTGTTCGGTGGTGCGAGACCCTACAATTTTGGGTACATACATATTGCCTCAAAGAGGCATTTTAGCCATGAAGAGGCGTAAAATGGCGAATGCGAGTATGGTGGTCCCAAAACGGGAAGCTAGAAATTATACCGACATGCGTGTGTGTTGAAGTGACACCATCCAAATTCCCGCTACGTGCAAAATAAAAGAGAACTCAAGTGCAAATAGATAAAATAAGTTGAGAAAATAAATACTAAATTAATATGAAATGAGAACTTACCATTTGCACAGGATAAGAAATTACTCTGTTGGCGCTCTAAACCCACGAAAGGGGCATTTAAAATGAGTCAAAACAATATATATATAAAATGGGCTCATTTCCTATTCATTTGCACATGTTGATTTGATAGTTTTTGAGCTGGGACCCACGGTGATGGTTTTCGATGAGAGTATAGCCAAAATGTCCGTGGTGAGATAGCGATCATGCCTCCGAGAGCGGAACGTCGACCCATGGGATCTCAAGTTAGTTCTTCTTGATTTACCGTTTTTGCACCCAAAATGTTAAAATGTCGAAATCTTTGTCTTAGGGGGGTCATTTTTAGAAATGTTAGTGTTAATAGGGTCACTTAGGGGGTGCCTAATGGGTAGGCTTTTGTTTTGGTTAAAATGGTCAATTTTTGTGTTTTTGAGCATTTTTAGGGCATATGACCCATTTGAACTCGTGGGACAAGACCGCCACCCTGAGCAAGGTGGTTACAGGACCACTACCTTAGAAGGCGGTGGTTATGGAACCGCCACCCTGCACAGGGCGGCGGTCCATTACAGAGTGTCAAAACAACACTTTACTTGACTTGTTTTTGCATTTTTAGCATTCTTGCATGTTCTTAATAGTTTTTCCAATGCAATTTTGGTACTAACTTACTCCTTTTTGTGTGTTTTTGGATGTATACGAAGGAGGAGTACATTAGATGGAGCTGGGAGAGGGAGTGTGATTGGCTCTCGACAAAGTGTTGGAGGAACTCTCCAGGTGCAGAGCAGATACTCTCTAAAGCGCTGGTATATGAAGGATTGCACAGGTTCCTCATGTTGCACTCTGCTACCACATATTGTGTGACTTATTCTCATATTGGGATGAAAATTAGAATACCTTCGATCTGCAGAGTTAGGGGTGAGTGGTCTATCACCCCGAAGGATGTTTACCATATACCGGGGTTCTCGATCCTTGGGCGGTGGCTGTCTCTTGAGACAGTTGTATCTAGATAACATGTGGTTGGTGGGCCACCTATATGGAAGATGCGGTTGTATTGATGGGGTAAAAGAAGGGCGTGAGGATCCACTCTATTAATGAGTCAGACATTCCCTTGCTCCGGAAGGCCATCATGGGCATCCTTGCATCCAAACTGATTGGGGACAAGGGAGGGGACACCCTCTTATATTGTTGGGCTCCTATTATTGCATAGATTGAGGGCCATGGATGTGTCTATGCTTGGGGAGAAGATATCCTCGAGACTACCTACCATGACTTATATAGGGTAGTCCATTTACAGGGGCAGTCATTGAGCCACCCGACTCTTGTCATGAGTTGGGTATATGAGCATATTATCCCGTATGGGAGAGGTGTAGAGGTGGAGGATCTCGGGGTCATCTGGGGAAGCAAGGTGGATGGGGATGACAGTTCTCAGAGCACCCCACCAGCCAGTGGTTTCCTTGACTACTGGAAACATGGAGGCCACTCCTTATCAGGCCATGGCAGGGGTATGGGGAGAGGAGACCGTTACACGATTGCTTGCTGCACCACCAAGTTGATAGACAGGTGGGAAAGCTAGAGGTACACTGTTTCACAAAGTCCCACAATAGTTTGGCCTTCCCTATAGTGGCATGCTTCCTCCAAAGTGGTGCAGTATAGATCTATCCGCGAGGCTCGGGGAGGTCCTAGAGGCCGATGGTGGACCATTGTTATGCCTGGTACTCCTATTGCAGCTAGGAGGGTGGTACATGCATGAGGGAGAGCTAGTGCTCCTCAGGAACCCTTACTTTGGATTACCGCGGTCCCGCTCATAGCAGTGATGAGCCCATCAATGTGGACTCGAGTCTGAGGAGTTCACTAGGGGAGAGACCGAGGAGGAGACAGAGGGCATGGAGATTAGTGAGACGGGTGGTGGGGGGGATGATAGCAATCCTGAGTGGCATGATACCAGGAGATCCTATAGGTAGAGAGGGCAGAGCGGAGTGCAAAGAGAGTGACTCTGGTTTTAGAGGAGTTGCTCTCTTAGGACTTAGGTGGAGATGGCGATTCTATTGCAGGTCGTCACATTGCCCCAGATGTGGGCGAGGGGCACCAGTCAGTGGCGGCATCAGTGGCGGGTGCAGATCCTAGAGATCCTTCTTGGAGGCCTGGCGATCCTAGTGAGTTGTCACTCTTCTCCTGACATTTGTTTTAGTTAGATTCGTCTTAGTTTGTTTATTTCTTTTTGTTTCGTTTACTCTTGATTCTATTGTTGATTATTTTTTAACTTGTTTTCTCTTTTGTTTGCAGCGACTGATCACGATGATTAGCGAGACTTGATTCACCGAGTGTGTACCGATACCTTGGTTCTTCCCTCAGAGAAGACTCGTCAGTTGAGCTTTCGTGGACATGGGGAAGCCCTCGGCAGCAAAGAGGCACACCGATGTTTTTGCCTCTGTCTGGTATGCGGTGAAGATTATGACTTCTCTCCGCACGGAGGTGGCTGGATATAGGATAGTCGAGTGCTTGATGAGGAGGAGCCATTCTCGTAGTGAGACGGCAGCTACCGGGCGTGACCGTGAGCCCTCGGTGCATTTGGAGACCGGCGGAGCCGAGTCCTAGGCATGGCCGTGCACCCTCTGAGGGATCCCATAGGGATTGAGAAAATTTTTGTAGTATTTTGTCAGATGTTTATACGAGTGTTTTTGTACTTTCTGGGCTCATTGAGCATTTTTTACCATGCCTAGTGCATGATGGCATTGTATACGAAACCTGATATATATATATATATCTTTGGATCTAGACTCTTTCCTATCTTGAAGTTTGTGACTTATTTCTATATGTGTATTTAGATGCTTTTAGAATACTATTTTTCATGTTTTTAGAATGTATGCAATGGATAACCAATGATAGTAGATAGAACATTTTACTCTGTATGTTTTTGTAGTGTTGATATGAGATGATACTAACATATGGTAGTACTGAACTTTTGAACTCTTTGGGCAATGTGTGTAATTTCCTCTGATGTTGGCAAGACGTGATGAATGTATAGTGATAAAGAGATGAACTTGCCCCAATCCCAAATCCATGCAACTAGTAAGACGCGAGGGCTCAACACCAAGAATTAGGAAGGGCACAAGTTGTATGAGTTTGACTAAATGGAATGATGAGAGACAGACAAACTAGTAACAAAAACCAAATTTGGACCTACACACCCACCCTACCCAGAACTACCACCAAGCTTATAAGGCCACTTACAGTTTATCTAGACTTAGATTCATAAATGGCAACCTTGTTGACAAAATCTGGTTTTGAGGATTTGATCTCTTTGGAATTTGGATATTTGGATATTTTCTTTCTCTTAATAGAATTTGATTTGTGTTTTTAGCATACTAAGATTTTTTAGCTTTGTGTGACTGGACCCCCCACACCCTGCCTCACGCCACTAGTAAGAAGCATGGGTTTGTCACCAAAGGCAAGATACAGGCAAGTAAGGGCACTTCTTTCCTTTCCCAACCTCACATCACCAATAAGAGATGTGGGCTTATCACCGAAGGTTGATGGGGAAAAGAAGTGTGTAAAATAAAATATTTTGTTTGCTTGGTGCTTTTGATTTTATTTGATTTTGACATTTCTAATCTATGACTTTGGGATATCCTTTCATTCCAAGATATTTAAGAGGGATAGATGTGACACCAAGAAGCTTCTAGAATAGACCGTAGGCAAGGACAACTTCACCTAGTAGAAAGAAAGAGCAAATCCAAGTATGCAGGTCTTGGTATGGTTTTCGTCAATGTTTGTCTGTCGAAATTGATGAGAAGATTTGAAAATAGTTGATGATGCTTGGAGAGATGTGACATGAATGCTTTTGCCAATATCTAAAAAAATTTGTAATAGATTGTTTAAGAGCAAGTTCCTGGACTACCACTTTTACGAAATGGACAGAATGAAGCAGCTAAAAGACTAATGCAATGTAGGTAACTATAATGTACCAGTGGTGATTTTGATGTTTTATCCGTAAAACCATTTAAGATGCAAGGAATTGACAGTTTCACCGAATTCCTCACCTTCTAGTGAGTACAATATATATGCACCATTTCCATAGTCTTTCATGACTCGATATGGGCCCAACCATTTGGGTTGGAACTTCCTTCCTTCGCCAATTTTCTTATCGATCCGGTTGTCAAGTCGTAGAACTAAATATCCTTCATATATTTCTCGCTCATAGAATTTTTTTTTGTACGGCCGAAACATCCGGTCAGCATAGGCTCTATGCCATTGTTTGGCATTCAATCTGGCCTCATCAAGGATTTCTAGTTGAGAGAGGTGTGCCTCCCTGTAAGCTTCTTCGTCCAGAATCCCTTGTAATGAGATACAGAGACTAGGTATTTCAACCTCAAGCGAGAGAACTGCTTCGCCCGAATACCAGTGAGAAAGGAGTTGCTCCTATTGGTGTTCTTATTGAGGTTCGATGGGCCCACAAGGCCGGATATAGTTTTAAATGCCAATCTCACTTGTTCTCCTTGACTATTTTGAGGAGAATAGCTTTTAACATTTTGTTTGTCGCTTTGGCCTACCCATTGGCTTGAGGGTAGTAAAGAGAGGCCGTGTGATGGTTTATCTTGAACTTGCTACATAGCTCATGGACCTCGTCGTTCTTAAAGGACATGCCATTATCTGAGATAATGACTTGCGGGACACCATACCTACAGATAATTTGGTTCAAAATGAATTTGGCAATTACCGAACCTGGTATGGTGGTGAGAGGCATGGCCTCCACCCATTTGGTAAAATATTCCATGGCTATGATTATAAAATTATGGCCATTGGTTGATGAGGGAGAGAACTTCCCTATCAAGTCTAGACCCCACGTGGAGAAGGGCCACATAGTCACTATTGGTTGTAGGGATTGTGCTGGCATGTGAATCTCGTGAGAGAATACTTGGCATTTCTGGCACTTACATACGAATTCCACTGCATTATGCTTGAGAGTGGGCCAAAAATAGCCCATCCGATGTATTTTGCAAGCAGTGGCGTGACCACCGAAGTGGCCCCCACATATCCCACTGTGGGATTCATGAAGAATCCTCTTGGATTCTTCTATGTCAATGCATCTTAGAAGCATGCCATCGAAGGCTCTACGATAGAGTACTTGGTCTAAAACAACATATTTAGTGATAATAATGCATAACCGCCTTCTTTGTTGTGATGTGGAACCTTCAGGTATGTATGTTCCATGATAAAATTGATGATATCAATATACCAGGGACATGTAGAAATGGGGGGCCTAGTTTCGATGAAGTATACACACTCATCGAGAAAGTCTAGATCTACCAGCTCACCTCCATCTAGTGGATTGTCAGCTAACCAGTTTGCAATGATTTGTCCCTTAACAGATTTCTAGTTCACGAATGTTAACTCAAATTCTCCCATTAAGGTTATGAAATGGCCAACCCTTTTAGATAAAGATCCTTATGTGAGAAATGTTTGTAAATGGTCTGTCTTTACAATGACCCTTGTTTCCTGGTTTAACATGTAATGTCTCAAACATTTTGTTGCAAAAATTATGGCAAGGCATTCTCTCTTTGCCTGTGTGTAACGTGTTTCATAATCGAGCAACGTTCGGCTAATGAAATAGATCTCATGTTCTCATTTGTCATCATCTTCTTAAGCCAACATGCAGGCCAGCGAGACATGAGTGGCTTGTGAGTATAGGATCAAAGGGCGGTCTGGCTTGGGAGGCATTAGTGTGGGTGGAGACAACAAGAAGCGTTTAACTAATTCGAAGGCCTCGCTGCATTCCTCAGTCCAATCAACACTATAATCTTTCTTCAATATATTGTTGATTGGATGAATGGAAAAACTTAAATCTAGGATGAACCTTCGGATTGCACCGAGTTTCCCAAGAAATAACCTGATTCCAGACTCATCCGAAGGTGGGATCATTTCGAGAACAGCCCGTATTTTGGTTGGATCAAAATCAATCCCTCGTGAAGATATAATGTAGCCCAGAAGTTTGCCTCCTGTCACACCAAACACACACTTTTCTAGATTTAATGTGACACCATACTCAATTAGTCGTGAGAGGATGATACGGAGCACTTCCGGATGATCACAGTGTTTCTTGGCTTTGGCCAACAAGTCATCCACATAGGATTCCACAATTTTATGGATAAGATCATGGAATATATAAGTCATTGCCCACTGATATGTAGTGCCGGCATTCTTAAGACCAAATGGCATGACAACGTAACAATAAGTTCCCCAAGGAGTTATGAATGTGGTTTTGGCTTGATCTTGCTCTGATATTTTAATCTGATTGTACCCTGAGAATCCATCCATGAGGGACAACAGTTCAAATCCAGTTGTTACATCAACGATAATGTTAATGGATGGTAATGGGAAGTCATCCTTGGGAAAAGCTTTGTTAATATCCTGAAAATCTATGCAAATGCGTATTTTCCCATTCTTTTTGAGAATAGGGACGATATTAGATACCCATTGTGAATAGTCAACGGGTTTGATGAATCCCACTTGGAGAAGTTTTATTACTTCCTCTTTTACCATGAGAGCCACTTTTGGCTTCATTGGTCTTGACTTCTGTTTAATTGGCTTCACATCTAGTTTAGTGACAAGATTATGTACCGTGACTTGTGGTGCAATGCCCGTCATTTCTTTGTAATTAAATGCAAAAGCCTTTTGATGTTATTTAAGGATTCGGGTGTGTATTTCTATCTCCTCTGGGGTTAACAAGGATCCCAACTTCAAAATTCTTAATTCCTCCTCCGTTCCAATGTTTATATCAATGGTTTCTTCTATCAAATAGGTGTTACCTTCTTCAAATTCAGGTGGGGCTAGAGGTAGCTCCAAAATTTCTCCATTTTCTATCTCATACATATTGAGATCCTTCTGTGGAGGAGACTCTACCGTGGGATTTCCAAAGTAGGAAGAGGAATGAGGTATTAGGGAAAGGTCAACTATACGGTGAGCTAGGTGTAGCTTTGCATAAGCGTTTAGATATTCGAGAGTGACTCTATCATCATCAAAGTGACCTATGATAGAAAAATCATCCTCAGCTTCTCCATGAGCTAGGAGTGAGTTTGTTGGTATTTTACACACTAATGGTTTGGTACGAAGTGATACCATGAAATTTGTGTCCTTCAACTCATTGTTTGGGGTGAAACGGGAAGCTGAGGTTGCTATTGAGTCTCGTGAGAAGGTTCTTCTCTCGTGGGATTACTTCAATTGATATGAAGTTAAATCCCTTACTTAGATCTAATACTACCGTTTTGTATAGTTGTAAATGTTCAGCCCTAGTTTCATATACCTCAGAGACTTGGTTTGCAACTAGTTGCGAGTCTCCTAGCACTCTAATGTTATTGACACCCATTCTTTTAGCTAGGATGAGGCCAAGGAGGAGAGCTTTGTACTCAGATCTGTTGTTTGTGGCACAATAAAATTTCTTGGAATAATGTGGAAGGGATTGCCTTCATACGGTGTATCCATGGTGACAAAGGATCATATTATAATTGGTTTCTGATCTATAATATAAAACTCGGTGAGGACCGTCTTGGGTCCTAAAGTGACCGAGTAAAATTATGGTTCCAATTGAAGTGGCTTTGAGGCTATCATAACCTCTTAGCGTATTTCACGTTGTGGAATAGTTTGTCTCTCCATATCATAGCTTTTGAAGGAAAGTGAAGGGGACTATGTTGTTTTCTTTCCCATCACAACCATTGCACACTTAACATAATTATTGTAGAGCCAAACTTGTAAATGTAAATCCGGGTCACCTCTTCATGTAATTTTAGTGTCTCTTGGCATTTTGCTTATATCAAATATAAATTAGTATCCCTATTTGGCTGCCCGGAGGATAAATGCCAAAATCCACATGGTTTACTTGCATTTCCGAAGGAGGAGTGATGTTGATTAAATGGCCAAGGCCTAATGCTTCTAAGAGGGAAGCCCTATGGGTGGGATAATTTTTTAACAAATCCAAGAAGGAGATGTGCGAGAAGGTTTTAGTTAAATAATTAATTAGATCGTAGGTGTATATAGGTTTTAGCAATGTTTTTTTAGTGTTGTCCGGCTCTAATGGATAACTTGGAGTTGGTTGAGAAGAATAATCATGTGTTCTTGTTATGGTTTCTATGGGTTGCTCGACGTCTAAATCCACTAAACCAACTATCTTAGTTTGAAGTAGAGTTCGTAATTGGGGTGCGATTGGTGGATTTAATGAAGTTGAGGCTTCATGATCATTGTTTCCTGTCATGACACCCTTATTTGTTCCATTAGGATCTAACCTGTTGTTGTTAGAATGGTTTGGGAGTGGGTCATTGAAGATCTTAAGGGATGTGTTTTGAGGGGAAACTGCGCCTGCATAAGTGTTTGGTGTGGGTACTACAGAATTTGCTAAAAACATATCTATAAAGAGTTTTTTTATATTTTGGCAAATGCCGCATGAATTTATTATACTCACGACAAGTCCTAGTATCATGGCCTTGAATCTTGTGGAAGCCACAATATAGATTGGGATTGTAATTTTGAGGCTGTTGATTTAAAACCTATTGTGGCCCAAAATTTTGATAAGGTTGCTGGTTTTTAGAGTTAAAATTTTGAGGTTGTTGCCTTTGGTTTTGACTCTGATATCCGGTTGGGTTTTGATTTGGACTTTACATCTGGACTTGTCGCTATTGTTGTTGTTGTTGTTGTGGTGGATGATTAAAATCCACCGTGTTGATTGTTGGGGTAAAATTATTATTTCGCTGACTATTAACAGGTGGCGAAATGTTTACAACATTTGCCCTTTTAGCTTGGTCAGTTACTCCATCTGTCGTAACCCTGTGGTTCTTGTTAAGGATCTTAGGTCCTTGATTAGCGTTCCCAGCATTAGGATAGGCGCGGTGTTTTGATTGGGAGTGGTTAATTTCCCATTTGTCCCATATGTTTTATGACCACTATCAATCACTGCTTGGTTGATTTAGAGAGCACTTTGAGTACTTCATCGTAAGTTCTTAGTGGGAACTTCTAGACTTCTTCCTTTATCTCTCTATTGAGTGAATTAAGGAATAAATCACATAGTTCCATTTGATCCATATTTGGAGCACTCACTGATGAGTAGAGAACCATATGCCATCTTTGGATAAAATGAGCGGCAGATTCATTATGTTCTTGTTTGATATGTAAGAACTCCCTGATTCCCGTTCTTAACAATTTTTTCATGTCGAAAGATTTGATGAATTCTGACATTAGTTGTTTAAATGAGTGTATCAAAGCTTTAGGTATTTTGTAATACCAGTCAAGGGCAATACCTTCTAAGGTTTTAGGGAATATTTTAGCGACAACCCCATCCCAAGGGAGTAACTCCCATATGGTTGTGGCATAGGCCTTAATGTGTGCATTTGGGTCCCCTTCCCCTTTGTATTTGGGAAAATCGGGAAGAGGTCTCGGAAGCATAACACTTCGTATGGTGAAGTCTAGGGATTCTTTTAAATATTTCAAATAAGTCCCTACTACGTAGGCCTCAACCATTGATGGGGCTTGCTGAGGGGGTTGAGGTGGAATGGGTTGTTGATATGGCATAGCATATGTGTTTGTAGGGATATAAGGGAATCCTTGTGGTTGAACGAACATTCCGAGAGAAGAGAACATGTCTCCTTGTGGTGATTTTGAATAGATGTTTAAATAAGGAGGAGAATTGTTTTGGTACGGGTTGTTTGGTGCCAAGCTGGGAGGTGTCATGTTTTCAACTGGAGCGGCATTCAAAAATGCTGTCCTAATTGGCGTTCTTGTGGATAATTATAAGGATTTTGAGGAGGCATGCCTAACATGCTTTTTCCTATAAGGAGGTCAACTTGACTAGGGTAATAGAGAGGGTTGGGGATTCCCACTTGTCCAAAATATGAATTTTGGTTTTCTTGAGCAAGTTCTTGCCCTCTAACCTTCTTAGTTAAGGTTGAAATGACCTCCATCGGTGAAGATGCAATGTTTTTCCTTAAGGGTGTTTGTTGTATGGATTGAGGTTGTAAGGGGGTATGATACCCTGCCAAGCTTCACCAAGTGTATTTCCTATAGGTGGAGGAATGGGGGTGTTCTCTTGGAATAGGGCATCAGACTATATTTGTAAATTTCCTAAAGGTGGATACATATTTTGGAAGCGTTGTTTGATTTTAGTGAAGCATGCCAAGTACTCCTCATCTAAAAAGGGGAGTGAGTCTGATTGTCTACTGATTTGTGGTCTGAACAAGACCTGAGGAGATGAAGTAGATTCTTTAGTAAACGTCATATTGTTAGAGCCTAATGGCTTTGGTTGTTGTGTTTGTGGAAACTGATCAAAATCCTCAATTCAAAACGAAGAACTAGAACTAATTCTGTGAGGGGGAGTTTGAGATGAAAAGTAATTACTTGAATAGCTATCAGCCCATGCGAAAGCGAGGGCGACGGTTGTCAATTTTTATGACTATATTTTACTTCAAGACACGAGAGAGGTCTACCATATGCATCATATCCTGACATATTCAGGGGGTATATGAATACCCACAGAATAATGGGAAAGAGCGAAGGTGGATGAAAGAAATGAAAACAAAAAGAGGGATATTAGTTTGTTTCATGTCGGGTTCACCAATTTTGTACGATGGAAAAGTGACAAGTGAGCATGGGAATCTACAAGTACCCTTTCCTAGTACCCAACTTCCCGAGGTTGTGTTGAGATTTCCGGTGAATGTTGAATATGAATGGTTATGTATAAGCTAAATGGGTAATCTTAAATCCTCAACACACAATAATGGAATCATGGAATGTAAGGCTAAGAAGACCCTCCTAACTTGGATTGGGGTAATGGCTCATTCGGAATATAATGGTTGCTCGGAGGCTCCAATCGATGTCGAGCTCTACCGAGATCCTATTTCTTGGTTATTAGATACATGGGAAGTGACTGTGGGAGCTTCGCATATATCTCCGCACAAGGTCATGAAAGTAGTGCTAGGTTGTTTTTAGTGGATTTTGTGGTTAGCTATGTGTGGTTTTCTTGTCTAGGCCAAGAAAATATTGGATTGATTGGCTTATATGTTTAATACGAAAATTATGCTATAATATCTAGCGGGAGTGGTGAAGATATAAACACTAGCGTTTGCAAGCCGGTGTCAATACTTGACTAATTTGTGGGGCCGTTGGGTTGTGGGACTTTGGGATCACAACCATGAGTACGTGGTTGTTGAGGTCCTGTTATGGTCATGTGAAGAATTAATCCCTTCTTCCGACTATCTAGTAATCGTATGCCTTTTCAGCTTCTACGTTTAGAACTAGAAGTTGTACGATTTTCTCGGAGTACCTAACAGGTGTTTTGGCAACTTGGATGTGTAAGCTAGTGTCTATATCAACAAGGAGGTCTCCTGCGTTAGGCTGTGGAACCAAAGGATCACAACCAAATATTTTTCTCGTTTGAACCCCGTGCACGGTCATTCGGTGTTTTATCAAGGCAATCTATAATTCGGATGGTTTGACCAGAATGTGTAAGCTTTGTCGTCTTCGATATTCAATCCTCTTAGTTGCTCACTAATTGCTTGTAAGTTTGTTGTGGCTCAAAAGACCTGTATCCTAAGGTCTTGATCTATATCAGCTAAAGTCATGGGTAGATTTGGCTGAGGCACTATAGGTTCAAATATATATTCTCTAGGCTCTCTAGGTCCTATGATTTTCATACAAAGATGATTCAACCTCTAACTAACATTTAAGTAAACTGATTACAAAAGAGGTATTTACACTATGCAAGCATCCTGCTATTTTTGTATTTTTCAATGACGTATTTCAATGAATTTGAAGAGAAACTACTCTAGTATATCTATAAAATGGACAACTAATCTAGAAACAAAAATGAAAACAAACAACGTAGCCTGGTATGGCTATTTTCCTGTGCAATTGTGATATTATACTAAATATCTAAGCAACTAAATATGTTAATTTGAAAGGATCTCGATCCTACCTCAGAAGTGAGGAATGAATCACAGTTTCTCAGAAACTATCAATCCCCACAACTTCCCTGGTGATACCGAGAGTGAAATTTTTAACTGAAATGAAATAATTCACTACTCTATTTGATATGATGTAATTTAGAACTTTGATAGCTCAAACCTAGCGTTTATAGAATAGTGGTAAATCTAGTTGTGTGTGATTTCATCCCCTCAGTGTGATCTCCTCATTCCTTCATGTCCTCGTGAATCCAAAAAGTGTGTATATGATAGTATCAACAGAAGATAGCAATCGAACAATGGCAGCTTTGGATATAGACCGAATACAATATGAGTAGGAGAGGGATAACGCAAGTGAAAAGAGCTTGACTATGCAATTCCTAGTAGGATTTATTACGGGAACACAACACAAATGTATCGAGAGTTTCAGAAATTATCCTTGTGACAAAACAAAACCTGCAACTTTAATGGATTCTAGTCTAGAAATGAAGCTATTGTATGTTAAAATAACTGCATGCAGTAGAAATGAAACGAGACTTGAAAAAGAAGATGATATGACCTCCAAAATGCCAACAATGGAAGCAAAACATGAAACTAAAATAATTTCTAAGCAAGGAATTTAAAAACTAAATAAGAGAATTGAGAGGATGAGGGGACATTTGTTTGAAAATAAACCAACTATTTATAGAATTCCCATTCACCAAAGGGTAACTTGGAATGGAACTCTTTTACCATTAAACAATGGAGAAACATTATTATAGGGAACCAAAAACATAAATACAAGCTAAGGCGGTTGAGAAAAGATGGTAAATGTTGAAAATTTATGCAAGTCGCAATCAAAGGAACGTGTTGGAAAATGCATGAAGGACCGCCACCCTGAGCAGGGTGGCGGTTACAGGACTCTTTGCCCTAGAAAGGCGGCGATCACGAGACCACCGCCCTAGCAGGCGGCGGTTTCAAGATATCAAGGTGAAAAGGCCAAGAAAAAGGGGGCAAGGGATAGAACAAAGCACAAGGAACTTGGATAAATCATTTGTGATGCTAACATATACTTCATGAGCTTCTCTAGATCCCGAACACCTTGCGAGGCAACCTGTATCATTATTGGGGCATATGTAACATCGTTCAGGTGGTGTAGTACCCTACAATTTTGGGTACGTAGAGATATTTATTCTTCTTCAAAACCACGAATAATTATTCAAAATCAATGCTAGCCTGGCTCATGCATCAAATCAAAGCTAACCCCTCATCTAATCTTTCCCCTCTCAATACTTTTCAATTTAGACGAGAACAACGGAAATACACCCCAATTGGGGAGCCTTATTCTTATATTTTAGAAAAGCTCATTAAAGTTGGGGCCATCACCCTTCCTCCTATAAAACCACACATTGGTTTTGATCCTGCTCGCCCCACACCTGTGTGGTACAAAGAGCACGACTTCTACAACTATCATCGGGTAAAAGGTCATAATGATGGCAATTGCATCACTTTCAAGAACATTGTCCAGAAATGCTTGAGAATGGAAAATTAGTCTTGGATAATCCTAACACACCTGCCAACCAAAACCTACACATTTTCAAGAAACCATTTCCTAATCATGCCCCTTCTTCGGACCAAATTGGGAAGACCTAACTAATGATAGCAATACCCATGAGGTCCATGCTATTTTTAGTGACACACCAGTTGCTTCCCAATTGCCTCATATTCCTTCCATAGAGGAAATCCTATCCCGAAGTCCTCCACCTACACATGAACCCACTTCACCTATTCCTCCACCCATAGAGGAACACCCTTCATCTCCTCCCTCACTTGTGAAGGAGTCTTTTGTTAACATCAAGACCACTTCGCCTTTGGCTTCTCCACCTAGAGAGCCATCACCAGCAGTACCTCTCCGACCCATGGGAGACACTTGTTCATCTCCTCCACCCATAGAGGAGCACCCATCATCTCCTCCACCTATCAAAGATCCAATAGAAATGTCGTTACCTCTAGGTGACCATTCTCCATCAGCCACCCAAGATCCTGCTGACTTACTTTTCGACTCTCTTACCCACAGAGGCTGAAGCTAGCAATTTCCCCATTTCTAAAACACATTTTATGGGAATCACCATTAGATCCACATCGACCTCACCCACAAGTAGTGCCGTTTCTCATGCTTAGTCGATCACCTGGATTATGTTGATAGAGCTTTATTTTGGGGGCATCTTCTACTTCCTGTCTCAACACAAATGCAGATATCACTCGCTGACACCTCCACTATCTATCCAAAAGTGTTTCGGCTGATTGAACCAAACACAACCACAACTATCACAAATTCTCCCACGATACCACTCATGGCTCAACTCACACCTCTACCCATAACCCAACATGCATCTACATCCAAACCCACACCTACATCATCTTCCTTGCCTAAACCTATTACTACTTTAGGGGTCATACCAATGGCTAGCCTTACTCATCCACCCATCAAATTAGATTTAGCTACGTCCTCCAAAACTAACACCAAACTTAACCCGACCCCTAAACAGAAGAACCAATCCCCTAGATCTCATACCCCAACCTTGCCAATCACACCCTCATCACCTTCACCCCTTCCGTCCATCTTAGGACCTCACCCCTCGACCCTAGCTAAGAAACCTTCACCCACTGGTAAACCAAGAATGCAAGTAGCCCATTTCTCCATCGCAGACCTCTAATATACCCAAGCACCCCACACAACCTCCACCCACACCTGTAACCTTTTACCACCCATACCTCCAATACCATCAATAACTTCCTCACTACCCATGACACTTTCTTCCCTTTCCCTCACACCTCTTGCATAACCTACGCCATCTATCTCCATAGCACCTTGGTTATCCCCATGGGTAACCCACCCTCTTCCACCATCCACTTTTCCCTCTACATCTCATACACCCATACCACCTTTACCCAAGAAGGTGTAACCTAAAGGAAAAAATCTGCTACCCTCCAATAAGGTAGTTAAACCAACCACACACTCTATTTCCAGTTCATCTACCATGCCCCTACCCAAGCAGACACGACCAACACCTAAGACCATAGCTCAACCCACTCCCCCTCTTGCAAAGACCCTTCCTATACAATCAGCCACACCTGTACCCAAACCCACATTCACCTCCCATTGTGATCCACTAGCAGGATCTTATGCCAAAATCTTAACCAACCTCCTCGAAACTTCCATCATCACATTACCGCCTCTTAGACCTTATGACCCACTCAAACCCAAACCAAAGGGTTTCACGAAACCAAAATTTGCACCTACCATCATGTGGCAAGACATGATGTAGAGAACTGTAAGGCTTTGAAAACTGATCTTGTCCAATTGTGTCCTCCTCAAGAAAACTTTGACGATGATGATCTTCTTGATGAGGAACTGTTATCCAAAATAAGTCCCTTGCTTATTTTGGCTAACTCCCTTTCATTTCTTCCTTCCTTGTGCCTCAGTCAAATTTTTTCACTTTTAAGCACTCAAATTTTTTTGGAAATGGATTCATTAGATAAAAAATCTTCTCAGCTTTCCAGAAAGGTAAATTTTTCCCTCTAACTCCTTGTATTTTGCAAGTTATGGCTCAGTGGAGTTTTGGAGGGAATTTTTCCTAGGGAGGTCCACGACCAATAGAACATCGCCACATGGCGCATTTAATGGTGGGAGGTAGAGGTAAGTTTGAAATTTTACCAAGGAATGGGGGGCATGCAAAAGGTATTTTTGGCCCGAAGTCCTGCTAGCCAATAGGGAGCTGCCATGTGTCCAGGAGGCCGTCGGAGGTCAGATCGAGGGGAAGAAGTTAGGAAAATTTCAAAAGTTGGCGAAAAAGAGAAATCTCATCCCGAAGGCCCGCTAGCAAATCAAAACATGACACATGTCCTTAAAGCATTGGGAGGTAGAGGTGTGGGGGAAATTTTCCATTTCACCAAAGTATGGAAAATGGTGCAGATAAACTCTACCCACGATGGCCCGTGCCAATCAAAATGTGCCACGTGTCCATGTGGTCAGCAAAAATCTTGAGGGGGCAATGAAAAAAGAAATTTTGCAGTTTAGGCCTACGCCAATAGAAAGATGCCAGGTGTCTTATTCAGGGCAGTGGTTAGTGACAGTGGAAAAATTCAAAGCGTGCCCCCGTGGACCAATAAGAAGACAACATGTGGTAGCGGACCTCAGAGTAGTGGAGAATTTTTGGAAAATTTTCCAAAATCCAAAAAGGTGTAAAATGATCTTATGAAGCCCACGGGCCAATAGGAAAGTGCCACATGTCATCGGAGTGGTGGGGGTGGAACGTTTTGGGGAAATTTTCCCAAATTCAAAAAAGTAGGGAAAATATGGGGTCTTTGGCTCTGCCAACCTGATTTTCAGCCCTATTTTGCCCTAAATCTTCATAAGGGCATAACTTTTGATCCATAGTTCAATTTTCCTAGATTTTGGTGTCATTGGAAAGCTATTGAAGTCCTCTACACAATGGGATCTTCAATTTTGCGTTTTGATGAAGTTTGGTGAGAGAAAAATGGAAAACACCTCTGGCATGGGGAAAAGAGTAGAACCGACATTTCAACCACCATTTTTAATGAAGTATGGCTTCCATTCTTCTCCAGCATGGTCAAAAATCTTGGGGAATGGAATTTTAAGGGTACCCATGCTGTTTTGATGAATTTGGTTGGTGGTTGAATGATTCCTTTCCATTTTCCCACATTTCTCTCTCCTGGCTCGAGTCTTCATTGTTAAAAAACCAAATTTGGCTCATTTTTAAGGGTTGGACATTTTTATGTTTTTCAGACTCCCTCCTTCACCCTAAAAATTGAATTTGTGGAATATCATACCTCTTTCAGGACTACAACATGTTTTCTACCTCTTTGTTGTTGTAATGCATGATATTTTAAAACTGGAAATGACAATGCAAGCTCTGTGAATGAGTTTCAATCCTTTTCTTGTGTTGTTTGCTTCATTCTGATCTTCCATTACATTTTAGCAATTTGTGCATGATGTTTGTTGCATTTCTATAATCTGTGTCAATTTTCATAAGTGAATGTTCATCACTCTTTTGGTGTATCACCTTGTTAGTTTTAGTTTTATCCTTTTCTTTCTATCCCTGTCTCCTTGGCAGAATTAGAGTAGGATTTTGAGTTTAAACCTCTACAATTTTCAAGCATACATCTGATCAGAGGAGTTGAGGAACCAACCTCTAATCTAGAGATTCTTTTCCCAATTTTGCAAGTCCCACACTTGGGGAAAATATTCAATGTTGTGCAATCACACTGGATGCCCATTATCAAACTAGAAATCTAAGAAAAGATCCAGGGGGTGTTGTTGATTTGCACTAACAGGCCCCATTTCACCAAAGACTAGTTTCCATAGTTCTTCGTCACTACCTACTCAAAGTGATCAAAATCTCCACCCCTAAAAATCTTAGATCCATCCCCAAGATTCAAAATTAACATGGTTCGTATCAGAGAACTCACCAAACCTCCACCCAAATGTCGGTGTACCCAACTCATTTCACAAGGTTCCTTCCCACCTCTTGGCTTCTGCCCTTCCTATCGTTACACCTTTCATGGCTCACCTACTTCATCTACCTCCCCACCTCAAATCAACATGATCCATGTTGCTACCCGCGCTCAAAAGGACAAAGGAAAGGAAAAGGAAACCGACCCACCAACCAACCCTATACCCAACATACCATCTGCACCCACACCTAAAGTCACTATCCGCAGCCCCACATATCCTATTTATAATGGGGTTACACATCACGTGATGCTCAAAAAATTACACCAATCCTCCCTCATAATGCCTCTATATGACCTCATCCAAACCTTTGAATCCCATTGTCAAGCTCTCCTGGAGGTTCTTCAGTCTATTGAGGTTTTACCCAATGACCCCACACCGTAACCTCCATTATTACACCTCATCATGTAGCCTCTCTCACAAAATTTCCACCTTCTTCTACACCTCCACCTACTCACCAAGTGGCCACCCTTAGCTTCTTAGATGAAGAGATTGTACCACACCAAACTGATGACCTTGATCCAACTCTTTTCATCTCCGTCCATATTGATAATATATGTGTAGGATGTGTTATGATCGATGGGGGCACTAGTATTAACATCATCTCCTCCCATGCATTCAACCAAATGCATATACTCAACAATTGCATGCCTAAACATCCTGTCATGTTACATTCATTTAATGACACTATCACTTCTACACTTGGCACCTTGTCATACTCCATGTTCGCGTGGGCCCTGTACTATTCTAGAGTTATTTTACATCTTGGAGGGGGAGTTTCAATATAACCTGTTGCTTGGTAGACCCTAGATTTGTGTCATGGGTTGTGTTCCTTCTACTTTACATCGTTGTGTGAAGTTTGAGCATGAAGGACACACCTATACCATTCCAGATGACCCATCACCTTTCAAAACCTACAACATGCTTTACCAACCCAATGACGTGCTTGTACCCATTAAGGCATCTACATCCATGACCACTTCCTCTTCACCTACACCTCCACTCACCAATGCTGCCGCTACCTCAACCGCACCTAAATCCTCCATTCCTACCACTACCACAACCTCCACGACCAACCCGTCAGCCTCCCAATCAGCTAGCTCCACCTCCAATCCAATCTCTAACACATCGTCTATCCCAGCTACCCACATATCGACCACCGATCCCTTGGAAGGTATTTTTCAACGCCTCACTCTAGGGGAGTATCACTATATAATGTCAACACATTCCTTACTCCACAAGAGTATGGAAGCCTTCACCAACACCCTCACTATGATCACCACATAGGAGAGCGTCTCCTTTACGGTCCTCCCCACCTTCACACCAATCTCACCTATGGGGGACTTGATACTTCCACTTATACACCTGAACCACCATCACAAACCCACCCCTTTTCTGCCGACCTCCAGTCACTCACCAATCTCCATTCACCCACACCTTCCTACACCGATGTGTGTGGAAAGGTTTTGGTTTTGGATTTTATGAGCAAGGTTGTCACACTGTTATTCCATGTACTACCCACAAACATAATGACCATAGTGGTATCGACTTTTGCTGAACTACCTACCAAGAAGGCCCACATTGAACTCATTGAGGATATCGACCCTTCTCCACCTTCTTCACCTGCTCCACCTTCTTCACCACCTTCACCGACAGAGTCGATGGATCCAGAATCCATTCCTCCTAATTTTTTTTTCATAAACACCATTTCCTTGGGGCCTCTGACTTATCAACATGAGGGTGAGGCTCCCTCTTCTCTTCCCTTCCTATATCCTGAAATGATCGATGATGATACACCTTTTATTAATGTCATTCAATGTCAGGATGATGAATCTATACTCACCTATCTTGGTGCGGAAGAATCTTACATTCATCGGTCGTTACCATCTAAGATGCAAACCATGTTGAATGAATTGACTATCAAAGTCAACATCCATACTTAGGATGACCCGAGAAATTCTAAAGATCGGTCAATCTTTAGATATTGCTGAACAGAAGCCCTCACTTCTTTTCTCAAAAATCTTAACCATGGCTTCTCTTGGTCCGACACTCGACATGCCCAGTATTGACCCCACCATAGTGGTCCACAATATCATAACCATTCCCAATGCCAAACCTATCAAACAAAAGCTGAGGAAAATGCACCCTCGCATTTCTCTTCTAGTTAAAGAAGAACTTTAGCCTCTTCTTTCAGTTTCCTTCATCTTACCCATTGATTATCCCCGATGGATTTCTAACATTGTCCCTGTCACTAAGGCGACAGGGGGACTTTACATCTACACAAATTTCTGTGACCTCAACCTAGCTTGCTCAAAAGATGACTTTCCTCTACTCAAGTATTGAAAAGTTGGTTGACCTTCATCGCTAGTCACGAGATGCTATCACTCATGGATGGTTTCTCGAGTTATAACCAAATCTTGCTTTCCCAGAGGATCAAAACAAAACTGAATTCATCACCCCTTGGGGGACCTTCTGCTATCGAGTCATGCCTTTTGGCCTTAAAAACATTGGTGCCACATATCAGTGAGCTATGAATTACATCTTCAATGACATCATGCACCATATATTGGAATATTATGTAGATGATCTCCTTGCCAAATCTAAATTCCGCTCCAAGCACCTCGCCATCCTAAAAACCATCTTTGACCGCCTCATTAAGTATTGTGTTTGCCTTCACCCAAGAAGTGTGTCTTCGTGGTTCTCTCAAGAAAGCTCCTAGGATTTATTGTTTCCTTACATGGTATAGAGGTTGACCCTACTAAAGTCAAGGCCATTCTCAAAATGCCTCTCGCCCACTAACCTACGGAAACTCCATAGCCTGTAAGGTAAGTTACAGTCTATTTTTCGTTTCATTTCACAACTTTCCAATCGATGTTAGCCATTTCATCATCTTCTCAACAAGGATGTCTCCTTTAAATGGGATGATGACTGCCACAAATCTTTTAGGGCTTTAAAACAATACCTTCTCCAACCACCCATACTCATTCCACCTAAAGATGATGAACTCTTCTACCTATACATCTCTGCTACCGATCACTCCTTAAGGGCCATGCTCGCTCATCATGATGAACAACATAGGGAGCAGGTGGTTTATTACATAAGCTATACTCTTTTAGACTACAAAACCCAATACACCCATGTTGAAAATTTTTTCTTAGCCTTAGTTTTTGTTGCCACCAAACTCCGCCATTACCTACTCAACCACAAAACCTATGTTGTGACCAACATTGACCCCTTATAGTTCATGTATGTCAAACCTTACCAAAATCAATAAACCGTACGTTGGCTAATGCTTCGGTTGACCTCGACCTCGAATTCATCCATAAAAAGTCCATCAAGGGCCAAGCTATCACCGACCAATTGACCGACACACCTATTTCAAGGATCAACCCTCTAACTTTGACTTTCCAGATGAGTCTATTGCTACCCTTTCCTTGGATGAACCCACTTACCAAATGACACTCTTCTTCGATGGTTCCAAGTGTCGGTGGGGGTCAGCTAGTGTTATCCTCATTTTTCTTGATGGTGAACCCATGCCTTTGTCTTTCAAACTCAATTTTGATTATACAAACAATATTGCTGAATACAAAGCACTCGTATTGGGTCTCCAAGTTGCTTACGCCTTAGATGTTAATTCAATCAACATCTTTGGTGATTCTCAATTGGTCATAAACCAAGTGAATGGTATATACCTATGTCGTAACGAGATACTTCAAAAGTATAAGCATTATGTGGACATAATTTTGACCACCTTTGACTGTTATGCCCTTCAAACCATCCCACGTTCTACCAAAAAAATTATAGATATCACGGCCTACTTGGCTTCTCAAATACTCGCTTCACCCATGAATCTACAATCTTTGTCACATACAAAGACTCCAATCACCCTCTTATTTACCTCTTTAAGTTTACTCTATCAAAATTGCCACTTCGACCCAAAGTGACCTTTGGTATAAACAATACTTAGACTATCTTTCCCTCTCCATCTTACCTCCCGACCTCACTTGTAATGGACAACGCGCCTTTCTTAAAAGGGTCTCTCATTACGTCATCATGGGTGGCCTCCTCTATAAGCACAACTTTGATGGTATTCTCTTACGGTGCCTTACGAGTTCTGAAATTCCCTATACCATTAAGGAAGTTCATGATGGCATATGTGGAGGTCACTTCAGTGGTCTCATGGTTGCTAAGCGTATTCTTCACCTAGGCTATTATTGGCCAACCCTTAACCATGATTTTTTGACCACATTAAGCTTTGTGTAAAATTCCAACAAGATGCCAATCTTCATCATATGCCCGATTATGCCTTACAGGTCACCCGTGACCTTTGGCCCTTCTCTCAATGGAGTTTGGATCTTGTCAAAGAAATAAATCCCCATTCTTCCCATCGACATCAATGGATCATCACCGCACCAATATATTACACTAAATGGGTTGAACCCATACCTCTCATCTCCACGAAAGCCGATAAAATATGTGAATTCATCAATCACCACATTATTTGTCACTTTGGCATTCCACATCGCCTCATCACTGATAACGGAAAACAATTCAAAAATAAAACCTTATGGAAACTTTGCAACACCTTCGGTATTCAACTAAGTTTCTCATCACCTTAATACCTAAAAACCAATGGCCAAGCCGAATCCACTAATAAAACCCTAAACAAAATTCTCATGAAAGTGGTTAACAATACTAGGAAGGACTAGCATACGCACATTCCTTTCGCCCTGTGGGTGTACCATACTAGTATTTGCACTTCCACTATTGCCACTCCTTTTTCTCTCGGTCTACGATACGAGGAGTAGGCCATTACGCCTCTCGAAGTCCAGATTCCATCACTTCATATTTCTCTCCATGACATGCTCAACGATGATGAATTTCACTAGGACCATTTAGCAAAACTTGAGTTATTAGACAAATTCCATCTTAATGCTCTTGACCATCTTCAAGTTTACCAAAAATGTATCAAATGTGCCTATGACAAATGTGTCCATGAATGAACCTTCCAAGTTGGTGATCTCGTCCTGAAGGAAAATCAACATGTAACCAAAGTAGAAAAAAGTAAACGGGGAAAATTTTCTCCTAATTGGCTTAGACCATACATCATGACTCATGCTTATGGATCAAGTGCTTATCGTTTATCTTCACTAGACGGTAAACCCAAACCTAAGCCCCTTAATGCCTTGCATCTTCGACCATTCTACTATTTACTTTCAGTCCTACCTCACCTTCTGCCTCTTTTCATGCTCGTCCCTTGAGCACTATTCACTTCCCTCCTTTCACTACACCTTCCCCAATGATTAAACAAGAATCATGTGTGTACCCATCACTCTTATACCCTCTCTTAAATATGTGTACCATGGCATGATTCTCATGGATACTTTTTCGTCTTCTTTCAAATGATATCCCATGGTCGTTTCACCTTGATTTTTGAACAAGAATATGATTCTTCACCTTATTCTTGTCCATGAATTAAAATCCCTCACATCGGATCAAACTCCTTGAGTCAAACTTCCATTAAAAAGATGACTCTCTCAAAAAGGACATCTTTCTCTCTACATCAACTGCTATAAATAACCTACTTAAAAAAAAACCAAAGCTTTCGCATTGATCAGCTTCATGCAAATACCTCAAGGAGTTAATTTCCTCATCCCATATATAATTCCCACATCGATCAGGCCTATCTCAAATACAAGTCAAAACAGAAAAAAATTTCACCATGCACTTGCTCGTTGTGATCTTGGATCTCTTGCCAAAAGGCATGCTACCTAATACCTTATAACCTAGCCATTTTTAACCTTCTCACAATTTACACCTTCATTTCCTACCGCCTCAAGGGACCTGCTAGAACTGTGACATTTGGTGATCATGTGACTATTCTTCACCTTTAGAATAATCAATCATGCAATGTCTTTAGGGTCTTATGTTCACTAGCCTACCTAAGGTATGGTCCACCGTTATGATCCTCACCAATCAGGTGGCTCTCTTGCCTCCTCTTATCTTTCAACTTCTTCATTACATATTGATCATCCTATATAGGACTAGACCCTCAACGCTTATCTCTGGGAAATTTTCCTCTTTCACCACAATCAACTTAAATCACCCATACCAATGTTCCCACAATTCAACCACACCTAACCAAAACCTAGACTCAATCATGCCTATAACCTACCGACCCATTCTCCTACCTTCTCACATTTTCCCTAGCTTATGGGAGAACTACATCGACCGAGCTCCATGTTTGTTGGGACTATGTAGGTAGCACTTCAAGGGCATGGGGCGCAAGGTTAGCTTGGTCACTCTATACCCTAACCAATTCCCTCTCCCCCTTTCCTAGTCACATTCTACCCTAGTTAGTTTCCTTTTTATATCAATAATTGGAAATTAAACCAAACAAACAACAATTACTTCACATCTTTATCATCATCATTCATAAATTCATTATGTCTACCATTTCTTTACCATTATCATGCATTTTACTATAAAACATCTCAACGTGACCCATATCATCATTAATTGCACAAATTAATGAATTACATACCTCAACCAACCTCAACTCAACCATACCTAAACCAACCTAAACTTCATCATACCTAAGTCAACATGACTCAACCATACCTAAACCAACCTAAACTTCATCATACCTTTGTAAACGTAACTCAATCCATGCCTATGACCTAATTCAGTCCATGCCTATGACATGACTCCATCCATACCTAACTCGACTCATCCATACCTAACTCCGACTCAATCCATGCCTATGACCTGACTCAATCCATGCCTAAGACCTAACTCAATCCATGCCTAAACCAAAAACTTGACTCGATCCATGCCTATGACATGGCTCTATCATGCCTATACTACTTGGTTTCCATCACATATATAAATCATAATAACAAGCTACACATAACCATATATACATCATGCCATAATCACCATCATCTCTATAAATAAATCATCCAAACATGTGTATCCATATACATGACTCTCAAATATCTTTGCACGCAGGCTGGTGTATATAACAAAATCTCAAAAACTCTCATGTACATCCTCACTATCTTTGCACGCAGGCTGGTATATATGTCAAAAATATGATGTCAAAAATACATGGAGCTCAATCATCTCCCATCTGATATCCAAGCATGTCTCATCTATCTCCTCCTTCGCTCCTCTAGCCTGACATCCAGTTGACCTCCCTCATCCTCGCCCGTTGGGATCCCGATGGTCTTTCCTCTTGAGCTGGCCTTTGTGCACTAGCTGCCTCACCTTGACCCGACCCCGATCTCGCTAGAACCCCTGTACTCTCCACACTATGTGTGCGGGATCTACTCCTCTCACTCGAGGTCTGTTGTGCTCTGTGTTTGGCATATGATAAGACATATATCCCCATGACCATCAAGTGATCCTAGTAGTATCTCACCTCACCCATGGTGTCTCTCAATCTAGCTACAAGTAATGTCTATGGTGGTTCCATTAGCCTCTGACCCTTCCATGCTCCTACCTAAATAATGGGACCCTATCCATGTCCTTGGGGTGGTGCCATCGGCCTCAAATCCCGCACTGTACTAAGGCCTAAAGGGCCATTGTATGTGCTTGTGTAAGCAACCAATCGGCCCTGCAAACTCCTGTAACTTGTCCCTACACCATGGCTAAATGGCCCTACAAACCTGTCACTTGCGCCTATAGGGTAGCTATATGTACCCCATCTCCATCTCCACCCTCTCTCTCTCCCCCTAGTGCTTGGTGTTGGTCCCTGTACTCCCTGTGACTGAAACATAGCCACATGTGCCTATAGAGTCACAACCTATGCCTCACCCCATATCAGATGTCCCTGTACTATGCCCAACTGGGTCACTAGGGTAGCCACCTACCCCTGTAGGGTGTCTCTCTAAACTGTGATGGTGGCTAAATCTAGCTACCCCAACCTCGGTGGTACTTGCTCGTACCTATGTAGCCCACCATGCATGTACATGTCTATCACCCCGACATCATCTATCTGTCGATCGATTGACTCCTCCTCCTACCCGGTTGACACTATAGGTCATGGCGGAGACATAGGCCTCTCCACATCATCTCTCCTATACTGTGGGAAGGGTGGGGGTATATCCTATGGCAATCTGAACTACCGTCTGACCCGGTCTATGGGTATCATCTCATGCTCCCCGCCCGCCTTGCTCCTTAATCCACCTAAAGATTTGTAACCTACCCATCTCCATCACCATCTTCCTGTATGAAGGGAAGCCCACATATGGCCTCCAAATTATTTCCACACAGATAAACCCTCTAGTAATCACCTGTAATAGGCTACATCATGTGTAGCTCTCACCGCTCAGCGTTCTCCCATAACCGACATCCATTTTATGTAGCCCACTTGAACAAAACTTGGCTCAAATGCATCAACCCAAGGCATACCAACTAGGCACACAAACACAATGTGCTCATAGGCCCAACAATGTAACAAGAATGTGCAACACAAGCCGAATCACCGTAGTTGCCCATAAGCCCGCAACTCCCTGTATAGCTATACTAAGAACACAGGAACCCATGCAAACCAAGTCCTACTCTCCACCATGTCGTGTAGAACCCCATCAGTGACTGTGGGAATCTCCCACCCTTTGCATCGGGTAGTGTAAAATAGCAGATCGCCTCCATCATAAGCACCGAGTAACTTTATCTCCTTGGGGTAGGCTCGGTAGATCACCCCGTAGCTCATACTGGCACTGTGGAATCCTAATAATGCCATCCCCTCTCCAAACACTAGTAACAGTAACTCCTCGGATGCCTCTGAGGAGATCGAGTACACCTATGTACCTACTATAGGTAGTTGTAGGATATTGTAAACATCCTCTAGGGTGATCGTGATCTCACTCGTCGATAAATGGAATGTATTCGTTGCCGAATCCCATTTATCGATGAGGGAAACCATCAAACTCACCTCCTAGACTACGTGCTGGTAGTGTCTGACCCCAATCAGGCCCACATCTGCCACATGGATCCACTCCTCACGTGTCGTGCTCCCCCATATCTCCATGAGCAAGGGAGGTACCCTATCCCTCATCTCGTAGCTGGTCCCTGGCCTACATACAACCAATCATATTATTAAACCTTGACCACACCTACATGCAACCTTATCACCCCCACTATACCGCTTACCCTACCTAAATCAACCTTTCACCTATATCTATGCCCTAAATCAACACTACCTATCTACCCACACCTCGGACCCTCACCTATTTCCATTTTTCCCCTCTCACTGATCTTCCTTATTCACTCACCTACCCATACCCATAACTCTTCCCCTATCTAACTCTCCCTACCCCTACCTATCTGTCTGTAACTCATCTATTATAGCTACTTGTGGGCCTGCCTCTCTAACTTGTTGACCGACATCGGTCATGATCGACCGACCACGATCTAACAATAACCGACATCGGTCATCGCATCTCGTGGATCGATACCGGTCCTTACCTACCAACATCGGCTCAACATATTATCACCTTCACCCACACTTGGGGCAACCACATCCTATTTTTGTTAGTGTCACTTACCAATACAAGCTACGCAACAAAAAGGGGCAAAATGTAGACACCAAAATTGGGTCACACTCCCTTGATCCCTCATCAAATAATCACCTTGAACACACTTACCTAACCATGGCCCCTTTTACCCCACTCTAATATTAATTTAATTAAATTAATCCATGTCCTCACAATATTTATTATTTAATTATCCTAATTAAGATAATTCCCATACCACCACCTCACCTATACACCTCACCTAGCCACCTCACCCCAAATCTATTCTTAGTATGTTGTCATAACTAACTAAGACCTAACTAAATCATAAAAATCAAAGCCTACATTCCCTCTAACCACATTCCCGCCTGTTAGAAAAGAAGCTTCCATTCTAATCCGCAAAAAGAAACTAACTGGATCCAAGGAATCAAACAGATCTTCCCAATTTAGCAAACCTAGGAAATATCACCCTAACCAACACCGATCAACTTAGAACTGTCATCGCTACCTTTTATTCCCTTTGGTAACCTTATTTCAAGGTTGACACATTGAGAGAAAAAAATGAGACCAGAGCTACATGCAAGTAGAACCAGCATTCGCACACGCATCCGAACATCCACAAAAAGCATCAAAAGCAAACAGAGAGCCATTTTTCATTCACGGGAGCATCCACGGGAACCGCCATCACCACACCAACTACCATTTCCATCTAGCCATCAAGCTCATATAACAATAAGTATACTTCCACCAAATTGGTCTAATACACTATAATAGCTTTTATTATCTATGTTATCAGATTAAGTTGTTGTTATCACCGAATTACTGCACCCTCATGTTAATACGAGCACATATACTTGAGCTCACGGTGTGATTGGATAACATGGGTACTATCTCCAAGTTGTGGGACTTGCTACTTGAGATAGACCTCCAGAGAAAGCTAGTTCTTGCTCCTAAACTACCTGCCACAATCTACTCTAATGCAGGGGAAACTAACTATTCTAATTTAAATTTCCAAGGGACCAGGGAGAGAGAATGCATAAAATGAAAGCCTACACTAAAGCGGTGATACACCAGAAAAGGAGGGTGTGAGAGTAGTCTTCAAATGCATGAAATACAGAAGCAAAGTGCACACTAGAAGAGGTGATGACAGTTCTCCATAATCTAGCAAAACACATTCACAACAATATTTTGAACATACACAATGATAATGGATCCCTGTAAGAACATAATAATAGACACAATATTCTTGTAATCAAGGTTAAAGGGGCAAGAAGAATGCAAGAAAACACAGCAGGGGAAGATGCATCCACAAACTTATATTTTATTGCTTCCTGATACGCACAGTTCAATCGGTTACAAGAAAAGGGCCTGGATCACCATGCAAGGAGTCCACAATAAGGGCCTATAACACATTATCTTCACAAAGCAATTTTGGCAGAGCTTTGCTACAAAAACTACCTCCTCTTACAATGAGCCCAACACTCCAATTTATAGAAAAAATGAGAAGAGAAAGAGAAGGGAAAATGGAAATCCCAAAATCTGTCCTTCAACCACTTGTAAGAGGCATTAAATGGAGTAAAATGATTATATATTACTTGCAAAAGGCTCCCCATACTGTCCCAGGTGCTGCAACAGAGAAAGAATGATGACCATGCCTCTTAATTGCACTCCCAACCACCAAATAAAACACTGTTATGAACCCAGCCACGTTTTCTAAAAATCTTGACCTATTTCTCATCAAATCCATATTTTTTGATTTCTGTGTGTTGGACTCGGAGCCACGATTCCAACAGTACCAATTTTGTGTGATTTCGTTGAGAAATGCAAAAGTTATGGCCTTTCGAAAGGGCACTGCTTTGGGTCGCGGGCGTTTTACGTCATTTGACGGGAATGAGCATTAACTGATTGGAGCCGAATATGTTTCTTTTATTTAAATATATCTACCCTCATTAAAAATAAGAAATCTAGTTTTTTTGGTGTAGAGGACGTCGTGCTCATTCCAGAAAGTCCAATTTTGTGAAAATCGGAGCTCGGAGTCAAAAGTTATGGCCGTTTGAAGTTCATGGGTCAAATGTTGACTTTTCTTCTTTGCCTTTGGCCATTTCAGCTTTTCGCGTCCCTCGCGTCCCACACATACCTTTGTCTTGGCTGTCCGGATGAATTCTTTTCCTCCTAGCCCCTTTTAACCTTATCTATTTCTTCACATTCCAATAAACACTCTAAGAATCAAGTGAAACAAGGATCCTCAATGACATCTATAACCTCCTCATCAACCTCCTCAAAGAAAGGATCCTCAAGATGAGATGAAGAATAAGGAGGCATGGAAGAAGATGAAGAATCATGATGAATGAAGCGCTCATCAAACTAAACATGTGTTCGAAAAATAAGGTCATGAATATCATAATCTATAATTCAATAAGCTCTCATGTCCTCATAATACCCTATAAAGATCAAGGGTTTTCTCTTCTTATCCAAATATTTCCTTTTCTTCTTTGGCACAAAGGCCCAATCATGGCTCCCAAAGACTAAAGAAAATGAGACATATGGCTTAGTGTTGGACCAAGCTTCCTCTGGAGTCAAATTCTCAAGTGATCTATGTGGTGTGTGATTTTGAATGTAGTTAGCATAGTTAATTGCTTCTACCTAGTAGATAACAGGTACATATCTATAATTCATCATACGCTTAATCATTTCCTTCAAAGTTCTATTCTTCCATTTTGCTAAGACATTTTTTTGTGGAGTACGAGGAGCGGAATGCTTTGGTGAATAATCCCTTGAGTTGACAAAAAATCAGAAAACTCATTGCTGAAGTATTCCCCTCCATTATCAGTGTGAAGGTTCTTTATGCAACTAGAAGATTGTTTCTCGACCAAATCCTTGAAGAATTTGAAGTGTGAAAGAACATCACTTTTTTACTTGACAAAATAAACCCAAGTACACCTCGAGAAATTATCAATAAAAGTAAGTGCATACTTAGATCCATTGAAAGATGGGCTAGGAAAAACCATTAAGTAACTATGTACAAGCTCATGTGGTGAAAAATCTCTCTTTGAAAAATTCTTAGGAAATGGATCTTGGTGTTGTTTCCCTAATGTAAAACCATGACAAACTCCTTCAAGACAAGAAAATCTAGGAAGACCATCAACCATACCACGAGTTCTCAAATCCTTCAATTATCTGTAATTGAGATGCCCAAATCTCTCATGCCAAAACTTACTCTCTGAATCTGCATGAGAAATCAATCCTATCCCTATAGAATAAGTGTCATCAAAACCCTCAAAGTGATATAGTATATAACTATGATCGACAATACCCTGAGCAACAAGTGAATAAGGCTAAAAAATAATCCGTACTTCTGCCCCATGTGGTGTAAAAGTCATTGTTTTTCCTTGACTGAATGAAAAATTTGATATACAGAAAGAAAATTTGTGGTAATGCTAGAAACATATAGTGCCTCTAGGATAGTGTCACCATCAAGGTGTATATCACCTTTTCCCTCAATAGAAAGAAAGGAAGAATCTCTAGCCTCAATTTTAGAAGTAGAACTCAAACCTAGTGAAACAAAATATTCCTTGGAAGAAGTCATGTGATGAGAAGCATCAGAATCTATAACCCAACTATCTACAAGTGGTGACTTAGATCTCCCAACAACATTAAGTGCTTTTCCATGCTGATTAGAAGGAGGTGGAGTGGAGATAGATTTTTTTTGTTTCTTGACTGCATCCTCTACAGATTGCATTCACTTATAAAACCTATGTTCTTCATGACCACTACCCCTACAAAAATAACATGAAAGGCTAGACTTATTCTTGTATTTAGAAGACTCCTTGGGTTTAGAGTCATTATCTTTGGGTTTAGGAGCACTTTTGAGATGGAGAAGGGGTGGATTTTGTTTTACTTTTGGGTTTTCCCTTTCCCTTAGGATTAGATGCAACTAATGCCATTTGAGAGGTGGAATACTCAAGTTTAGACAATTTTGATTCTTCCTAGTAAGTATTTTACAAAATGTTTCTAAGTAAGGCATTTTGAATGTGTCACCTAAGGCATCCATGCTAAAGAAAAATGTAGAAGACAAAATTTGGAATGGTCCTCTCAACTTGGATAAAATCAAGTAAACACACTCTTCAGCTTTCTTATCTCTTCCACTCCCCTTCAACTATTTCAACAAATGCTTAAACTTGGTAAGATAGTCTATAATTGTTGCAAAACTTTATCATTAAGAGAGGTGATCTCAATTTCAAGTTGTATGGCTCTCATATGAACCACCTTACCAAAATAAATCCTCCAATTTCTCCCATATTTTGAAAGGAGAATCACATTTTTCCAAATGAAACAAAATAATGTCACTTACATAACTACCTATCAAACCCATAAATTCATCAAATTTGCACTTTGGTATTGAAATTTCTCATATTCTCTAGTGAACACTAGTTTTTCAAGAAGTTAAAGCCCATAATCTTTTCTCGCTTAATTATTGTTTCTATTGTTGGTTTCATGTGTGGTAATTATGTGTTGTTAATGGCTCAACATGATCTAATGAAGAAGTAGATAAAGAAACCACCCTAAAAAATTCACCAAAAGAAATACAAGAACCAAGCAATGCAAAAAGATTCCCCCATATTTTGGTACTTTATAATGAGTGCGTGTTATAATACGACTCTTTATAATTATAGTGAAATTTGCAAAACAAATATTTCCAATGGAAAGAGCACAAAAAAAAACACTTTTACAAAAAAGGCACTCAAAACCGAGTTACTGATCAAAAGATACAAGCTTTTCAATATTATGCTCTATTATCTATTTTAGTTGCCACTAAAATAGAATAAAATGCTTTTGCCTTCACCACACAAATAAAATGAAAGGGCGCTAGAATTAAGAACCTACTAGTATGAATCAAAATATTTAATCCCTCATATGACCATACCATATGACCAAGGGCTAAGGATTTCAAAATAGATCTCTTGTTCTAATACCATAAAAGGAACGATAACCAGATTATACCAAGCTAAGAACTCGGATGTTAATCAAATACCACAATCAATAAGATGAAATAAATTCACCAAAATAACTTTACCAAAACCTTTGTAAACAAATGAGCACCAATATCATATATTATTATGGAACTCAATCAAATACAATTAGAATAGGCCTTTTTATATAGGCAAAGAATAACAATCTAGGATCCAAATAAGGTCGTAGATCAAGTCATAAATCAAGGAAATAACTAGTCATCAAAGAACTAGTCAAGACCATAGATTTAGGAGATAATTAGACATCAAGGATCTAGTTAATACCATAGATCAAGGAAATAACTATACCTAACAACTAGATAATATCCCCCTAATATCTAAATAAATAAAAAGAAATATCCACACACATAAGTGAGTGAGGATAAAAACAATAAAGGTAAATAAAGTACCTAGGTGAACATGAGCTAAGGTAAATACCTACTCTAACATTGACCTCATTAAGTGCTATGAGGTAATGGAGAGGTTATATTTATCATAATAAGAGTGCATAGTCAAATCAAGGGTTGCCAAAGTGTAAATTTCCAAATTTAAGTGTTTACATTTTACCCCCTTTATCTATGAGATTGAAAATTACACGATGAAAATAAATTGTTCCGGAGTGTGTAAAGACACATTACCTTTTATTAAATTTTTTATTTTCAATTATGTTTTTTGTGCTTGTTGTTGGCATGGTACATGATGAAAACTACGACACGGAGTATAGTAAACATCTATGATAGATAATTGACACTAACTCATTTAAACCATGTAATAAAGAATATTTGAATTTTCTTGTATATGAAATGAAAATATGTAAACTTGAGAAAAAAGGAAACCCATTTTATTGTGCTTTTATTTTCTTGGATATTTTTATTTTCTTAGATTCATTAAAGGATTGGGGGTGATCAGTCCTCAATAAATGCCAAGGAGAAGCCAAAGTGTTAGGTGCATGTAAACCAACACATAAATGTATAAGAGAGAGAAGAAGAAAGAGATAAAAATGTACCCATGTGAAGTAAGTAGACCACGCACCAAAGGAAATCCTTCCCATTAAGCCATTATTTTCTTCACTTCCTTCCATAACCCCATAAATCACATTACTGCAGATGGATCTAGACACAATTTTGTAAATAAGGATATCGAGTACAAAAGAGAATAGGTTCCACTGAAATCTCCCCACATGATGAATACTTTAGTATGTGTTGTCATGCTAAGTGTATAACATGTAAAAATTTTAAAATTTGCCATGAAAACCAAACCCCAACTTTGAAATTCTTCTCTCGGTCACTCTAAACCCTTAATGTAGCCATCCTTCCCAAAATCTCATCCTCATTCTAGCTAGAAGGAAAGTTTTAGTGATATGTTAAAGTGTGTTTCATGTGCATATATGTATGTCCAAGGTGATATATTAATTGACTGAGATTCAATGGATAAAAAAAAAAACCTGAGGCCTAGAAAGTGTCATATTTTACCATTTTGTAACTAGTGAACACCCTCTAGAAGGTGACAGGGAATATTCAAACCAACTTGGAGTTGTACAGGAGGGAAATGAATTTATTCATGAAATTTTAGGGAATTTTTTTTTAAGAAATTGAAGTCATGAATAACTTGAGCAAGATCAGGTGATTTTGGGCACAGGAATGAAGGCTCCAACATTGAAAGGTTACTTGTATGGATGATTCTAAGAGCTCCATAACAATCGGGAAGTTAAAAACGTCACCTTTGGAAAGGCCTTGGAATATACTCTACATGATACAAACATACATTTTTCCTAAGTCTTTAATATTTTCTATCATAGCTCAGGCCATCGCCACTACTCCTTCGTGATGAAAGGGTGAATGGTGCCAAAAATATAATTAAAATAATAATTGAATATTTATAATGGATGAAATGATTTAAAAAAAGTTGGATTCAAAATCATATAAGCTTTGACCCCAAAACATCATTCCATGCTCTCGGGAAAAAATGCACAACCTGGTGTCTTGAAATGCACTTTATAGGTGACATCAACATTCCGAAACAACATGAGCAAGATTTTGAGAATTCCTTGTCCCCTAAACTTTTCCTTGGGGTGAAAATTAATAAGGGGGAAACCAATGTGCACTCCCCCATTAATTTTGAAGTTTCATCATTTAAAAATCTTACTTGAGGTGTTAGGTATGGTGTATGAATGAGTTGAGTTACAAGGACCAGTTTTCATAATACCTGGAACCCATGGAAAATAATTGAGCACATGATGTTCTATTAGATCATCCATAAGGTGAAACAAGGACCCTAAATTGTACTCCTCCACATGCTTTCATTTATTTTAACTTTCCCCATGTAACTTTTGCAATTAAGGAAGCTTTAATCTTGCAAGTAACATAACTTCATGCCCCCACCTCATCATTAGCTTACCCATGGTGAAAGTTTTCAACCTTGATGTCCCCTTGGATTGAAATAGGTTCAAAAGGGAAAAGGGGAACACAAAATTTCACCCCTATCTAACCACTCATCTCTGGTCATATCATAAACCAAATTTTAGCCCCCAGAAGCCATTTTCAACCCCTGCATCTCGTTCATTGAATAAAAAGATGAAACTTGTATATATATGGTGAAAATATAATTTTTGTGCCATTTTTATCCCACTTTTACCTCTTGCACTAGTGAAACTCCATGTCAACCATCCACTAACCACAATTAAGATGGCGTGTTAAGTATTGAGTTAAAAATTGCAATAAAAATGAATAACTCCCTTTCTCTCCCAAGCACTTGGAAATTTTAAAACATTCGATGAGCTATGTTTTCCCTCAAATAATCCATTGTTTGATAATTATTCTTCTATTTTTTCTAGAACATCAAGCTCCCAAACTTGATAATTTCTCATAAGTAACAAACCGTACACTGATTTCCACATAAATTTGCAAGGGCACTCCAAAAATTCCTTAAAGCTAGTTATAAGATAATTGTGATTAATGCACTATGTAATTTCTAGAAACACTTGAAATTTTCATCCAAGAATTTTCCTTTTCAAATCTACAAATTTATAGTTAGAGAAAAGCCTCAAAACTTGGAGAAAAAGGTCCTAAAGAGAAACCTAAAAATTTGAAACTTGTTTCATTTTAATATAACTAGAAGAAATCCATATAAAAATAGTAAGTGTGTAAGGATTCAAATTTATAAATATAGTAAGTTTGCAAAAAAGTAAATTCTCAAAGACTGTACACTCTAAACAAGTAAAAACTATCAAAAGGTGAAAATTGTGAAAACTTACTAAAAATAATTTTCCTGGATAGGAATTGCTACAAATATAAAGTCTTGTAATTGAGTTAATATCACTTATGCCAACTCACTATTCCATAATATTATTTCATCAAACTCTAGACCAAGTCGTTGTAGGCTCAGGACTAAATAAATGGGAAGCTTTGAACCAAAATATTGATGGATAATTTCAACCTCTGCAAAACATGAATTGAGCCTCCCAAGTGAATAATAGTGATTCTCCTTAATCGTGTATCACTAATTTTAGAAATAATTATGATGAGAATAAATTGTCTCATGGTTCAAACAATAAATAATTCCTCAAAAATTCTCAACAAATTAGTCTTGAGGTGAATTCCAAGACTATGTGTTTCCATCCATCTTAACAATCACATAAGGGATTCGTCATGTTAAAATCATGTGGACAATGAAAGACAATTGATATCAGATAGGTTCTAGAAAGAAGTAATTTTATACAAGGAACGGGTGAAAAATAAGGCACTTTGGTCTCTCGAGGTTGATTTCATTCATTCAAAAAGGAGAAACATCATATCAACCACACCATTGACAAGAACGTGTTAGGATGAATCAATGTTTGTGAAATATTGTCACTTGAACCTTAGGATAATGAGGTACCCAATACCATTATGTTTGCAGGAGAAATAAGTCATCGTAGATCCATGCGGTGCAATGTATCACAAAGAGTAGTATGTTTGAACACTCATTAAATACCTTGAAATGTGCCCACATCTCATAAAATAAGGTGGTAGTATCACAATGTATTAGTCCAATAAGAAGTCATAGGAAAAGAGTTTAATTCATATAGTAATCCTTATATCGGGGAAGGGCATATTTTAATGAGGATAAAATGAGTAAGAACATGTTTGAGCATATTGAAGTTGATTGCATTAAAAAAGGATAGATATTTATCAAGGAGGTGAATTTAAAGGCTGAGAGGAGTAAGGTAATGATCTTCATGTCCTAAATATTTCCTTATGATCAAGGACGATCATCATGTTCTTATCTCAAAGTGTAGATGTCATAACAATTTTTTTAACACTTATTTAGTACCCTTGAAGGTGTTCCCGACTCACAAGAGGAACAAGTTTCATTTTCATTATTCCAATTTAAAATGTGGTCAAGTGTGAGGAACTTCATTCATGATCCATTGAAGTATTTTTGCATTAGTAGAAACTTTACCATCTCATTTACACTTCTCTCTCTCTAACAATTTAATTCTCCATGAAGAATGTACTTTTTCAATATTTTTGTCGACCCTAGGTTTTCATCACATTCGATAACCGACCTACACCCATTGCACATTAAATTATTTAAACATATTATTCCAAACTTATTTAATTTAATTTGAATGAATTAAATCTGATTGCATAGTAACTACTATAAAAAAATGATGTATAAATGATAATATACTGTGTATGACATAAGAAAAATAACATGTAAATTATAAAACCCTAAGAAAAGGAGGAGGGTAGGAAGAGTTGGCTGATATCCACATAATATGGAAGTGATATGGGTAGGGAAAAGTTATGAACAAACCGAGAAGACTGTCATAATTTCTCACTATAAATTCTAGAAATCATGAATAATGTTGGGAAAGGGCGCCCATAGCACAATTAAGGATCTTGGGAATTAATGACTAGATATGGGCACTTGTTCTTGTACAAATTCTCAGGATCTAGGTCCTTCTATGTCACAAGGGTTTCTGAGTTGTTCAAATTTGATTGCATGATATTCATTTCTTGATCACCAAAGATACATATAACCTTTGAGAAAGAAGTTTGACCTGAACATACCCAAAAAATTCATGAAACTTAGAAAGGAAAATGAATAATGGGGAGTTGTACTAACCCCGATAGTCACCCCGAGAGTGAAATTACAACCGAGAGTTGCACTATATCTTAGACTCCAGATAGTTCTTGTGTGTGTGTAGAAATGATGTCCTAGGATTCCCTTGTAAAAGTTGGACATGATAACATGTCAGATCTAGAATGTAGAAATTTAATAGTATGTGTGGATGGAATAGAATATAAATCCCCTTCCCATGTTGTGTATGCAAGAAGTATACATCCCTTTCCCTTGAATGGATTCTATATGGATGAATTTGAATTTATTTTATGCCTTTGGATGCAAGATTAGGTGATGATATTAATGTTTAGTGATTGGTTCCTTATTTGAGGGCTATAACTATGTATATATATGATTCCCTTATTTGAATTTCATAATTGATGACAGGAAGGATGAACCAAAACTATTCAAGATGCCTAATAAGTAAAAGAGAATCGAAGAGTGAGAAATAGGGAGAAAGGTTTAGGAGATCCCAGGAGGGATGAGAGTACTTGGGCACTAGTGTACGAGGTCATAAAAGATAAATCAATCAAATACTAATAGACCTGTAGGGTGTGTAAGGTCAATAAAAGCATAAGAGACAAACAAAAGACCAAAAAGGCATTCTCCATTACTAGTTTTCTTTCTTAGGAACCATGTATATATTAGTATTCTCTAGGACCTAGAAATGTATTAAACTACATATATTTTTTCTACATAAACATAACTTAACCAAGACCATCACCCCATAAAATCATATTTTTACTCCTCATAAATCAAATCTAACTTCCCTATAACCTCCCTAACTATTTACCAACCATCTACACCCATTCTTACCCATTTTATCCAACCCCTCTAACATCCCAACCTCTATACCTTGCATTCCCACATATGGAGGCCCAAGTTGGAAGTGCTTAAAACCAATTCCATGGGGTTTTCCCGCAAAGTCCAGATTTCCAATAATCACAACCGATCACAAACGATTATAAATGGAAGCCCAAAACACCTATTTTTGGGATCTAGGATCATTGTAGCAAATGCTCTATTGTATTAGGAAGTAAGATGACCATGTCACGGATATCAAGACATGATTTTCACACTTGTCAAGCCATCTAAAGATGCACACAATATTTGTAAGAAATCAAAGTATCAACTCCTTTTTTTTTCTCTGTCAAGGTGAGTAGATTTCCCTTCTTTCCATTTCTTTCCTTTTTCATATCACATGAAAGCTCAATCAATCAATTCATTGTCTCTATTTTCATCAATTATTTTTTTAATCAATAACAAAAACTTTTCATGATGCTCACGATCCCTGGATCACCAATGATCATTTTCAAAACTAAAAAAATAAAAATCATTTTCTTAATTATCAATTTTGTCTTATATAACCAAACTATATGCAAGTATGTCTCTTTTATATATGACTATTCGAGGTCAATCCCATCCAATCACAATAATTTATGATATTCTAATCATCTAACTACCACTCATGTGGGAGGAGTTAGAAATCTTGCATAAGTTCACCTTGTGCACCATCACATTTACACCGACCTTCGAGGATATTGAAGAGTAGTTAGAGATCCTTAACGACACACGAGAAGCAACCGAGGAGTACTAGTATTATTAATTTTAATACTTTGAGCTCACCACAACCCTATCCTGGGCCACCTAGGAAGCGGAAAAGGATCTTTGTATCCATCTTGATTTTTAGCTTCCTTGTCTTATATCGTCTATATTGTCTTTATCCAATTAACTTAATTGTATCAACAAGTTGACATCTTTCAAGGAAGTCCCTTTGGATTCCTGGGATTGACCTCTTTCGAGCAACACATTATGTTATCTATCTAATATCTTTTGTTTAGTTGTATTTTCTAACAGATCTCTTCACTATGTGAAATGAAGGACACTTTTACATTTCCTAGATTCCATCATCCCGGCATTGTGACTATCGGCGTTGGTATTAGTAAACCACACTTATTTTGAGTTTTAGATACTTTATACATTAGATAAAACTAACTAAAAACAACCTAATACATTCTTAGCATGCTCGGTGGGATCCTTACCTTTCTTTTCTTTTAGTTTTTATTTATTTTGTTCTTTCTGTAATCACCAATGATTCAAGTAAATCACTAGTGATTCAAGTAAATCATCCACAATTTTTTTAATTGCCAACGACCTCTATGGATTGTTCTTGATTACTTAGTTGGTATCCCTCTTTATTAGTTTGCTTCACTTATTTATTCCTTTTGTTTCATCTAACCTTGCAAGGTCTCTCGATCCGAGTTTGTTATTTCTGGATTAAAAATTAAAAATTAAATAAAATTTAAAAATGGAATAGAGATGAATGGAAAAATTTCTATCACCTTTCTATTTCAACATTTCCTTTTTTTTCCTCATCACATCACAATTTATTTTGGGATTTAAAACGAACACTCATATTTTCTTGATCACATAGTTCATTGTGAGTTATAGAATTGCATTCACATAGCTTCCCCAATCACAACTAAATCATGTAAAAATAATATGCATCAAAACATTCTCTCCTGGTGGACCTATATAAATTTCATCTCTAAGAGGATAAGTTTCGACTCGATGTTTCTTTATATAGTATAAATAAGCTAGTGGGTGGTTTATTGGCTACGAACTTGAAAACCTTATCATTGTGGGACCATGAGGTTAGGTGGTAGGCCCCAATACCACAGATCCTATCAACACCAATACATATTCGAGAATCACATACCTTTGGGGTATATCGACAACTCCATCCTTTAACATCACCTAAAACCATCCTTAGACTACCATTTCCTAGTACCTTCTTAACCATTTTTCACATTTTAGCCTTTCCTAATTTAATCAAGATAATCCTAAAATTATCTTCTATTACTTGTCTATTTCATTATAAGCAACTAACTAGAATTTTTCATTTTCCTAACGAAAAAAATCCCGTCTATAAGAATCTAACCATATGACTAAACATTTCCAATAATCCTTACAAAATGTCCAGTCTCGACTTGATGACATTCCATGCCTAATTGACTAATATCAAACATCCTCATCACCACCAATAGTCAATCAAGAACCCACACACTCTTGTAATAGCTTAATCAGCCACATAAAAAATTTCCAACCCACCTACTCCTCGTTTCTTTGAGAAGAGTGATCTAGTATTCACCAATATTATAGATTCAAACACTTGTGATCCTAATTAAATATCTTTCTTCTCAAGGATTTTTCCTCCAACAACCCACACCTAAACAAAAACCTCGATCTCCAACTTGTAGTGCCCCACACTTTTTGAAAAAAATAAAAATAAAATAATAATAATACATATATAATTTAATATAAAATAAAATAAAACTAATATGAAGGCTAGGGCGAAAAGCTCTAAAACGTTTGCTGTTAGGGTTTTGTCTTTTTGGCATTTGGAAATGGGGTGAATTTGGGGGGGCGGCAGAGCAGATCCAAACCAGATGTCATCTCATGGAGTGCAATGGTGTTTTGTGGCCTCCTCCCAGCCCTACACCAACATCCTCCTAGCCGCTCCAAACTACCTGCATGGACTTCCATAAAAGCATAATGGAGGGAGGATTTATGTCAGTTGTTGTAGTCACAAATACTTGGGGGGCATTGTTTCAGTGTTGACCAAGTGAAAGAATGTGACAACTTCTCATGGAATGGGATTGCGGCCATCCTCCCAGCCTGTGTCAAAAAATGTGTTTTAGAACTTGCGTGGGCCCTTGGACAATGCATAAAAGGATAGAGGGGTTTTGTCAGATGTTGAAGTTGCAAATGCTTTGGGGACAGTGTATGGACATCCATCCAAACATATTGGAAATCTATTTTGTTTCACCATTCTAGCTCTTCCCAATCTGCGCCAAAATGGGGATGTGTGAGTCTACATTTCCAGTGTATCTTCCAGCCTGCGCCAAAATAAGAGCTTTGAAACTGGGTGCAGACATCCGCCAAAGCATTATGGAGAAGGGATTTTTGTATGTTTTAGTTGCAAGTGCCCTGGCAGATACATATGCAAAACGTGGAAGCTTGGAGCAGGGTATGAACAATAGAATCTAGTTTTTTGTAAGTGTCATAGTTGTTATACGTGAAAATGTGGAAGTGTATTCAGGGCATGTGAACTGTTTGATAGAATGCCTCAAAGAAATGCGGTCTCATGGAGTGCCATGAGTGTAGGATATGCACAAAATGGATTTGTTAAAAAGGTGTTTGGACTGTTTGACAGAATGCCTCAAAGAGATGTGGTCTTATGGAACATACCCTGACCATGTAAGCTTCATTTTTGTTTAATTAGCTTTCAGCCATGCAGGTTTAGTGCATGAGGGTTGTAAATACTTTGATGGCATGAGTGCCTCTTGTAGAATCATGCCTAGAATTAATCATTATGTTTGCTAGTTTTTGATGAGCACATGAGAATGTGCAAAATGTGGAGGCATGCTTAAGGCATGTGAAGTGTTTGACTAAATGCCTTCAAAAATCATGGTCTAATGGTTGCAAGATTTGAGGCTATGCACAAAAGGAGGAAGATCTCATTCTATCCAAACAACAACAATAAGAAACCATTTGATCATGCTCAACAAGTGGTGGGTTGAATCCAAAAGGTAGGAGAAATGTGATCAGAGTAGCGGAATGGTTTCAAATCTATAGTTACAGATTTTATTGATAGACGTGTATGTTAAATGGTGGAGTTGTGGATGCTCGTGATCTGGTTGATGATGTGCCCAAGCAAGTTACTGAACCAAATCCTACAGTTTCAACTGACTTCACTCTCCAGGCATGGTTCATCTTCCCTTACCTCTCATAATTCTCATGTTTTAGTTCTCTTTTGCAAATTAATAGAATCTTAAAATATTAGGTTTTTAATACAGTTAAATGTTTACATCAACTCGTTGCAAAAACAATGAAAGGTCGTGTTGTAACTCACAAAATCAAAATAACTCTTCTGCATTAAACCACAAACTCCCACCCTCATTCTGAGGTGATGTAGAAAACTTCTTACCCAACTAGATCACTACAACATTGTCTTTTCGACCAGACGAAATTGACTTTCCAGTAATAATGTTGACCTTTTCCCTGTTTAAATAGTTAATTTTTGCATTTTTCAGAGACTCATTAAGTACCCTTCAGAACTCTGAAAATGAGATGTTAGGCTTCATTCGTGTACCTTGTTATGTGAGGAATCACCTTGACCTTTGGATTGACCCCGAACAGGACATATGTGGCCTTTTTGGCGCTCTTATAGGAGCCCTGTTACACTGGGTTACAGCAATAAAAAGCCTTTAAATCTAGCAAGTTGGCTTTCATTTTGAACCACCATTTGAAACCTGGATGGAGAAATTTCTTCCCGTCTTCGCAAACCTCTAGTGTTTATACTAGAAAATTGCATGGAACATTCAGTTTAGGAAAAAGCACTTTTCGGGATAGTTTGGCAAAGCCATTTTGTAGGCCTTCGATCGCAGTTTGATGAGGCCAAACTGGACCAAGTTTGACTTGTCACTCCAGAAAACTTGTCGCCGTTTGAAAATGGTTTTTCTAGTTCTCAGTCCCGTTGACACTGATGAATTCTCCTTATATAGGGGAACTAGTAGGAAGTGTCTGTTGCGTGCTCATCCATCAAATGTTAGTTTTGGACATGGTTTTTTGAGCCCTCAAGCTAAATTTTGTCCTTTTACAATTGGGTCAACTACGATTTCCCAATTCCATCGATTCCTATGAATTCTTGGTATATTTGGGGACACGTAGAAAGTTAATCATGGTGTGTGCTCTCATCGGAAGATAACTTTTAGAAGTAGTTTCTCAACCTCTGAGCCCGTTTTGAACGTTTTGTAGCTAGTGAGAAAATGTGAAAATAGAAAGTCGGGACCCTCGTAGGGTTGCCAAACCACCGTGGATACTTTTAACACATGTAAATAACTGTTTAAAACACTATAATGAAACTTGTGTGCATTAGAAATTTTGACAAAATGGTGTTTTCTCTCTCTACCCTTCTCTTTCTCTCTGGGTTACAAAAAGAAGCAAAATGAAATGTAATGAATACATGTCTCTAAACCTTTTTATTTCGATTGCAAATTGTAATTTTTATCATATGTAAATGGGAAACTGAAAAATGATAATTATGATTGATTAGGGTGGATGCCATGCCAGTGATTTATAGCTGATATCTTGCTCACGTGGTTTTTGCAGGATGAAAGAATGATGACGTAAAGGCGTTGAGTAATTCATTGTTTATTTTTGGTAATATATTGAAAGACTTATTGTTGAAATTGGTAGTATGTAAAAATCGATAGATTAATAAGAGCTTGAGAAATTGGTATTTCTTTCATGGATGTTATTTTGATCCCAAAATTGTTATGGTAAAAGTGGAATACAAATGTCAAAAGGAATTGAAATTTATACCTTGTAGTGAACTTTCATTGTGCAATTATTTGTTTAATAATTGGTGTTGTGTTTCTTACCTTGAAAATGTAATAAAGGAACCTAACCACAACAGTCAACCCTAGTTCAAAATTTGTATATAACTAACCTGCCTATGTTGACCCCTTAGCGTAGAAAACTGTGACCTTCAAACGAACCTTTACACTCGATGGAACATCCTAGTTTAGGAAAATAAGATCCCCTGAATGGGTTGATCATCTTAGTAGGTACGTTTAGTGACATCGACATAAACCAGACATATAGGAGCAACACAGTCAAACTCGACCTGGAGTAAGTAGAGCTAACGCTTCCTTCATGTCCTAGTGGACTACCTTGTCTTCCGAAGATAGATTTAGAATTAAATTTTCCACATCGAATGAATTTCTTGTGGGATCTAGATGACATCATGGAGCTAGTGAAATAGTGGTTCTATCACTTAAAATTTTGTTAATGAATAGATCCTCTTAGCTATATGTACTACCTTTGGCTAGTGACAATATAGTGCTTTGATCTGTTATGGTGGGTTTATAGGGTGAATATGTTTTGAACCTTAGTCTAATCTATAATAGAGCATAAAAATTAAGTGAAAATTGGAATTAAACTAAACCCTAGTTGACTAGGATGTTAACTTGTGGTTAGAAAACTATAATCTAACTCCTTGCATACGAAATTGTTTTGAAAGATGTTGATTTTAGAGAACCTTAGAAACTGAATTCTTGTCTCATAATCCCTTGTTATGTCATTCTATGGCATTAAGGAATAAAGAATATTTCTTATGCGAATCATGCAATGCAGAGATATGGGTTCTTCGTGATCATAGGTCACTCGTGGTTCATGTGTAGTTTATAATGCTTCTAACCATGTACTTCCTTAAGATGTCAGACAAGTGCTTTCGTAACTCTTTTGTTGTAAAACGATGGTAATAATGCGACCATAATGTGATGTAAAAGTAAAGTATAGAAGAGAAAAAATGAGATTTGAGGTTAGGGATACTGCCCCTCTTGGAGTCCTTATAACTTAATTAAACATTTTCATGTGTTACAAAGAATATGAATTGCTTTGGTGTGATCAAACTTTGAGAAAACAAAAGATATATATATATAAATCAAATTTGGAATTCAACAAGTTATTGAACTATAATAATAATGGTAGGGAAATAACTATACCATGATCAAAGAATGTTTTTGGGAAAAAGCTATATTGAATCTAAGTCTCCCTCAATCCCAAGATTTCATCTTGACATCACGTTAGGTTCACTTGTGTAGCAAGGTTAAATTTTAAACATTGAATAAGCATTTGGGAAGAAAAATCTTAACATAAGAATGAGAGAATTAGAATCTTGTAGGCAATTTGAAATATGGAAAATACTTATGTAAGTTATGAAGATTGTCATAAGGGTAAAGAGTAAAATTAAATGGTTGAACAACAAGTGAAATGTGAAACAATTTTCGTGAGTATGTAGGTGGAAAGAGGGAGAAAATTATGCTTACATAATAATGTTATTGGATGTTTAACATATCCTAGATGTAACCATGGTAATGATGTGTTGTGGGTTGTCAATCCTTAAGTCCCTTTTATTGTGGTTGTGTTATTTCTAGCATTCGTTCATTGGGGAAAATGTGGCATCGTCATGTATATGGTGTTATCATGTGTCTACGTGGGTCGATGACTTATGTAAGTGTCATATGTGTTATGGATTTTTGGGTGTGTAAAATGTGGACACTACATATGGTATCAGAGCGGAGGTTCATGCTCTTGAACCTCTGGGATAGATTGGAGTTGTGATGATTCTGCATGATGGGGATGGTGTTACATGATGGGTTGCATGATGGTGACGGTGTTTCATGATGGTGATAAATATTGGAAGAGTAATGTGTTTTAAGAGTGATGTGATCTATGTCATAATTGTGATAGTGTAAACGCACATGATGTGTATGTCACTTAGTGCACATTTTTTATCGTGTTGATGTGCTGGGGATGGGAGTATTCTCTCTCCTTCTTGTGGGTTCTATGAAGAATTCATGTGCAAATTACTTCTTGTGATGAGAGTATTGACTCTCCTTTTCGTGGATCCAATGAGGAATCCATGTGTGATGTACTGCCTTGTTTTGTGTGAAAGGAATGATATTGTGAATTGTAGAGTGTTGAAAAATTTTGAACTTATGTGATGTGAAGATGTATTGATGTATTGCATGACAAAATTGATGTAAAGTGAATCGCAGTTTATCGTGATGTCATCACCGTATTGTGATTAGTTGTGTGCATCGTCGTGTTGTTTTGCAATTGACTATATGTTGTAAGGTTAGACATTGTTTTCCGCATACATATAATTCATGTAATATGTGATGGTTCATGTCATGATTTAGGGGCATATGGTGAGTATGATCCCTAATGTACAATGATTGCACTATGGGTGTAGGATGTGGTAATGTGATGTATCGTAACCCGTGAAAGTGATTGTGTTATACCATGTATATATATACCATGTGTAAGATGTTATGGTTGTTGTGTGTGAATTACCATTGTGTTTGTGATGTAGTTATGTGTATGTTGTGGACCTTACACTAGATGACCCTAAGGGGATAAATTGTCAAGAGTGTATGTGTGGAGAGAGGAGGCATGGACCAAGTTGTCATAATCTTGAGCTAAGTACAAGTGAGAAAGTGGAGTCTTATATAGACTGAAAACCCACTTTTATCTGTTTAGTATACTTCGAGCTTGCTCAGTATATTGTGGGTGTGCACCACCTTAGGCTCAACTTATGCAACTAGAGTTCCTTGCTCTTTCCTATTGGATTGTTCATTGAATAATCCTATGTGATTTTGGCTATGTTGATCCTTGTGGGAGTATGGAGGAATGATTCAGGTAGAGATGATGACAGTTACATTATTTGATATACTCATTTCTGGTTACATGTATATTTCTACAAGATGAGGCTTGATGTACGAGTGCCAACAACTCGATGAGTACTCCTTTGGTGGCGATGAGGCCACATAGTGATTGTAATGTGCTATTTTCTCAATACGTATTTTATCCGTAAATTGATCTTTATCTCTCTTTTTGAAAGAACTAGCCGTCTTTCTTGATTGACATGTTCTTATATTTTGGGAATTTATTTGATTGTTGCATTAACATTTGAATTTTTCACTAACCATGGCTAATCAGCCATTTGTTGTTCTTAGATTTAAACTTTATTTTCACGTTTAAGATTTTATAGCCTTACCCAAGGCTTTTGATTTTGCCACTTGGCATTTGAATGGATTGTTATGCTGGTTCTAATGTCGTAATGTGTTGGAATAGGGTCATGGGATTCACCATGGAGTGGTTGAACCTATGGACCCACTTTGTTGTATAGGGGTACGTCCCAAGGAGTTACTGAGATAACTAACGGGTTGTTGAACCACGAGTTATTATGTCACTTGGTGATCAGGGGATCATTTCTGAAAGTTCCCTAAACATCTCTAAATGGTGTCAGTGTAGAAGATCATCTCGAGAGCTTTCCAACGACTGTGAGAACGCGACAAACGGACATCGGGAGCTCTAGATATGTTCGGTCAAAGTTCGGATCAGCGGGAAAGTCAACTCTGGTCAACTAGTCAATATTTGGACCAATCGCACTGTGACACGTGGCTTGCCAACACTCGTCGAATTCGCTCGATTTGCCTATCGGGAGACGACAAGTGGACTACAGGATTATTTCTATTCCACATTGTATGGGTCGAAATAATATTATTTTGGTAAAGTCACTTTTTAAACGCCACACACACACACATATATATATATATATATATATATATATATTAATATATTTAATACATTAATATTAAACTATGTGTTTTGCTGACCACGTGGGTGGTGAAGCGGTGGTAAGGGGGCTAGGCCCATGCGTGGACTGTCCCACGTGGAAGAAGGTGGTAAGCGGTGGTAAGGGGGGCGGTTTATATCCTAAGGTGGTCTTTGACCACTATATGCGCGTGGAAAGGCTATTTAAAGCCTTAAACAATATTGCTCCCTCCTTAAGCGCTTCCTATGGGATTTAATCCCATTAAATAAACAAATGCCATGCCAAAATATGTGGGGAATTATCCAAATGCGGTTCCTCATGGGATTTTTATCCTATTTTAAAAATATATCCGCCCACATAGGGATTTAATCCCATTTTTTATGTACGGGTGAAGGCTAAGGTTTAATAATAGCCTATGGATAATATTTTATTCCATTATTTTGGGGCCCTATTTTTGTATAAATAGGGGACCCCTCTCCTTTGTAAAACACACGGGACACACATTCCACACACCGAAGCTACGGAGAAGCTCATTGCTAGAGCATGGAAAAGGTGGACACATGCCCGAGCTTATTATTTGTTAAGCTTATTTGCGGGATGTGTCGACAAGTGTTGTCTATTGGCCTATTATTTTAGGCAATATTAGATGGAATATTTGTGATTGGGAGTGAAATGCAAACTACCCAATAGGTCCATAGCGCCACAGCAATTACTTGCAAATCTGGATTGTCGATCGGAGTGCTAGCTTCGCATTATTTGCATCGGGAAGGCCCATCACAGCCGAAGGAGATCAGACGCCGGGAAGGTGGAAGTCGGGTGCTATTTTTCACCCTTGTCGTTTGAAGAACTGGTGTATTGGTAGGCAAGTAAAATTCCATTAGGTTTTCTTGTGAAAGTACTATTGTAACTTACAAGTTTTGACTAGTGGAACGGTTCGATCACGAACCCGGAGACGTAGGCAATTGCCAAACTCCGTAATCAATCTGTGTGCAATTGTCGTTATTGTCTTGCATTATTTTAAATTGATTACTTAAAAGGAGTAAATTATCGACAAATAATTAAAGCCTATAAGGGTCCGAGATCAAGTCGTAATAATCTGATTATTTTCGGATCACTTGGGTTGGGGGTGAGGGGGCTCTATGTGCCCGGGGCCATAGGGTGACCCGGCTTCATTAAAAGGAGAAAGGAGATGGGCCTCTATGGTTGAGTGACCCAATATTCTTGATGGGGCTCTATGGTTGAGTGACCCGGCTTGGTTTTGGCACTATGATTCTTTCTCTTGGGGAGGTATATGGAGATTATTTGGTGATGCTTTGGGGAGGTATATGGAGGTTATTTGGTGATGCTTTGGGATGGTATATGGAACTTTATTTTATGCTTTTAAAGATATCTGGAGTTGTTTCATGATGCCTTGTGATGTGTGGAGTTGGTATAGTGAGTTATGTGTCCTCTTGTGAGTCTAGTTAGACTTTGTTATGATTGATGGCGTGACTCTCCCCTTGGTTGGTATGGACTATTGGATATTGGATTGGAACTATGTCATTATAGTCATGGATTTTTGTGAGTCATGTGATACTGTTGTGTATATGTATCAACGTGTTGATTCTATTTGTCGATCACATGTGTGTACTAGATCTATGTCAGGACGTAATTGTTGGAAATTAATTGCTATGTGGTCTACTTCTTGTCATTCCATGGTTTGGTGAAACCCTTGTGATGTGATACGATCATGAAAGTATGCAAAAAGTATGCTTGTGAAATTTTAGTTTTGTGTATGGCCACAGTAGGTGTTGTGGATTTGTAGTCCATGATGGGAACCCACAACAATGAAATAACTAAAATTCTACAAAAATGAAATTTTAAAGAACTTGAATTAAGAATAATGTTAATAGAAAGAGATTAATTAAATAATGAATAAGAGGGAACTACCAATCTTCACATAACATTAAAAGTTAAGATATTGCCAAAATTAGTTTGCTTCCTTGGGGTCACATTGTGCATACAAGTTGTTTTGTGAAACGACGTGGGTCACTATTAACTTTCTTACCTACCTACCCTTCGAGCTTCAGTATTGTGTCGCATCGAGGATGATGCTCTTATAAGGGGAGGGAGATGTAGTGCCCCACACTTTTTTTGAAAAAAATAAAAATAAAATAATAATAATACATATATAATTTAATATAAAATAAAATAAAACTAATATGAAGGCTAGGGCGAAAAGCTCTAAAACGTTTGTTGTTAGGGTTTTGTCTTTTTGGCATTTGGAAATGGGGCGAATTTGGGGGAGGATGGCAGAGCAGATCCAAACCAAATGTCATCTCATGGAGTGCAATGGTGTTTTGCAACCTCCTCCCAGCCTCCCAGCCTGCGCCAACATCCTCCCAGCCACTCCAAGCTACCTGCGTGGACTTCCATAAAAGCATAATGGAGGGAGGATTTATGTCAGTTGTTGTAGTCACAAATACTTGGGGGCGTTGTTTCAGTGTTGACCAAGTGAAATAATGTGACAGCTTCTCATGGAATTGGATTGCGGCCAGCATCCTCCCAACCTGTGTCAAAAAACGTGTTTTAGAACTTGCGTGGGCCCTTGGAAAGAACATAAAAGGATAGAGGGGTTTTATCAGATGTTGAAGTTGCAAATGCTTTGGGGACAGCATATGGACATCCATCCAAACATATTGGAAATTTGTTTTGCTTCACCATTCTAGCTCTTTCCAATCTTCACCAAAATAGGGATGTGTGAGTCTACATTTCCAGCGTATCTTCCCTACACCAAAATAAGAGCTTTGGCGAGTGTAGACATCCGCCAAAGCACTATGGAGAAGGGATTTTTGTATGTTTTAGTTGCAAGTGCCCTAGCAGATACATATGCAAAATGTGGAAGCTTGGAGCAGGGTATGAACAATAGAATCTTGTTTTTGTAAGTGTCATAGTTGTTATACGTGAAAATGTGGAAGTGTATTAAGAGCATGTGAACTATTTGATCAAATTTGGAATTCAACAAGTTATTGAACTATAATAATAATGGTAGGGAAATAACTATACCGTGATCAAAGAATGTTTTTGGGAAAAAGCTATATTGAATCTAAGTCTCCCTCAATCCCAAGATTTCATCTTGACATCACATTAGGTTCACTTGTGTAGCAAGGTTAAATTTTAAACATTGAATAAGCATTTGGGAAGAAAAATATTAACATAAGAATGAGAGAATTAGAATCTTGTAGGCAATTTGAAATATGGAAAATACTTATGTAAGTTATGAAGATTTTCATAAGGGTAAAGAGCAAAATTAAATGGTTGAACAACAAGTGAAATGTGAAACGAATTTTCAGAATATGTAGGTGGAAAGAGGGAGAAAATTATGCTTACATAATAATGTTATTGGATGTTTAACGTATCCTAGATGTAACCATGGTAATGATGTGTTGTGGGTTGTCAATCCTTAAGTCCCTTTTATTGTGGTTGTGTTATTTCTAGCATTCGTTCATTGGGGAAAATGTGGCATCGTCATGTATATGGTGTTATCATGTGTCTACGTGGGTCGATGACTTATGTAAGTGTCATATGTGTTATGGAGTTTTCCTTACTTGGAGCCTTGTGGCGTTGTGTAGTGAGCAATGTAAGTCAAAAAAAAATATTCCTAGTATTTTACTGTTGTATTTGGGTGTGTAAAATGTGGGCACTACACAACTCCACATTTGACATTTCTTGGATTATCGACCCTACACAAGCCAATTATCCAATAGATTCATTCTTATTCCACTTGCTAGTAGACTAGAAACATCAAATTTTACATCATCAGGACTGACATTACCTTTGAATTTAGATTTGTTTCATCACAATATACAACCAATCAAAAACCATATTCCTCACCACATCCCTTATTAGGCTCATCATCTTTACAATACAATATGAACACATCTCCTTCCACATCTAGCTTTGTATCATCTAGTGTCTCTACTACACCTCCTGTAAGATCCTATGACATCCCTAGATTTATCCCGCTTGTCCAATCATAACAACCCAAATTTTTTGTTTAGTTTCTATTCATGTCTATCCCCACATCAATACCCCTCATCAATACTCGTCTCATTGCTAACATACATCTTTCTTCAAAATAGGTATCAATAGTCCCTATTTCACAAATCACCTCTTAGTACATACCTCAACTATCCCAACCACTCATTAACACCTCTATCCTATCTCAATATATACCACAAAAATCTCAACCCCTTATCCATACTTCCATCCCCTTTCAACATATACCCCAATATTATCAACCCCTCATCCATACTTCCAACCCCTATTAGCATATGCCTCAGTAGTCAAAACCCCTTATAAACACTTCAATGCCCATCCGATATCAATACATTCATCCCTCATAACTTCTAATTTCACAACCAACGTATTAAATTCCTATGAGTGCTCCACTCCAACATAACATCCCTCTACCATATCAGTCATATCAACAACCAAACCCACATACATATAATCAACCATGTTCTTCATCATTTAATCCCTAACAAAATGACCCCTTACACATGTTCATGAATAAGATTTATAACCTTGAATATACTTCTATGGATCCCAAAACCAAGTTATCCTATGAACAAATTTTCAATGAACCTATCCATCCCTCTACACCATACAAAGTGTACCCTCCACATTAGGAAATCCTTAAGTTATTTAAGTTCTATAGTAAAGAGGAAACCTCAACAACACATTTGATCTTTTTGTCATGACTATTATCTTATCACACATGACCAAGATCTTCTTTTGAGAACATTCCATGTGTCCTTATCTAGAATGGAATTAGATTTGTATAATAGTATCCTACAATACTCACTATTCTCCTTTGCAAAACTTGCATAGCTATTATTAGAACACTTTTCTATTAACATCGCATGTAAAGTTGCCATTAATGATATTTATGCCATGAAACAATTTGATGATGAAATATATCATAGAATTTTGTCCTTTGGTTAGAGGGATAATATTAATCAATTATCCTTCTCCCTCCCAAAAGTAGAATTAATCAAGATATTTTCTTGCATAAGTGAAAAAAATATATCATCAACACTCCAAATACAATCTTTCAAAACATTTGACGAAGCTTTTACTATGGCTCGTAAACTATAACTTCGCGCTCTTGAGGATGGTAGGGTCAAACTCAGATCGAAAAAGCCTAAACTCAAGTCCTCATTCAAGAAATCCTTCAGTCATGATAAATATAAAATTTCACCAAACATGGTTATTGTAAACGCCACTTCTAAGGAATGTACAAAGTGAACAAGATATTTGTATTCATCTTGAGTTTTAGTTTCCTGTCTTGTATTGTCTATATTGTATTTATCTAATAAACTTAATTCTATCAACGAATTGACATCCTTTAAGGAAGTCCCTTTGGATTCCTGGGATCGACATTTCTGAGAAACTCGTTATCTTATCTATCTAATATATTTTGTTTAGTTTTATTTTCTTAGATATCTTCAATAGGTGAAAGGAGGGGCCATTTTACATTTCCTAGATTCCATCATCCCAACATTATGACTATAAGCACATGTATTGGTAAACCATAATTATTTTGACTTTTAGATACTTTCTACATTTGATAAAACTAATCGCAAACTACTTAATAAATTCTTAGCATGCTCAGTGGGATCCTTTCCTTTCTTTTATTTTAGTTTTTATTTATTTGGTTCTCTCGCTTTCTGTAATTGCCAACGATTATAGAAAATCAGTATTGATTCGGGTAAATCATCCCCAATTTTGGTAACCACCAACAATCTCTATGGATTGTTCTTGATTACTCGATCGCCAGCCCCCTCTTTATCACTTTGCTTCTCTTATTTATTATTTTTTTTTATGCTAAACTTAGAGGCTCTCGATTTCAATTTTTTATTTATAGAGTCAAAATTAAAAATCAAAAATCAAATTAAACAATGGAAAAAGATCAATGAAACACTTTCTAGCACCTTTCTATTTTGACATTTCATTATTTTGTTTGTCGTCATCAAATCAAAATTATTTTTGGATTTAAAATGAACACTCATATTTTCTTGACCAGATAGTTTAATTTAGAGTTAAATAATTTCATTCACATAGATTCCCTCACACATAACCAAACCATGTCAAATATAATATGCATCAACAAATTCCCTCCTAGGTGGACCTACTTTGATTTCATATCCAATAGGATAAGTTGAGTCATTGTTTTTGCCTAGTATAAATAAGTCGGTGGGCATTTTATTGGCTAAGAACCTAACAACCTTATCGTTGGGACTATGAAGTGAGGGGTAGGCCCCAATACCACACCTCGTACCAACACCAACATAGATTTGGGCCTCATGTATCTTTGGGTATATCGAGGACTCCATCCTTTAACATCACCTAAAACCATCCTTAGATTACCATTTCCTAGTACCTTCTTAACCATTTTTCACATTTAAGCCTTTCCTAATTTATTCAAGATAATAAAAAAACTATCGTGTTGTTTTCAATTTCATTGTAATCAACTAACTAGCATTTTTATTTTTATTTTTATGATTATTTGTTTATTTCATTGTCCTAATAAGACAAAAATCCCATCCATAGGAATCTAACAATATGACTAAATGTTTCCAAAAATCCTTAGAAAATGTCCAGTCTCGACTTGATGACATTCCATGCCTAATTGACTAATACCGAACAACCTCATCACCACCAACAATCGATCAATAACACCCACACTCTCCTACCATTTAATCAACCACATTAGAAATTGATAATACCCCTAGTCCTTGTTTCTTCAATAGTAGTGATCCAGTATTCACAAAGATTTTAGATTCAAACCTTGTGACCCTAAATACATATCTTGCTTCTCAAGAATTTTTCCTCCAATAACCAAGACTCGAACAACAAACTCCCATATCCAATGTCATGTTTTACTTTCTTGGCTTGTTGACCCTACATGAGCCTAGTTATCCAATAGATTCATCCTTATTCCATTGCTTAGTGGACTATAAAAATCAAACTATGTATTATTAGCACCCGATATCAAATTTTACTCTAGTTTATTTTCATCACAAGATACAACCAATCAACAACCATATTCCTCACCAAACCCCTCGTTAGGATCATCATATTTGCAAAATAATACGAACACATCTCCTTCATTATCTAGCTCACCGTATCATATAATGTCTCTTCTACACCTCCTGTGAGATCGGATGCCATCCATAGATTGATTCCCCTTGTCTCATCACAACAACCCACATTTGTTGTTTAGTTTCTATTCATGTCCATCCCCACGTCAATACCCCTTATCAACACTAGTTTCACTATTAGCGCACATATTTCTTCACAACAGGTATCGAACGTCCACGTTTCACAAATCAGCTCTCAGTACATACCTCAACTATTTCAATCACTCATTAACACCTCTATCTGTCTCAATATATACCACAAAAATATCAACCCCTCAACCATACTTCCATCTCCTTTCATCATATACCCCCCAATATCACCCCTCATCCATATCCCCTCTTAGGATATGCCTCAACAATCAAAACCCCTTATAAACACTTCAATTCCCATCATCGATATCAATATATCCATTCCTCACAACCTCTAATTTCACAAAATACATATAACATTCCCATGAGTGCTCCACTTTATCATAATATCCCTCTACCATATCAGCTTTATAAACAAGTGATCCATCATACATATAATAAACCATGCTCTTCATCATTCAATCCACAGTAAAATGATCCCTTACAAGTGCTCATGAATATGATTTATAGCCTTTAATCTACTTCTATGGGTCCCAAAACACGTTATCCTATGATTTTTTTACAATGAACCTATCCATCCCTCTGTACCATACAAAGTGTACCCTCAACATTGGGAAATCCATAAGTTACTTAAGTTCTACAAGAATGAGGAAACCTCAATACCACATTTGTGCTTTCTGTCATGCCTATTATCTTATCGTGCATGACTAAGACCTCATGTTGAGAAAATTCCCTATGTCCTTATCGAGATGGAATTAGATTGGTATAATAGTATCCTAATATACTCACTCTTCTCCTTTGCACAACTTACATAGATGTTATTAGAACACTTTTCAAGTAACATTGCCTTTGAAGTAACCATTAACGATATTTATGCCATGAAACAATTCGGTGATGAATATATCATAGATTTTGTCACTCGTTAGAGGGATAATATTAATAAATTATCCTTGTCCCTCCCATAAATAGAATTAATCAAGATAGTTTCTCACATCGGTGAAAAATATATATCATCAACACTCCAAATACAATATTTCCAAACATTTGACGAAGATTTTACTATGGCTCTCGAATTAGAACTTCACACTCTTGATTATGGTAGGTTAAAACTCGGATCAAAGAATCCTAAATTGGATTCCTCATTCAAACCATGCTTCATTCATGAAAAATCTAAAACTTCAAAGCAAACATGGTTTCTTACTGAAGCCGATTCTAAGGAATTTTGGCTCCCAAAGACACCCATCCTCAATGTGATTATACACATTCCTCTACATCAAATCCCTTGACATCCATCATATCTACCTAAAACTCATCTACGTCCTTTTATAAATCCTTAGAAAAGGACCCATCTCACAAATCATGAAGATATCTTATGAAAATCATGTCACTCGACACTATGTCTGAAATCTTAAAAAATCCACTACATGACCTATATTCCCTCCATCCATGAAATAAAAATCATAGCATGAAATATTATTGTGACCTCAATACAAAATCCAAAGTCCTCGCACTTTATTTTAGGGTGGAACCCTTCATTGAATTTTCACTCACTATTACGAGAATCCAAGTTCGTTCCCTAATTAACACCTAAATATGTCACGTGATAAAATATACCCCGAACACCAACTACCATATCATCAAATGAAACACCAATTCCCTTAACCTCAGCCTTGATAAGAAACTATGCAAGAATCCTTGAGAGGCTCTTCCAACAATATATTATAACTCTAACTCCTTTTAAGTCATTTTACTCGGAGGACGGAAACCCTTTCGGTATAATTTTGAATCATTTTGTGACTATCATCAGATTCTAGTAAATTCCATTAAGGATTTTAAATCCCTCCACACTTTCAGTCAAAGAATTTCTAACAAATGGATTGTCCTCGTAGATCCATAACATCAAAATCTAGTAAAAAAACATAAAAAATTTAAAACATCTACACCCAAATCATCACGACACTACATATAGCAAAGGTGAGGCCTTTTCTAGAATTTCCTTGCTTCATCAAATTGATGTAGTGTGTATAACTACCATATATCATGTAGAAGAACCTAAGAATTCAAATCAAAACAAGTCGAAGGTATTCATCCTCTTGATCCTAAATCACCTAATCCAACACCTCCTTCTAGAGAAAATATATCCATCCTTTCCGATTCACACACCCAATCTACCACTTCTATATAGAATACCATCATTAAACAAATTCGTCAAGCTCTAGTAAAGATGTCCCTTTACAAGCTTATCCAAAATTCACCAAAACACCAACAACCCATGATTGAGACACTTCAATCCATATCAGTACCTTCAGATGATTTCCAACCATTTTCAAATCTAGTCCGTACCCTTAAAATGTTTGTTGCAATCTCTTTTGAAAATTATGAAATCTCATCCTTGCAACCAGAAGATTACGACCTTCCATTATTCATCATACCCAAAAATGATGATACTCTCATTAAGAGAGTTATGATCAACAACGGCGCCAACATCAATATCATATCATCACATGCTTTTGATCAAATTTAATTACCACACACAATCTTCACTCAAAAGATTGTGAAATGTTGTGTGCTTTTAATGACACTAGGCCCCTACAATAACTTTGGTTATCTTACCCATCAAATTTGGCCTCAAATCCCTCCATGATTTCTTCTATTTGTTAGAAGGAGTTTTTAATATAACATGTTTTTAGGATGACCCTGGATACTAGATATCCAATGTATCCCATCCACCCTCCATCGCTTTCTCAAATACTCACATGAAGGTAAGACATTCAATGTTCTAGCTGAACCAAACCCTTTTAAGAAATGGCATGTGACGTATCAACCTAATGATGTGCTTTTCCATAAAACATACTCGGATCTTCTAATTAAGCATCTACTAGATTTTCCATCACTGCATCAAATTTACCAAATTGCAACTTTTTTGATGATGTCATCCAATGTATTTCACTGGGGGAGTATCGTCTCCTTACCCTTAATTCTCTTCCTACACCCAAGATGTATGGAATACCTAATAAAAAACTTATGTACAAACCTAACATTGGATGTCATCTCCTTTTATGCTCCACACCTCAAAACTAATCTCGTTGAGGGAGGGATCAATCATCCTTCTCCATTTTGTTATAATAAATTTCATGCCAAGCCATTCATATCATGTTTTTCCTTTGTATATAACCAATCATTCATGCAAATATACCTCCATCATTGTGTGGAGAATGGATTTTTCTCAAATGCTTTGAACAAGGTTTTCATGACCCGATCGTCGATCATTCCGGAAAGCCTCGCAAAAATACGTAATTGGTTTGAAATACCAGCCTCAAAATCTTCTGCAAGCATTGCATCCGGATCTATGAAATAACCAAAACCATATTCTCCATCCTTGCACGAATACCCCATAGAAATAGATGACATCATTTACATCCCTCCTAAAAATACTTTAGACAATACTATTACCTTTTGAGCTCTTACTTATCAAACTAACAATGGTACTAATACCCTTCCACTCATATTGCATGAAATGATAGAGGAGGACTCCCCTACCATCAACATTCACCAATGCCATGAAGATTAATCGATCCTCTCGTATATGGAGGTAGAATATCACTACCTTCAAAATAATTTTCCACGACACATACTCTCTTAATAAGTAATCCGATATCAAAATTAATATAGGAACTTAGTAGGATCCTCACATAGGTAAAATCGACTATTCCTTAGATTCAAAATAATTGAAGGATTTCACCGCCTTCCTCTCCAAACATAGTCAAGACCTTACATGGTCGTATAGTGACATGCCCACTATAAACCCTAACATTGTTGTTCACGACATCGTCACCATGATGGTACAAAACAGATTCACACAACCAAAATAGATTTATTTCTTAGCTTAAATGTTGTATATTACAATGGCTATTATATATCCATAGAGGTAGGAAAACTACCTCCTACAAAATAGGAAACTAATAACCCATTTATAATATTACGGGTAAAACAAACATAACAATATGAGTTGTTATTCAACAACTCATTTACATTTACCAACATAACCATGAGCACTAAATAATGAATTCCTAACATCCCCCTTAGTGTGAACATAGGAAAACGTCCATGTGACATTGTATCGATTTCACGATCATGTGATTTTCCTTTGGATTATCACAAACCAAAAGTTGGTTTTCCATCGGTTAACCAAAAACCGAGAGTGAGGTGGTTTTCCAATGGTTGAACATAAACCACAAAGGGGTGAAGGTTTTCAATGGTATGCCTACAACCATATCACTATGTGTCATTGCATTCTTTGGCTCTCATCATATTTTCTCTTAGGAGATAACATTTCGGAATCCATGATAGTGCAAAACATATCATCCAACTAAAACATTGTGTTATTTATCCCCCACAATGTGAAGTCTCCATAACACATTATTATGAAAACACCACACTAAAATCAAATGAAATAAACACACACTTAGACACATCACAAAATCAGTATGCACAGCCTCATCAGTGGTGACGAACAAGAGGACTACACTAGTCCTCCATCCTCCATGTATCCTCCGGCCTCAAGTAAAAGACTACTAACGTAGCTCGATATGATCATTGAGCTCAATTACAAATCAAGCGTTAGATTACACCGATAGTGTGTCCATAAGGAAAAAAATATATTTTATTTTTTGAACTTGTACAATGACTCATTTGAATATTTTAAAGTTTCCTAAACTTAATTGACAACATATGTTATTTTTATTGACACCGACTCAACTTTAAGTAAATGATGATCTTACATGACACTTTGACACTATAGACACATGATCTTGATGTGTAAGGACTAAACTATGACATATGTACTATAAAGTCTAACTTAAATAACTATGAATTATTAAATGGCTCTCATATTATAAACAAAAATCGACTCCATTAATACCTAAAATGGAAAACTCGACCAAAAAAATACTAAATATGACACAAAGTAAAAGTATTAACCTGGTAATATGTGTTTAGCAGAATACAGACATAGACATGTATTTAGTATTCTCGATATATTAGAACCACTTGGCAAGCTCAGACTTGGAGATGTGAATCGATGGTGGGTATCTTTTCAAATGGTGGTGGAAGCAAGATCCCGATTTGACTATCAATTACCGCGTGAAGAAATAAGTATTAGGAATATAGTGCATTGAAGAAATAATTCACAGATCAGGTAGACATGGATGATGGAAGATGTGTAGGAGGAGATATGACTGTAGATCAATGCAATACTGACTTTACAGTATGATGAATGCGTTTCTAATGAATGAAACTTAAATCATATATGACATGAGAGGTCTTCATGCCCTTGACAACAAAGTGATAAGATTTGTGTAGATATGATCAAATATGGGACGATATGATCAATTGCACCGAGATCAGATCCTACAGATTTGTGTGAATAATGCTAGTGGTGGTTGTCTTTATCATCAAATGATTTCCCGCACTCTAATGAAACGCATCTTTTACCAATCTTCTCAGCTCCAATTTGAAGTCAAATCCCACAAGCTATGTGCCTTGTAATATTGTGGTGTGTCTTGAGTTTTGAACAACTACGAACACACGAGAGATATACTTATTGAATAGATCTGAGTACAACTATTAATTATGATAAATGCGTGAGAGAACCTGATGCCTAGGGCTATGCAGGAATCTTTTAAGTCTATACAAAAATTATTTCTCGCATCACCAGGGGCAGTTACAAAGTTTGAAATGCCCCTTAAAATCTCAATAGTCCATATTTCACCCACATGAAACCTTCTCTAATGCCAAATGATGGTACAAGAATAGATTCACACAACAAAAATAGATTGATTTCTCATCATAAATGTTGCATATTACAATGGCTATTATATATTCACGGAGGTAGGAAAACTACCTCCTACAAAATAGGATACCAATATTTTGTTTATAATATTACGGGTAAAAAAACATAAAAATATGAGTTGTTATTCAACAACTCATTTACATTTTACCAACATAACCATGAGCACTAAAAAATAAATTCCTAACAAACCCTTCCCAATGTTAATCCTATATAAAAAAAAAACTATGTAGTATACACCCTCGCATGGCTCTTCTCATCATAGAAGAGTTACAATGTATTCTTTCTACCAATTTTATATTTCACATTGACTATCCACAATGGGTCTCTAATATCATACTCGTAACCAATGCCTCTAGGAAGTTACACATCTGCATGGATTTTTGAGACCTCAATCTCACTCTTCCCAAAGATAACTTTCATTTTCTCGAACATCGATTAACTCATTGACCTCACCGCTAGCCATGAAATGCTTTTAGTTATAGATGGATTCTCTAGATACAATCAAATTTTCATTGCTCACGATGATCAACATAAAATTTCCTTCATTACTCCTTAGGGGACTTTTTTCTACCGCGTCATGCCCTTCAGACTTAAAAATGCCGGGGCCACTTATTAGCGCGCATTGACATATATCTTCCATGATCTCATCTATAAAACCGTGGAAGACTACATTGATGATCTTCTAGGAAAATATAAGCAATGTAGGGACCATCTTCTTGTCCTTTATATTATATTTACTCGAATCATCCAATACTTTGTTCACCTTAACCATGTTAAGTGTGTATTTGGTGTTCTCACCTACTGATCTTCTACGATTCATAATTTCTATCATGGGTATTGAAGTAGACTCCGCCAAGATTCCTCCTCCATCAAACCTCAAAAATATTTCGCAACCTTCAAGGTTGACTTCAATCGATCCGTGGTTTCATCTCACATCTTTTATGTCATTGTCAAGAGTTCCATCATCTCCTTTGAAAATATTTCCACTTCAAATGGGATCACAATTGCCAAAAAGACTTTGAAGACCTCAAGTAATACGTCTTATCATCACCTTTCCTTACACCCCTATGTTCAAGCGAGCCATTCTATTTATACATATTCATTTAACTAATCACTCCTTGGGTGATCTCGATAGCACACTTGAGATGAGAAAGGTCGTGAATCAAATATTTATTATATAAGCCGCACTCTTCATGACTACGAGACCCGTTATACCAAAGAAGAAAATTTTTGTTGTGCCTTGTACTTCACAACTTCCAAACATTTTCATTATTTACTTAATCATTACGTGGTCAAAAATTTCAATACCCTTAAAACTATGCATTCCAAACTATATCGAAGTCACTATATCACTTGGTGGTGCATTCTCATGACCGAGTTTGATAGAGAATTCATCTTGCAAAAATTATTAAGGGAAAATACATCTCCTACAAGATCGAACAAGCTCCTCCTCCCGATAATCAATTACCTCACAAATAATTCCTGGAAAAATCCATCAACACCATCGATCAAGAATATACTCCTATCAAAAAGACAATTTTCTTGATGGAACCAAGTGTCCTGCGGAGGGGGACGTGTTGGTATCATTATCATACCTCCCAGGGGACTCCCATCCCTCTATCCTTCAAATTAAACTTCAAATGTACTAACAATATGGAAGAATATGAAGCTCTCATCATGGGTCTCCAAACTTCCATCATGTTTAGTGTTCAAATATTGGATATCTACGAAGACTCTTAACACGTCAACATGATCAAAGGAATTTATCAATGCAAAAATGAAATTCTACAAATAAAATAATGTTATTAAGTCAAATTTATCTTAGAAGCCTTTGATCGTTACACCATCCAAATAGTTCCACAATCTTCTAACAAATTCATGGACATCATGGCTTCCCTTGTATCACTCATCCCCCTATCTACCAACGACTCTAAATCATTATTTTTTGTGAACATATTGGATCAACCATCCCACACCAACGAAATTACATCTATCAACCTCATCAAAGATAATCCAATAGACCTTCGGTACACTAAAACTTATGACTATCTCTCAAAATCCAAAATACCATCCAACCTATCCAAAAATGTTAAGTGATATTTTCACCAACGTGTTGCCTAATATGTCATTATAGGTGGTTTTCTCTATAAACACAAATTTGACAACCTCTTTTTATGATGTCTCAAATCCCATGAATCCACTAAAGCTATCTGAGAAGTCCACTACAACATATATGGTAGACACTTTAATGGTATGGTTGTTTTTGAATGCATCTTACAAACGGGATATTACTATCCTATTCTTAATAAAGACTTTTTCTTGCATCCATAAATGTGTCAAGTTTCAACAACATTCCAATCTCACTCACAAACCCAGTCACACCCTATAGCCCGCTCAAGATCTATGTCCCTTTTCATAATAAGGGATTGAATTCATTTGTTTCATCAACCTTTATTCATCATGCAATGACATCACTCTATCATCACAGTTTTTGATTAAATCACTAAATGGGTGGAGGCCATTCCCCTTGTCTCTACTAAAGTGAATTAAATATTTGATTTCATCTATCAAAATATCATATGGTTCTTCCGCATCCCTCACAAACTAGTCACGGATAATAGAAAATTTAAGAATAAAGAAATTATGAAATTATACGACACTTTTAACATCAAACTAATATTCTCTTTTCATTATCATCCATAAGAAACCAGACAAGTTAAAGCTTCTAATAAAACACTTAGCAATCTTTTTATAAAAACCATTAATCAAGCAGGTAGAAATTAGCATCTGCAAATCCATTTTTCTCCTTGGTCTTATCGAACTAGCATTTGTAATCCTACAGGTGTTACCCCTCTTCGTAGTCTACGGATTTGAGGATGTTTTACCCCTATAAGTTTTATATATTGTATCTCTGTTGAGGATTGTCATCAAGAATGTCTAGCACAACTTAGATTGTTAGAAAATTCTCTAACAACCCTCAAATATCGTCATGTCTATCAAGAGTGTATCAAATTTACATATAAAAACATGTCAAAGAATGTGACTTCAACGTTGGTGATCGTGTACTAAAAGAGAACCAAATTTTCACTACTCTAGAAAGGACTAAATTTTGGTCATTATGTCTTGGTTTTTTCATTGATGTCAAATTCTAATTACATTAATGGAAAAGGGTGTAATTATTTCATAGGAGTCTCCATGAGGTGTCATTCAAGGTCAAACATGAATGTTTAGTTGTAGTGTCATGCTTTGATCAAGCTGATATGGTGTCTAAGCATGGTCATGAGTATGGTGCAAGCATGGATGGTCATTGTATGAGTCCCAAAGGTTTGTATGAAGTATATCATGGCTAGTATGATGTGTCAAAATTTTAAGCATTTGCCATAATTCATCATGGTCGAGTTCATGGGTTATATGGTTTGAGTCAAGTCATTCTAGGTCTAGTCCTAGTCTTAGTATAATCAAAATGAGTTGGAGGTATGATTTTTAGATTATGGAAGACATGTAAAATAATGGAAATTTTTTATCATGTTTTGTAACATGTTTACGATGTGTTTTATGTCAATTCTCATATGTTTCATGATGTTTAATGGTCATTGGGAAGAAAGAAGTTGAAGACAAGACAAATAAGCATAGGTAAGTCAATTTGGTTAGAGAGTTTCAGGATTATTGGGGCAAGAATGAGACTTAAGTTAGTTATAGGAGGTAGGAATGGTTCTTCAGGTCGGTTTGATGATATTTTCTCATGTTATGATGTTTTTAGAAAAATTGAGTTCTAGTGAAGCAAAATACAACTCGAATTGGGTATTTTAGATGCTCACCCACTCACACACACTTTGCATATGACTTTGATTATTTAGGGGATGTTTTTTCATGGATTCTATAAGTTTTGGAACAAAAATAAAGATATCAATTGATTGTCATAGTTTTATGAACAATATTTAAGAAGTCAAGTTACTTTTAAACCCTAGTGAAACCATTCTTCTAGAGTGAATTGGGATATTTACATTATATGGTCTCCAAATGAACTTATAAATAAAAAGTGATACATCAGGGTTATAGAGGATGCCTCATATCTCATTTAGGTGGTGGTTTGATGTTCCACTTGTTTCGGGAAGAGAGATAAAAACCCTAATTTTGTGGAGATTTACATTTTTAGGTCTAAGACAGAAACTTTAGAATGAGAAGTGAATTTTTCAATAATCCATGAAAGATGTGATATATATCCATGAAATATTTTAGATAGGTTACTTGGAGAAAATTGAAGATACAAGTCCTCAAAGTTGCACTACTAATTTCGGCCTTAAGGGTTAAAATGCTAGTTTTTGGTTTGAGGTGAGTTTCATGAAATTTCTTGATGGAGATGATAATTGTGGTCTTGGATAGCATGTAGACACCTCATATGATGTGTTGAAGTAATTGGTTTCATCAAATGAGGTGGTTTCATGTTGAAAACCTAATGGCCTAGTTGGTCCTATTTGGATTTCTCAAGAAGGTGACATAAAAAGGTGTGTTGGATCATATTATTCCATATTGAATATGCATATTAGTGTTTGAATATGATTTTCAAGTCTCCTTGATGTGTTCCATACTTTGGTTAATCTTATAAATTTCTCTGGAGATATTTGGAGTCATATTCCTAAAGAGTGGTTCTTGAGTCCTTTTTGGAACTTTGGAAGTCAACCACTATGAGTTGGAAGATAAAATGAGTTATTCCATAAATTATATTATGAGATATTTATAATATTATATGAGTTGATTTATGATGATGTGTTTTTCTCTGTGAAGTTTTTCGTTCTTCATGGCTGAATTCTAGGTGTTTGAAGCCCTAGTTGTTCTTTCTTGTAACTTGGTGTGTTTCATCTTGGAGATGGATGTTTCAGTGCTTCCTGAGATTATTGATGAGGATATGCAAATGTACCTAACTTGTGTGGATATTATTGATTCATGAAAATCTTCTTTTTGTCTTTTTGGATCATATTGTATTCACTAGAGCTTGGAGCTAGTTGAAGTGTTTTAGTGCTTGGTGGAGTTTTCTTGACCTCTCTGCTGACATAATTTGGCCATTGGAGTTGATTTATATGATGTTATTGTTATGTATTTGAGTTGGGATGACCAACCTAATTTCTCATGGCCTACCTAGGGGTGTTTTAGAGTTGAGTTGGGTATATAAGCTAGTATGGTTAGTCATTTGTGACTAGTTGAGTATAGGAGGATATGAGCGACCTATAAGAGGTTAAAGAATACTAAAGAGGGGTTACAAATATATCCTAGAAGAGTGATGAAAAATTATAAATAATAGGATTAGTGATGTAAGGTAGATTTACCCAATCATCCCATGAAGAATAAGAATTGAGTGAGTTATGAGAGAGAGAAGGTTGATGAGGGGTAGGTGTGTTTGGAGCTGAAATTTGATCACAATCAGTTGTGTGAGAAACATATCATCTATGGTAATTCATTTATAAAATCTCTTATGATGTGTAATATTCATAGGAGTCCTTTTTTGTGAGTCATATCAGCAAAGGTTTAGGGGTTGGGGCTCCTTGTGGGGTTGGTCCCTAACTACAAAAATCTTGCAAGAGTGTGATATTCTTGTAAGTCCTTTATTTTGTGTAATATAAGTAGAGGTTTTCATTGGGTTTTATTCCCCTTGAGTGTTTCCCACTTGCATCTGGTTTCTTGTGTTCTCTCTCTCTTTATATGCAATTTGAATGTATAATACACTCTTAATAAGCTCACATGGTTCATGGTTGATTTAATGAATGGTTTGAATGATTAAATGTATGTAATGGAAAATAAATTGAATGTTTTTTAGGACTAATTCACCCACCCTCTCATTCCATTTTACTTCCCATAATCGGTATCATAGAAGTTCCTTGAGAGACAAGTTTGAATACTTGAAGGAGATCCTTTTGAAGCATAGGAAATAGGTAAATCATCTGATGTTGAAACAACCTTAAGAAAGAAGTATGAAGTTGTAGAGTCCTTGATTCATGGTCTAAATTATAATATCATTTACATGGATTTAGAGCATAGTCAAGCAATCAAAGAGCTAGAATCACAAGTTAAGAATGTGTCTAAATCCATAAACGTCAAAGAAGATTCTTTCCTCAAGTATGAAGAAGAATTGAGATCCTTGAAATCAGATTTAGAAGAAGCATCTAGCAAGTTGAAGATGTATGGAAGGTTAGATAAGAGTTCCGATGATCTTGATGAGATCTTGGAGAGTCAAAGAGATGCTAGTGATAAGACAAACCTAGCTTTCAAAGGAGAACATGGAGAAAATGATGAAAAATCTAGACCAAACACTCAATCAGATAATAAGGAGACAAAGAAGTCAAATTCAAAAAGGTCTAACCTAATTCTATGAGCTATGGTTCTTAACGTAATGGTTATTGTTATTCATGCAAAGATATTGGTCATAGTGTTAGAGAGTGCAAACTTAGGTTCTAAAGGGATATATATTCACCAAATCATGAAAATGCTTTCATGGTCAATGTTATGTGTTTTGTGAACATGGTCACAAGGTATTTAATTTTGGATAGAATCTCGGTATGTATTAGTCAAGAGATAGAAAAGGTGTTGTGCGATTCAATTTTCATAAAAAAATGTCACATTGCAAGATATTTCCACCAAAATGAATCTATGGGGTATAGTAGGAGGTTTCAAGCATCCAAAAACAAAGAGAAGAAAATGTTCAAGAGAAAATCAGTCCTAAGAAATAATTTGAGACAGTCGATATTGTTCCTATGGTTAAGAAGGATGTTGATCAATAAAAAATTAGGTCAAGTGAACTGATTCTCGTTTGATATGCATAATATGATGGTTGAATATTTGAATCATGAAAATAAGGTAGACTATGAAGATAGCTTAAAGAAAAAATTAACGGTGACGGTTGAAGGACAGTCAGCTCAAACAAGGTACCAAAAGGTGTTAATGATCCTAGGAGGGAAGAAATGAGGATTGACAAACCCAATGCAACTCTTGAAGGTATATTAGCCCTAACTGAGAGATGGACAACAAATGAGGTGTATCATGAGTGTAAAACTTGTCTCCAATCATAATATGAAGGATTTACAAATTAAATTATCATTCCTAAAACATTATCCAAGAAGAGTGAAAGGATATCAAAGGTATAAAGAGAAAGGATAGAATCTTTGGGATCATATGATGCTTATATATTGTTTTAATAATCGAATGAGAATTTTGTGTCTTCTCTAGGATTCTAGAAGATATTATTCATCTGAAGGAAGAATGGTGTGTTTTTGAAGGTGCATTACCATCTAATTTTTTTAATTAGAGTCTTCAAAAAGTGGCAAGTGTGTGAATAGTGAAAGATATGTTTGTCTAGTACCATTGATTAGGTTTATTTTCATGTTTGGTCTGTATAAGGTGTTTGAAGGTCCAAAATTATGATGATTTCTCCACAATAATATGTTGTATTGAGGTATGTATGATTTATTCTTCATCACTATATCAAGTTTTGTATTCATGGAGTCTTAGTCTAAATGGCGAGGATAAATTATGAGGGTGAAAGTAATTTCCCGAGTTAATAATGTTGCAATAATTTTTTATAGTATTAAGGCATGTAAGTACACCATCCCTGGGGGATTAATTTCTAGCGAATAAATGTATGGGTCATGTCAATCATAAGGGAAGTTATTGCATCATTGGTTGAGTCTTTGCGTTGGGTTTGAGGAAGTAATGTCATCAAGATGGTCATGTGAATTTATTTCTAATATCATCATGAGAAGCATGTTATATCTATAGTTTGGATTGAATTGGTAAAAGTTTGAGGTATCATGAAGTATATGACCTAAAGGAATGGTTAAAACATAAAAAGGTGTCCTTAAAATTACAAATTTGTGTCATCTATTTATGCGAGTCAACTGCGCCATGAGCTATAAGTGTTACAAATACGGTCGTAGTCATGTGTATAAATTTCTAGAAGTATATGGTAAAATTTATCCAAGGTTGAAGTTAGGAAGATGAGTACATTTTTGCTACCTATCAGATTGCTAAAGGAAATCCTGAGAAGTGTCATCATTCTAGGTCTAGTTATTGAGAATGAGGTCCCAAGATTATGGATATCTTAGGAGAATTTGACCATATTGTATGTAAAGGAATTTTGTTCTATTCTTGAAGATATGAGTAGGGTTGAAGAAGGTTTTGATCCCAGGTGGATAAGCTAAAATATAATGCAAAATTAATCTTAAGTCATACAAGGATATTCGGGCTTGAGAAAATGAAAAAGAGTTACATTTACAAGGTATGATCAAACTTCACCTCGTGATATATTGAGATGACTATGGTTTGCATTGATTCCTAAACTAGGGAAATGTTTTTGAAGTTGAAAATCAAATTAAGGAGAGTGCCAAGGTCTAGTAAATCTATAAATACTTAATAAATCTATGTTCTCAAGTGATTCATCCAAATGAAAGATATCAATAGTCTTTTAAGTTTGTGTCAAAGGCTGAAAAGTCTTGTTTATTCAAAGTTTTAGAAATCTCGAGATCATGTCATAAATGATAATTATTTGTTCAAGGGTTCTGTAAAAATGTAAAAATTATTGATTCAAGAAGAAAATTATATATGATAATAGGTGTACTTGTATTGATTCCAAGAGTAACATTGTCCCTGAATGGCTTAAACGATCTATTTCATTGCATCAAGTGGCATAATAAGGAGAGTATATTTATCTAGGATGTAATTAAAATCATGTTAGTCTATGTATTGGGTCAAGAAGACTAATTACACTTAGGGGTAATGTAATAATATTGGAGACATGATAACCCATATAAGTGTATATTGATTGCTTTAAAAGGAGCTAAGAATATTGCATCAACTCTAAGAAGGATAAAGTGAATTATAAAATAAGTATTCTAGGTCTAGATATATCGAGAAATTTTGATATGTATATAATCTCCATGAATGATTTCTTGAAGTATAAACATATAAGAAGAAGAATCTTGTTTAATAGGCTAGTGAAAATCCACAAATGAAGCATTAAAGCTTGATTAAATGAAAAGATATAGGTGTGCATAGGCTAAATTTATCTCCAAAAGGTATGTTGATTTATTTTGATCAAAGTTCGCAAATAGTGGCATCAAGGATTTCTTCATCATGAATATATTGAAGTGTGAGTGGTATAAGTTATGAATAACTTTAGATATTCATAAAGATGTTATTCGAGGACTACAAAGTTTGTGCTTAGTACATCATGATCATAAAGATGATTGAGGTCCAGAAAAGTATACCATCTAGTGTGAAGGTTTGGATTCTTAATGGAGGATTATGAAGACTGTGTGTGAATTTCATTAGAGAACTAAGTTATGTTATGAGTTGTTCAGTGTGTTATTTGAATATATTTCTCTAATTAATGTGATATACAGTTACTTATAGATCCTCATGAGGTGGTTGTCATAGAGGTAGGATAGTTGATATGTCATTTTCAAGAAGTGTATGAAATCTGTTTTTAAAATCAGATTAATGATCAAGATGAAAATAAAATATTTCTATGTTTGAGAACAAGTATCAGGTCTATAATAATCCTTAATATCCAAGCGAGGAATAATCAATGTGTTGATAGGGTTAAAAAACATGAAATTGTATATTAGGTCTTAACTTTGCATGAACAATTAGAGATGGATGGTATTGTGACAAGTGTATCATCAAACATATATTTCATATGTTGTATTTCCTTCTATAACAAGCTTAACTTTGACAAAAATAGATTAAAAGTGTGCCTTAGGGACTTTGATCCTATAGGTGATCTTTTTAGTACTTTGAGGAAAAACTTGTTTTTGACATGGCATAGTCCTAAATAGTGATGTACAATAAGTTTAGAGATAAAATATGATGGATATATTCTCAAAGGGAGTCATTTTCATGGTTATTACAAGTCCATGGATCTCTTTTTGTTGTGTTGAAGAGAATAAAATTAGAGTACAGTCCAAGGGAAGTCATTTGAGCAAGTAAGTTTGTCATTTACATTTTTCATGTTGAGTCATCATTGTATACTATTTCATAGATGTCAAAGGGGGAGAGTTGCATCTGAAACATGGAAAAGAGGCATAGTATGTGTGTTTTGTATTGAGTTTTCCATCAATGTTTGTGAAGGTGGTTTCCATCAATAAAAAGGGTGGAGATTGTTGGCCATTGTGTCATGGTGTTTTCATTGACCTAAAATTCCAATTACATTTATGGAGAAGGGTTTCATGATTTCATAGGAGTCCCCATGAGGTGTCATTCAAGGTCAAACATGAAGGTTGATTGGTAGTGTCATGATTTGGTCAAGTTGTTACAGTGTTAAAGCATGGTATTGAGTATGGTGCACACATCGATGGTAATTATATGAGTCCTAAAGGTTGGTATGAGGTCTATCATGATTAGTATAATGTTTTAAAGGTGTCCAAGTGTCTATAATAAGTCATAATGGTTCATTCATTTGTTATATGGGTTAAATATGGTTATTCTAGGCCTACTCATAGTCCAAGAAAAAGAAGAATTATTTGGAGGTATGAGATTTGGAGTAGGAAATTCATGAAGAATCACGATAAAGGTGATGTGATTTTCATAGCATGTGTATGATGAGGTTCATGTCAATTATGAGATGTTTCACGGTCCTTGGGAAGAAATAACATGAAGAAAAGGTAAGTAAGAACAGATAAGCCACTTGGTTGGAGAGTTTCAGAATATTTTGGAAAGAATAAGACATGGGTAAGCTAGATAGGTAGAAATGGTGCTTCAAGTCAATTTTAGGTCGATTTGATGACATTTTCTCATGTTAATATGTTTATGGTAAAAGTGAGTTCTAGTGAATAAAAATCCAACTTGAATTGTGATCTTCAAATTCTCACCCACTCACACACTATTTTCATCATACCATGAGGCATTGGGGGATGATTTTACATGGAGGTCTAGAAGGTTTTTAAAAAAATGGGATCAATAGATTGTCGAGTTTTATGAACAATCATTGAGAAGTCAAGTTGCTTTTAAACCCTAGTGAAACCTTCCTTCTCGAGTGACTTGGGAGATTTACATTGTATGGTATCAAAATGAATTTGGAATGAAAATGTGATGCATCAAGGTTGTATAGGATTAATTGGAGCTCATTTTTGTGGTAGTTTGATGTTCTAGATGCTTCAGAAAGAGAGATAAAAATATAGTTTTGTGGAGATTTGTAGTTTTAGGGTGAAGATGGAACTTTCTAAATGAGAAGTTAAATTTTCTAGAATCCTTAGGATATTTTCTAAATAGGCATGAAAATTTTTAGATAGGTTTATTGGAGAAAATAGAAAATACAAGTCCTCAAAGTTTCAATACCGATTTTGAACTTACATGATAAAATACTATTTTTGTGGTTTAAGGTGAGTGGCATGCATTGCTTGATGGAGTTGATGGTTTATATCTTAGATAACATGTATAATCTTGGTATGATGTGTTGAATTAATTTTTTTGATCAAATGAAGTGTTTTAATGTTTAAACCATAATGGCCTAGTTGGTCCTATTTCACTTACACACGAAGGTGACTCAAAAAAGGTGTGTTGGATCATATTCTTTCACATGACATATGTTTAACTTAGTGTTTTAAGATGATTTTTAGGTATCCATTTATGTGTTCCATTCTTTAGTTAACCTTGTAAATTTATTTGAAGTGTTTGGATTCAAATTCCTCAAGATTGGTTCTTGAGTCTTGTTTGGTAGTTTGGAACAGTTTAGAGATTTTATTGGTTGGATGCCTTCCACTATGAGTGGGAAGATATTGTGATTTATTAAATAAATTATAATCAGATACCTTTCTAATGGTATATGACTTTATTCATGATGATGAGGTTTTATATGTGAAGTTAGTCATTCTTCAGGACTGAATTATGGGTGCTTGAAGACCTAGTTGTTCTTGCTTACAACTTGATGTGTTTCATGGTGGTGATGATTTTTCATTGCTTCTCAAGATTGTTGATGATGATTTCAATATTTTCATGAATTTTTGGCAATTTTTGAGCCATAAAAAGTTTCTTTATGTCCTTGAGTATTATATTGTATTCACGAGAGACTGCAGAGTGCATTTTGAGATAGCTGAGGTGTTTTTGTTCTTTGTGGAGTTGTGTCGACCCCTATAAGCCAACTTGGGTCATTTGAGTTGATTTATATGATTTTCATGTTATGGATTTTAGTTCATATGACCAACATACTTTCCCATGGCCGACTAGAGGTGTTTTAGAGTTGAGTTGGGTAAATAAGCTAGTATGCTTAGTCATTTATGACTAGTTGAGTATAGGAGGATATGTGTGACCTATAAGAGTTTAAAGAAAAGGGAAGAGGGTTTATGAATAGAGGATATAATATTGATGAATAACTGAAAAATAAATAGGATTAGTGATGCAAGGCAAATTGACCTAATCATCCCATGAAGAAGAAGAATTGAGTGAGTTAGGAGAAAGAGAAGTTTGATGAGGGTTTAGTGTGTTTGGAGATTAACTTGGATCACAATTAGTTGTGTGAGAAGCATATAATCTATGGTCATTCATTTATAAAATATATTATGATGTGTAATATTCATAGGAGTCCTTTTTGTGTCATATCAACAAATGTTTAGGGGTTGATGCTCCTTGTGGGATGGGTGCCTCACTAAATAAATATTGCAAGATGTGTAATATTCTTGCAAGTATTTTGTTTTATGTAATATAAACAGATTTTTTCAGTGGGTTTTCTTCCCATCAAGATTTTCCCACTAACATCTGGTGTATTTTGTTCTCTCTCTTGTTGTATACACTTGTGAATGTGTAATACACACTTAATAAGCTCACATGGTTCATGGTTGATTGAATGAATGGTTTGAATGATGAATGTATGTAATGAAAATGAAATTAATGATTTCAATAGTAAATGTGGAAATTTTTACCCCAAATACATTAGTCAATATGTAATCATTCACAAATATGGTTCGAGGTCCTATCGTCTCAGCCTCCTTGATGGTACACCTGAAAAGGAACCTTTGAATTCCATCACCATCATGACATTAGTCACTTAAATATATTTTTCCATCACTATCCTATCATTATACAACTATAATTATTTGGAATTACATGGTCTACCATAAATAATTTATAACTAAGACCTTAAAGATGAGCATGCCATCTCTATTCATCACATCTTTCACATGGAAAAGTTCCTCATCATAAGGAACACTACAATAATTACGTCCATCCTCTTTTTGTCTACCAACTGAAAACATGCTAAAGGGGTACACATGTGCATTGTGTGCACACATATTATACCATCCTCAAAATGGTCTACTAGGTTTTCCCTCAGCGTAAAAAATAGAAATTCAAGAATATATATGGATGCACATTATCAAATATAGCATGATCCATCAAAGGAAAGTTTCCTATACAAATATAAAAATATCCCTTAAAGGACATATATTTAAAAATATAAAAATATCATAGACCACTCCCTCAAAGGATGGCTACCCATGTCATTATAAAAATTCTTTCCACATCGATAAGCCTTCAAAAATTCAAAATGGCATAAACATCCTAGGAAAGCTTCCCGCATCGATCACCTTTCGTATAAAAATTCCTTCCTTGATCATTTTACGTCAATAAAATATAGTTGGGGCATGAGCCTATGCATCCATCAAAAGGAGAACCTAATATCCCATGAAAACTACATATGTCAAACCTTCCCATGTTCTAGAAAGGTATAAAATTCACTTATATATATATCCAAGATCTTACATGTGACTACTTATTGTTAGTTATGTGTTAAATTTTATTACAAGGCTTAAATGAGAAATACCTTCATTATACATTTTCCCATCACACATGTATCAAATCAATTCTAAAAAAAATTAATTCACATATTATTCCCAATCATGACTAAAATACATTTTTATATGCATCAAGACTATTATATTTGAAGGTACATCAACTTAACAAACAAAGTTAACATATCATATATTACCTCTAAAATAACATCAAGATCAACGTGTCAACAACATATCTAAAAATCACATTAAACATAATGATCCACACCTATACATATAAATATCATACCAACATCATATCTCAACATCAGATCAAAACTATCTCCAAATCACATCAAACATAACATCCAAAACGTTACATGTAAATAACTATCTAAAACATTGCATCATAAACATCAATATTTAAAATGAGTCAATAATAGATGAGCCAAAATCATAATCATATATATGGGTATATCAATGTACATCATAATGAGTCTTAAAACTACGTATACAAAATATATACATCGAATATAGGCCTCAAGAGATCCACATACATCAAAACCATCATGTCTGCACGAGTGAACCGAACATCATCACCGGATACTCCCTCAAGAATCGCTCCCCTTCTCACCACCCAGACCTTTATTTGGTCTTATGTGTATCCTTTACTTATCACATTAGACCATTTAAATGGTCCTCTAGTTTTATACATCCATCATCAAAATGACACATTTTCAAAGTATGTTCTTTGTTTTTTGGACCCCAAAACCTATTTATATATACCTTTATCCTATAAATTCTATCTTTATCAATCATGGACTTTGCGGTCTCTCAAAATCCTATTTTGTTGCCTCTTATAATTCATACGTATATAGGTTGATAACCCATTGGTTCCCCTATCACTTGAATTATTGGTCACGTAATCCCACCTTTTTGGTAACATCATTTATACCAAGCATGTGTTTTCGATACACCATGAATTCTCTAGCTTCCTAGAACCTTTCCCCACTGCGTCTTAATAATTCATATGTCTATAGGCCATGAAACAAGTTCTTCCCCTATCACTTGAATTCTCGAGTCATGTAAGCTCGTGTTTGTGGAAAAATCAAGAAATCTATAATAATGTCCGCTTACAAAAAATATGTCCAGGATCACAAAAATTTATCCTTGGTAAGTTATATATGTAGGAAGCGAACCTTTTGGTTCCCTATCACTTGAATTCTTGGTGTAGAACCCCACCTTTGTGGAAAATATATTTATCAAACTTACATGGATCATATATCCAGCTAGGATCACTACCCAGGAGAGGCAATTCCTATGAGTTATAGGTCTATAGGTTGTGAACCCTTTGGTTCCCCTATCATGTGAGTGCATGGTAATGTAAGCCCACATTTTCAGAAATTTTATTTCCATGTTTAATCTTGGGGCATCTCAAAGTGAAAAAAAAATGTAATATAAATCCATATCATTCAACAAACTCTTTCAAACTAATAATTATTTCATTCTTTTGCAATCAACTAAAGTTTGAGGTGGGACCAATTATCTAAGCACAATTCAAACCATCTCACTCATTTTTGTCTAGTAATTTTTCCATCACAAACCACTTGAACAAAGGGGAAAATTTAGATACCGGGATTTCGTCACCTTAAATAACCCTCCTACACCCCTTGCAAATTAAATTATTTAAACATATTATCCCAAAACAGAACTTAATCCACTTCCCTTACCCTAAAAAGTCATATGTTTACCACTTCTAAATCTACTCTAACCCCTATAACCTACCTAATTATTTACCATCTATCTAAACCCATTATTACACCTTTTATCCAACCCAATAACATCCCAACCTCTTTACCTCGCATTGCCACCTATGGAATCCCAAGTTAGAAGTGGTCTAAACCACTTCCAAGTGTTAGGTTATGGAGCTTGTTTTCATGTGAGAAGGTGTTGAAGACTTTACACTAAGAGTACTTGTACACTTTCCACGGTTGTCTCACCGGGGTTTGGGCCCCTATAGGTTTACGGGATGGTTTTGGCCCATGGTTTTGTAAAAGCTGCTTAAGCAATTTTTATTTATATGGTTTTGTGTATATGGTAGGCATCATGTAATATTACAGATGTGTTTTGAATTCAGGTGTGAATTTTGTAGAGTTTGTTGAGCATAGCTCCAAACATATCTAGGTATTATATTGAGAGAGCGGTGACTTGTAATAAAATATGAGCAAGTGATTCTTGGTGGACGTAGCCCAAATTGGGTGAACCACGTTAAATACTCTCTTTGTGTTGTGTTATTTTATTCTACACTTTTATTTGAGATCTGTAATATTTTCTGCATATTAGTTTCTACTGTTACGATTTTGTGAGGGATTATTCCACATATTTTATCCCTTATTTCCTAACACCAAGTTTCTTTCCCCACACGATCTGGATCACCGAGAAATCCTACCGATCATCGAGAGATAAATATAATCCCAAAGAGATTTTTAGGGATCTAGGATTATTGTATCAAATATTTGCCATGTTAGGAAGTCGAAAAGCTGTCTCATAGATATCCAAACATCACTAGTACACCTATCAAGCCATAAAAATCCCCACACAATGCTTTAAGTATCAAATACACATTTTTCTCTGTCAAGGTGAGTAGGTTTCCCTTCTTTCCGTTTCTTTCTATTTTCATATCATATGAAATCACAATCATTCGATTCACAATATTTTTTCATCAATTATTTATGTTATGAATAGCACAAACTTTTCATGTTGACCACGAACAATATATCTAATTGCTAGTGATCTGTCTTATCACCCATGTTCCCTTGGATCACGAGGATAGCTATCAAAATTCAACAATTTATTAGTTATTTCCTTGATTATAATTTTAATGAATTTTTCTCGGGCTAATAAAACTATCTATGAGTATGTATCTTCTATAGATTACTCTTCCTAGTCAATCCCATCAAATCACAGAATTTACGATATTTCAATAATCCAACAACCATTCATGTCGGAGTTTTTGACGAGAACCCATGAGATCACTTTATGCACCATCACATTTACATCAAACTTGAGGATCTTTGAAGAGTAGTTCGAGATCCTTAACAAGATATGAGAAACAACTAATGAGTACTTGGTATGATTACTTTGAAGAATTTGATCCCACTATGAAGTTGAATAGGATATTCCTATCCATCTATAGTTTTAGCTTCCTTATCTTGTATCCTATATATTGTCTTTATCTAATAAAATTAATTATATCAATGAGTTGACATCCTTCAAGGAATCCCCTTTGGATTCCTGGGATCGTCCTTTTCCGAGTAACTTGTTATCCTATCTATCTAATATCTTTTGTTTAGTTTTATTTTCTTATAAGTCTCTTCACTCGGTGAAAGGAGGAGAAATTTCAAACTTCCTAGATTCCATCATCCGAAATTATGACTATCGACACAAGTATCGGTAAACTTATTTATTTTGATTTTTAGGTACTTTTTGCATTTTATAACACTAAAAGAAAACTACTAATACACTTTTTCATATTAACTTAAGTTAATTAATGTTTTATTGTAAAAGTACCTTTTCAAAAATAAGAAAAGGAATTAATTCCATTCCTAGGAAATTTAAAATCCACATCATGTTAAGACAAAAAGTTACATGGGGGAGAGGAAGAGATATTTTGTAATCTATAAATTGGAATGCATTATCCATTCTAAGGGGTTGACAATTTTTAATTGTTGTAAGTTTTTGGATTTAACTATTACTGCAAGAAATAAAAGCTACATTTCTTCTATCTCCTTATTTATGTTCCTTAATTCCCTTGAATTTCCAACTTTCAAGTATTGTAATATTGCACAACAAAGAAGGAACTTTGTGTCCTTGATTAATGAATCTATAGAAATTTTTGTCTTTGATTTACTAGTCTTAGTATTTGTTGCATGGTTGAACTCTTCTAATCAAATGTGGACCTAATATTGTTAATGCATGTGAATTATATAAGTATACTCAAATCATTAACCATCTATCCCTATTTCTCATACTACCCTTTACCTCTTTCCCTAGAAAATTCAACCTTTGTGCACTATACAAGAAATTTTCCACATGTTTATATTATTCCTATGTGATGCCAAACCTAATAGCCACCCCATAGTTTTAGTTAGTTTACATTAAATAATGAGAGCCTCCTCATACCAAATAAGGGGGAGCTAAGCCCCATGGCTGTTGATGAAAACCAATAATATGCACTACGACAAATAATTTCACCTACAATATGAACTAAAATAATTGATTTAATGTGTTGAAAATGTACTATCAACATAAAGATTGAAAGGAGTTATGAACCCCCAACATTCCTTATAATGTTCCCAAAACTAGGTTTTGGTGCAAAGAAGGAATGAAAACTTTTGTTCCCCATGTACTGATCTAAACATACTTATCTTGATGTGAAAATTTGTATAAAACCTCCATACATAGGTGAAAAATGAAAATGTGAAAAAACCTACTCAAATTTCCATTTTTCAAAAACTTGTGGGGGTCAGGACAATAACATACAATTATGACCAAAGTGTACATTTTTGACCATGTCTCATAATTGTAATAATTATGTGTATGTCTACATTTGAGGCTACTTGTACCATTTCTATACATGCAACTACCCCCATAATACTATCTATATTTATTGAAAATGTAAAATAATCTGGATAGATGTTGATTTCACATTTTTAGGAATGAATCTCACCCATTTTAAGTTTTAGATTTTTAATTAAGATACATCAAAAGCATGAATAATTTTACTGGGTGAATTTTACGAGTTAATCAATTTCCAACATTAATTACACAAATCATAATAACACGTTTCAAAGTGATAATTGACCTAAAAATGTTGGAAATTGGTGTTTTCATTGATGTTAATAGGTTTCATTGATGTCAAAATGAGAAAGGAACATGAAGGTTGATTGGTAGTGTCAGTCATTGATGTCATGTATTATGTTGATATTGTTTGGTCTAGTTTCCATTGATGAGGTGACATGGTGTCTTGAGTAGGTATGATGGCTTGTAGGAGTGATGTAGTGTTATTATGATGTATTCAAGCTTGTTTCAGGATCTTGTAGGTCGTAAATAGTGATGAATTAATGAGGTGTTCAACATGGAAGGTAAAAACATGTTAAAAATCCCAGTGAGGAGGCCTAGTAAACTTACATGAAGGAGGATGGTATGACATGATTGATTAGAGGTATATACGATCTGGTAAAGCATTGTGAGAGAATAGTGAGTATGAGGATGACATATTAAGACAATCAAAAGTGTCTCGAGTGTGCATATAGGGTTTGGACATGTTTTCTAAGTCTTCACCTAGATAAATTATTGATCCAAGATGGCCTAATGAGGTGATATTATATTTTTCTAAGCTATGTTTGCAAAGGTGAGGATTGGAAAAGGTATTACAGGTTGTCCTAGATATGTTGAAAAAATATCTGGTCCTAGTTTGTAAGATATAAAAAAATTCCTCAATCAGGTTCACAAATGTGAGAAATATAACTTGATAAGAACTATTTGATGCTCATTAACATGTGTGAAGTTTTCATGGGAGGATAAACTCTTCATGATAGTTGGGGAAGAATACTAGGTCAATGTTCTTGGCATTAGTTTATGGATTAGAGGACATATCTTAATGAATGACTATTAAGAAGGTAATGTTGTCTTAAACCCTCCTCAAACCCTAGTTAGATAACAATGGACAAGATTTAGCTCATTATGGCCTAGAATGGTTTATTTTAAGTTTTTGATGATTGGAGGCTCTACAAGACTCTTTTAACTTTTCTAAGTGGTATTGAGGTGTCATGACAAGTAAATGTACCCCACAAGTAAATGTTAAGTTTCCAAGGAAGTTAATATAGATATCAAGTTTTACATTAGAATAGATGTTTGAGGAATTATATAAGCCATACTACATTTCTAGGGTGTTTTCAAAACAATTTGTATCCCTTAAATGGTCTGTGGAAGTCATTCTTGCATGACTGGTTTTGGGGTAGTTTTACCAATTTTTTGGTGACCTAGTTATAGAGGTGTTCTTGAACTTAAATTTAAAGTAAAGATGTTTGATGTATCTTGTGATGAACATAAGGTCATGAAGATTATATTCATGTGTCACACTTACATGGTTGAGGTGTTTTGATAGTGTTTGAGCTTCATCTTTGAAGACTAGTTTTGTAGGTCATGAACCTGGTAACGATAATTTATTTTAATTATGGTTTCTTGACATGATCTGATGGTCCGAGTTGTAAAATATTGTAGGAGGTATTTAGTGGACTTATTAAACATGTCTTAGTGGTTTAAGAATTATGGTGAAGGCCATTAAGGCCAAGAGGTCTCGAGTATTTAGCGAGAGGGAAATTTGAGTACATTAGGCCTACTTGTGTCCTAATGAAGGATTTGAATTTTTTAGATGATATTTCCAAAATAGTGTGACTTTTGTATGGTTACATTATGATGTTATCATGTTATTTTAATTACATTTTCTCTATGATGGCCAAATGAGATGGTGTATATGATCTTAATACTTGTATATAAGCAAGTTGTTATGTCCTATTTTGTAGTTTAATGAGTATGAGAAAGAGTGAGTAAGAGGTAAGTTTTAAGATGTGAAGAAGGTTTGTGTGACTGTTATCCAATTTTTACCCCTAGGAAAAAATTGGACAACGTGCATCAATCATACCCTAAAAACAAAAAACCCTTTTAGGAAGCATTTTGGGACCTTACATGAAACATTTTGTGTTGAAGGCACATCTGTGGCATTACATGAAATATTGGATCATTTCAGAGTGTTCTCCTATTTTGGGTCTTAGAGGTTAATGATTTTCTTGTAGTGTTGAAGTTGGCCTCTGTGGGCCCACTTTCCACCAAGGAGTGTGAGAAGTTTATTAAAATTGAGAAATCATGTTTAAAAGGTCATATTTTGCTCCCATTAACTCCTCAATTTCGATAAGAGTCATGAAAGTTAAAAAATCGGGGCAGGATCATAGGCCATTGAGCGAGCTGATTGAGTTATACCAAGGTGATAATCAACTCACTTAGTTGACATAATATGTCAGTCAAGTCATTAAATTAATTGACTCAACGAGCTCGATAGTGAGCTGTTAAACAAACTTGTGAACTCACACGAGCTATGAACGAGGTTGGCTCATGGATGAGGAACTAAAAAATAGATGGATCTCTCGGTCAAGTCAATTCAGACATTGAGAAAATTATCTTGATTGGTGAACTCATGAAATATCAATCTAGTTGGAGGGGAACTCACTTTTCAGTCGAGTCACGTAAATGAGGGTGATAGTCAAGTTTATCGATAAGGAAAGCTCCCATAGTTTTCGATGTTGATTGAAATATAAGGCCAAGCTAGCTCAAGTGCACTTGGAACAAACCAAATTGGTGTGAGTGTGGAGAGGCTTAGTGTAAATGGAGTGAAAAGGAGCTCAAATCTCCGAGTTGAGCCTTGCACTGCGTAGGGATATTTCTATGTAAGCCAACGGTGAAGTAGGTTGACCAAGATGGTGGCTCGAGTGAGTCAATTGAAAATTTACGAGGAGGCATTTTGGGTTCGTAGATCTAGGTTGGAGACAATGAAAAACAAGGAAGAGGAGGAATGAGAGATATGGGTGACATGGTTTAGGAGGCCAAGTTAAGCGAGATAAGAGGTTCAAGCTAGAAGAAACACGGTTAGCAAGTTCACGGATTCCACGACGAGCTCGATGTAAATGAAAGCTTGAACTTAGGATACTCGTGAAGTCTTCTTTGTCAAGTTAAGATCGATGTGGCTAAGGCACATTCAGGGAAAAATGTCATTGATTGACTCATCAAGTTATAATTAAACTAAGAGAAAGGCTGGCAAGAGATTACATCGAGCTCAAGGCCTACAAAGTAATATGAGCTTGGTCAAGGATTTGGAAGATTTTAGTTCGGTGGAAAATTCGAGTTTCAATCTAAAATATCAAAGATCAAGTCATTTTCCAAGGAAGAGATCAACTTGGTTAGACGAGTTGACCAAGTTACTCGCTATCCAAGAACCAAGGACGACAAAATAGAATGGTCGTGACAAGTTGCATGGAGGAATGAGATCTTCGAGTGGAGCTTGAGATCGAGTCGATGTTTAAGTGTCTTAGAAAACTTGGTAGAGTTGGCTCATTCAACTGGGCTGAGCATGGTGGGAGTTATGGGGAATTTCAAGAATTTGTTGGTCCATTGCCGGTTAGGTGTGAAAAATTGTGCTTTAATCACGCTCACCATCATGGCCATGGTGATCTCAAGGAGATTAGTGACCAAATGGCCAAGTGGGACTCTGAACATGGCAAAGTGAGATAAATTTTCCATGTCTTGGGTTTCTGATACTCACATTTCCAAGATGTGGAGATTCATGTGAGTGTGACGAAGTGGGGAAAAGAATGATAGTGTGCCAATGGTAAAACTCCACCAAGCAAACGTGCCATTATAGGACCAAGTTTGATGTCAAAGCATCTGACTAGTGCATGGAGGCAGAGAAATGTTCAACAAGCTTGGCAAGTTGTGGGGAGTCCAATTCCATTGCCAAGTTATCATGTGAGTCATCTAGTTACTTGGTTTACATGGTAGGTTTCACAAAAGGTAATGAGGAGGATCTCACTTGCAGATTGTTGACAAGTTTAGCACCGAGTTACTCGGCCATTGAATACATGAAAGGTTAGTGTGAAGCACCCACGCAGGACCTTTGACAAAGTCATGAGTGGTCGAGGTGACACCAGATTAGTTGTAAGAGATTCGAGGTGGAATGCTTTGGATGATAAACATTGCCAAGTCTGAGCTAAGCATACAGGCCATGAAAAGGTTGATTTTAGCTCATATATTGAATACAAATTCGAGCACATAGGGAGGATCAAGTTATGTATGAAATCGAGATGTGAGTCATGCATAAATAAGCTTAGACATCATCACATGGGTAAAGGTGGGATCGTGAATAAATTAAGCTAGAACCTTAGATATCAAGCCATTTGGGAGTTTACTATATGGCTTCTTGAATGAGTTAAGGGACACATTTGAGAATACCAAGACTGTGGCCAAGACCAAGCATCCATCAAGTCAAAGTATGACTGAAATAAATATTCATGGCACCGAGTCAATGAGAAGCTCATGGGTAAGGCACGAAGACATCAAGGAGAATAAAATTTGGGATGTTGTGAGCTCGCTAGGAAGAGATTGAAGGAGTTAAGCTCATAGATCCGCTCACTCGAAAGTATGCATGGTGTAGGAACCTTAAGGATCTTGAATGAGGACATTAGGGAAGACTCGAGTTGAAGAGATCAAGCTTGGTGAGGGAATACATGCATGACACTAGAGAACATTTCGATGAGCTCATGAAGGGGTAAGTAGGGATTATCTAAAGAGAAATAAGATTTTGAAGCTCGAAAATTATGGAGTTGAGCCATGAGATGGGAAGCTCGGTTTGATCTTGGCACCAATTCATTTGAATGGAACAAGCTAGTAAAATGGAATTTGGTGGGGTTAAAGCAAGAGGTGAGCTAATATAGTGCAGAGGATTTCAGTCACCAAGATGGATAACTTGGAGAGAGCTCGATGCATAAGATGGCTTGGTTATAGGATCAGAATCATGGTGAGGAAGGCGAAGCTTGTTGAGTCTATCCAAAAGGAGGAGATTGTAGGGAGTTGCATGAATGAAGGAGCTTTTAGTGGCTCGATCAACCGAGTTAAGCTGGGCTAAATGATGAGCTCGCAGAACTTGGGGGTCTGTGGAACTAACAAGGTGATTTCACCAAGGAAAACCAACATAATGTGCAAGAACTCACCAATCCGTGTGAAAGGATATCGACTCTCGAGCCGAAAGCTGAGCCATGAATTGAATTCACTAAGGAAAACCAACCCTAAGGGGGCCCCACTGGTCCCACCACTTAAAATATTATTAAATTAATATTTTTATACTAATTTTATTAAATTAATATTTTTATTAAAATATTTTAATAAAATTATATTTTATTATTAAAATATTTTATTTAAAATATTATTTTAATTAAATGAGTAGATAAGTACTAGATCCTTCATTAATGAGACATGATGGAATGTTCTTAAGTGGTTCAACCAATTCTATAATTAATGTTGGCCATCATGTGCCTTCATTTTAGGGAGAATTTATGATTTCTCCTCTCTTCTCTCACAGGATTTTTTCTATAAATGTAAGTTAGAAGCTCATTCCAAGGGGTTGGAAATTTTTCAGTATTCTCTCTCTCTTCTGCAAGCTAGTCTATTGTGGATTATGGGGACTTTCAAGCCTCTTTTCCAACATTGTAATGGAAAAATTTCCTCTTCCTCATGTAATGATGCATTGTGCACATGATTGAAGTAATAAAATTGTGTTTTGTGACTAATTATTGGTCCTTTCATCATTCTAGCTACTTCTTTGTGCCTTTCTCATGTATGTAGGTATATTGTGCAACTTCAAGTTTCCACTACATGTTTTGGGAGTTCTTTGCTTATCTGGGAGTCAATATTTTTATGTGGTTGAGTTGTGGTGCTTGTTCATCCTTCTCATTTTCATCTTCCTTCACTGGAAAACTGAAAATGTTTCTAGCAACACCCTTTCTTGGTGCATCACCACTTCTAGTATAGGTTTTATTTCTTACAAATATCTCCCCCTTACCCCCATAAAAATGTTAGCATAGGTCTAGTTAGATATTTTATTACACTAGGAGTAGTGTTGTGTTTAGTTTAGGAAGAGGAAGTTGGCCTTCTCCAAAGGTTCACCTCAAGCCCAAATCCCATAGCTTAAGAGGTGATCCCATGTTACCCAATCACACAAAACGTATTCTTTACATTCTATCCATTTGGAGGGTGTAGTAATTTTGTGATAACATTTTTTGGCACACCTGGTGGGACCACAAGAGTCATATCTTTCACGGTGTATGTATTGTGTTCAATTCATTTCATTAATTTTTTTATCTTAGTAAAATTTCATCCTTGGGAGGTATACCCAAGCACAACTAAGCGAATCCGTTGGTCAAAGTAACCCACTCTCGTGTGTTGCAAACTTTCATTTTTACCCATTTCCATCTAGTTTTCTTCCATATCTTTCCATTTTTCTCTCATTCATGAAGCTGTGCAATCATGGCTTCATTTCCACAGTGGGATTCCCACTTGCAGCATCGAAAAATCTTTCCATCTTCGAGATATTATAATCCACCCCAAACTAGTTTCATGATGAATACTAGTTTGCGCACACATTTTGAAATGAACAAGATGAAAATAAATTTGGTCACCCACCAAACTATGGGGCTGATGAAGAACAATGACATGGAGATTATGGAGGCTATCTTACACTTGAAGAAGACCACTTACGGGACAAGGTTTGAGAGTTGGAGTATAACATGGTGTAAATAAGGATGAATGAAATGACAAAGGAAGCCTAGATTGGCTTTAGCATTCCATACCCCTAGAATGGTCCTATACAATGTGAGCTTATTCCTCAACAAAATATTCAATTCATAATCAAGACGATGACTCAAGTTGGAGAATGGATCAAAATGAGGGATGCTAAACAATGTAATTTTAGTCAATCTTGTCAATGGGAAGTCCCAGCATTACCACATATTAACCCTCTTTCTATGTTTCCATCCACACATTTTTAACTTGAGCCCCATGATCTTAATCTTCTAGTTGCTACCCTGCAAAGTGCAATTCACGACTTCATATCCTATTCCCCCATCCCATCACGAATATTTTGTTCCTCATTTTACTAAAATTCCTTCTTTACTACAAATTCCATCAAGAAAAGAGGATAAAATTACTTCATTACCTCAAGTGGTCAATGAAAGCTGTTGAATCCCTACCCACCCCCTCTTGTATTTCAGAATACATTTTGGAAGGAACAAACAAATGATAGTGGAAAAAAAGAGAAGGATATGGTTGGTGAGACTAGTGAAGGAGAACCTGCAAATAATCTAAAGGAGTGGGCAAAAACTTAACATCAAGCAAAATTTATTCCAAACTAAACCTTTTACAGAGGTCGAAGCTTAGAAATAAGTGGAACAAACTAGTTTTGTACCAGAAACAAATCCAAAATTTAAGAATGAACAATAATAGTCTACCTTCTTAGAATGCACAAAAGTATCCATATTAGTTCCATAACATCAGAAGAGATTGAAGCACCAAAAGTGGGAAAAACAGTTGTAGAAGATAAAAGTTAGCTCCAAATATGCTAGAAGAAGATCATGTGAAAGCCAAAGAAGAAATACTCTCAAGTGTATAAGGTGATTCTAATGAGTGCAATGATCCTAATTACCAGGCATGTCAAGAACTTGAAGCATTAATGGAACATTACATCAGTTTTCCAAGAGCTTCATTGGATGTTAAAATCAGCCACAAGGAGTTTCACGAGACTAAGGAGGACTCAACATTCATTAATACAGATGATGTCATGTAGAGACTTTCAAATCTTTTCCCCTCTCTACCTTCTCAAAAATCTGATTTTTAGATGAATTTGATCTTTTTAATTTCATGTTTGAGAATGAGGAATATCAAGGTGAAGGAGGTTCTAGTTCAGAGGATATCCAGATTGAAGAAGAACCTTTGACACAACCAAAGAATGAAGAAGCAAATTATCTATCAGATTTGGAAGAATGTTTTGATGGACAAGAGCCTATGGAACTTGACAAATTTTCTATTCCGTCACTTATTTTCCAACACAAAGTGCCTAGTGTTGTGGAGGGAAATGCTCAAGAACAACTTGTTTCTCATAATTACCTTCTTGAGCCAAGATTGGAGGAATTGGATCTTCCACATCCCTCATGGAACGAAGAGGAAAATGAACACATGGGAAAATCTAGGACTGATTTAGAAGCATTGAATAAATATTGTCATGGAGAGCTTCTGTTTTCGATTCACGGGACTTGTTTTAGTTAATGAGTCTATGATAGAGGAAAGTATTTTTGAATATTTTTTTTCCCCTAATAATCTTTAAAAGATGAAAATAGGAGTTTGAAATTTCAAATTACATGTCGAATTAGGAGATATCACTGCGATACCATCCATCCATGTGGAAGATCAATTGTTTATAAATGGGAAACAAGAGGGAAATCATGTCGTGAACAACCATCATTTTTAAGGATGTCTTCAACTAGACCTTCTTGTTAAATTTGAAGTTCAGAGAAGAAGGAATATTCAACGGGTTAGACCATGTCCCATAAGGTATTTGGCTTCATTGAAGCCAAAAGAGAAGCCAAAACCAGTCACATTCATTTCAAAATGTGAGGATGAGTTTCAAAATCCCGAGGATCAGTTGTAATGCCTCTATAGGAAAAATTCATAGAAACTAAAAGAGGCATTCTTTCTATTCCTAGTTGATCCCTTGGGGGATTGGGTGAAGAGTTGGGATTTTTTTAGTTTTTCACTATCATTTTCAGCCATGTCCATTGTCAAATCATCTACATGGTTACCCATTATGAGGAAAGGGAACTATTTTGCACAACCAGTTGTAGGATTTTTTTAGCTCACATGTGCCTCTAGTTAGCATAGAGTAGAAATAGGTTTTTTTTCAGTAGAATAAGTTCCTGACACACCTTGTATGTTTCACTTGAAGCATGCATAGTTTTTTATTTTTAGTGTGTGTTGTTTTCCATTGTTTCTCTTGCATAATGTGTCAAATGTGGAAGGTTTTCAGGAGAAGAGAAAATTCAAGTTTCAATGAGAGTTTCATGATATTCAAAACTTAGCATATGATTCATTCAAAATTCCATAGTTTTTTGGGGTTAAACCATATAACAGTGTTGCACATATCTATAATCAGATAAAACATACAAGCAATGAATGCGTAAATAACCAGAAGATAAAATAAACAAGAGAATGATTACACTAGATTTAACTTGGTTCACCCAGTGTGGGATACATCCACCAAGAAATGACCAATATTATTATTTAGTGCTTTACTGAGGAAATACAATGAAGATATACTATCTTCCAACACCTCACAGGATGTTCAATGCTTTTCCCTCACTTAGTTACTCTTACTTGATCCCCAAGAAAACTTACATGCAAAAAAATTGTTATATATCTTCTCTTCTTCTTACTCACCCTTATACAATGCATACATACATATATATCTATTTTGGGTAACTTAACTATGCTTTTACAATCAATAAATCATCTTTAAAATGATTGATATATTACAATTTTCATTAAAAAAACTACAGCACACAGGTAACCATCGCGATTCTTGCTTTGGCCGAGTGCCGGTCACTTCGACTTGGGTGACCGATGCGGTTACACCTGACCGACAAGCGTCGATTCTTTGACATCGAGAACCAGTAACATGTAAAAGAAAGTTTCTTGTGAAGTAATTAAGCTCCATTCTCAACAATCTCCCACTTGGAGATCAATTGATGTACTATATTGTGTATCACCATCCTTGGTTCCTTTTCCTTGGCCCATTTCTTCCTCTTCAAGTCCTAAACTCGAAGACCAACAAAAGCAGAGTGAAGCTCCAACTACTCTCTTACCAATGGATTTATTAGCATATCTGTATGGTTCTCATCCATATGGATTTTCTCTAACTTTAGTTTTCCATCCTCCAACACCTGTCGTATGAAGTGATACCTCAACTGAGTATGTTTCATTCTTGAATGAAATGTTGAGTACTTTGCCAGATGAATTACGCTCTAACTATCACTGTATAATCTGCAATCCTCTTGCTCCTTACCCAACTCTTCCATGAGCTTTCTCATCCATATCATATCCTTTCTAGCTTCTGTAGTTGCAACATACTCTACCTTTTAGTAGACAAAGCCACAACCTTTTGCAATCTCGAAATCTAGCTAACTGTCATTCCACCTATTGTGAAAATATATCCAGTGGTGCTCCTCCTGCCATCCAAATCTCTAGCCATATTTGAATCAACATAGCCACATAAATAAGTATCGAACCTCCATAACATAACTCCATGTCGGATGTCCCTCTCAAATACCTGAGAATCCATTGGACTGCTTTCCAATGTTCTTTACCTAGATTAGCCATAAACCTTCTCACAACTCCCACTACCTGTGTAATGTTTGGTCTAGTACAAACCATGGCATACATAAGACTTCCTACTACTAAAGCATAGGGAACATGTGCCATGTACTCAACCTCCTTATGTGATGAAGGACACTGATCTTTTCTCAATTTGAAGTGTCCAACCATAGGTGTACCAACAAGTTTTGATCTTTGCATATTAAACCTTTCCAACACCTTATTGATATAAGCCTCCTGAGACAAATACAACTTCTTGTTTTTCCTATCTTGGTGAATTTGCATGCCAATTATTTTCTTTGTATCTCCCAAATCCTTCATTGAAAATGTGTGAGCTAACCTTTCTTTAAGTTTACCAATGTCCTGCATACTAGATCCTACAATCAACATATCATCCACATACAATAACAAAATAACATAGCTCCCATTTTCAAGCTTTTTAAAATAAACACAATGGTTAGATTCACATCTCATATAACCATGCTCATGCATAAAATTGTCAAATCTCAAATACCATTGCCTTGGAGCTTGCTTGAGCCCATATAGGCTCTTTTTCAATTTACACACAAGTTTCTCCTTACCCTTGACTTCATAACCAAACAATTGCTACATATAAATCTCTTCATCCAAATCACCATGAAGGAAATCCATCTTCACATCTAGTTGCTCTAAATGCAAATATTCTACTACAAATAAGCTCAATATAGTACGAATAGAAGTCATTTTAACAACAGAGAAAATATTTCACCAAAGTCAATATTTACTTTATGTGAAAATCCCCTTACTACAAGCCTTGCCTTGTATCTTTTCATCCACCCTCTTCTTCCATGATCTTGTAAACCCACTTGTTCTACGATGTTCTCTTACTGCTGTGACAACTTAACCAAATCGATGTCTGGTTGCATTTCTAAGGAGTCCATCTCCTTATCCATGCCATTATCCCACTTTGGACATGGGTCTTATCCTATATTGCTTCTTCAAATCTCTCTAGTTCACCATTAGCGATCAATAATAAATAAAATAGAGGTGTAAATATTTCGTAGGTTTACTTACCCTTTATGACCTTCTCACAGAGTTTGGGGTACCGGAGGCTCAATCTGGACCTCCTGGACATTCCTATCCAAATCTGATAGTGACCGATGTCGGTCACCTCTAACCGACACCGGTTCTATTAACCGATGTTGGTTTGGATCCTCTGTATAACCGATACTGTTTGTTTGATTGGTGATGGTCAAGGGTCAACTGACACCCGATTCCTGTGTAACCTTGTCGGTAATTCTTGTAAATCCAAGAGTTCATTTTCATTCACAAAATTCTCAACCGAATCATCCTTGGGTACCAAAATTTGATCCTTGTACATTCTCTTTTTATTCCATTTAACATTACGACTCCTAATAATCTTAGAATTCTCTAAATCCCAAAAAGCAAAACTGAAATCACGGATCCAAAACCAATGAAAGTGCATCTCTTGGATTTTGCATCCAACTTCCTCCTATTTTCTTTATCAACATGCACAAAATATTCTAAACCAAAAACTTTAAGAAAAGAAAGATCAACCTCTTTTCCGGTCCAAAATTTCTCTCGGTATTCTTCCATCTAGTGAACTTGAAATCCCGTGGTTAATCAAATAAACCATTGTATCAATCGCTTCTACCCAAAAGCGCAAGGGCGAGTCAGAATGTATTCTCATACTTCTAGTACGTTCCATGGTTGACTGTTCATTCTTTCTGCAACACCATTCTCCTATGGTGTTCTTGGAACCGTTCTTTCTCTACGTATCCCATTCTTTCGAACAATAATCATTAAAATCCTTGATCGATATTCACCACCATTGTCAGATCTAATTCACTTTAAATTAAAAATTTATTCATTCTCAACAAGGGCTTTCCATCTTTTAAAAGTATCAAAAACATCATATTTACGTTTAATACAATAAACCCATACCTTTCTTGTAGCATCATCAATGAAAGTAACATAATACTAGGATCCTCCATGAGAAGCTACCTGAGCTGGTCCCCACACATCCGAGTGTATATGTTCCAATTTTGCTCCTTCTTAGTTGCCCCAACTTTGAGAAATCTCACTCTCTTTTGCTTTCCAAAGATATAATGCTCACAGAAATCAATATCTAAATCTTTCAAATATGATAACTTACCCTTAGCCTTTAAGATCTACATTCCTTTTTGACTCATATGACCCAATTGATTATGCCACATACATGCATCTGAATCTAAAGTAGATAATGCAGAAAAGGAATTAGTAATACAAGTAGATAAATATAATGTTCCTACCTTCTTACCTCTTGCCACAAAAAAATCACCCTTGGTGAATTTCCAAGAGTCTCCTGTAAAAGTAACCATGCAACCAGATTCACCTAGTTGCCCTATAGAAATAAGATTCCTCTCGAGGCTTGGCACATGCCTCACATATTTCAATACCCATGTATTTCCATTCTATAATTTTAGATGAACTTCCCCTTTACTAGTAATACTACAAGGTTCATCACCACCCTCATAAACATGCCTAAAATTTCCCTGGACATAATTTCTGAAATAACCCTTATTAGGGGTTGCATGGAAAGAAGCTCCTGAATCTAAAACATGTGATTCAATTCTATTATCTAAAGAAAGAATAAGAGCATATTGCATTACCTCGATGTAGCAAGATTTTGTTCTTCACCTTTGTCTAGTTGTTGGCTCTCTTTATCCTTTAACCAACAATATTTCTTTACATGTCCTTTCTTTCCACATTTCCAACAAGTAATTCCCTTACTTATGGATTTAGATCTACTATCCCTTGAATTTTATTTCCCATTACTACTACTCTTGGATCTCTCTTCTTCTTCCCTTTGCTTTCTACATTCAAAGCATTTTAGATGAGGATTCCTCTATACTCTTCTGTGAATTTCAACATTCAAGATTATACTAACCACATCATAAAAATTCAAAATATTATTAGCAGATGTTGTATTACTAACAACCATTACCAATTTATCCCAACTATCAAGCAAAGAACATAAGAATAAAAGTGCTTTCACTTCATCATCAAATGGTATAGCAACCGATTTTAACTGATTTACAATAGATCAAAAATCATTCAAATGACTAGATGCAGATCCACCTTCATGCATATTAGAACTAAATAGTTTCTTCATCAAATAAAATTTATTTGAAGCACTAGGTTTTTCATATAAATTAACAAGATATTTCATTAAATCTATTGTAGAAGCCGCTTCGTAATATTGGAAGCCACGAGATGTTGCCAGGCTCAATCTTATAGATCCCAAAGCCTTTATGTCAAGAATCTTCCATTCTTCATCAGTCATCTTCGTAGGTCTAGACTTCTCATCCAACGGTAAATATAAATCTCTTTGATATAGATAATCCTCAATCTACATCTTCCATAATTGATAATTATGATCGTCAAATTTATCTACCTTGTATTTTTTTCTTCTGCCATTGTTGTAGCTCCCACTCAATCAAAAAACCCTCTATGAGTAAATCTATCAACACACAAAACCCCCAAACAAAGCTCTAATACCAATTGTTGGGGTTAAACCATATAACAATGTTTTACAGATCTATAATCAGATAAATCATACAAGCAATGAATGCGGAAATAACTAGAAGATAAAATAAACAAGAGAAAGATTACACCATATTTAACGTGGTTCACCTAGTGTGGGCTACATCCACCAAGAAACAACCAATATTATTATTCAGTGCTTTACAGAGGAAATACAATGAAGATCTACTATCTTCCAACACCTCACATGATGTTCAATGCTTTTCCCTCACTCAGCTACTCTTTCTTTCTCACCAAGAAAAATTACATGCCAAAACAATTGACATATATCTTATCTTCTTATTATTTACCCTTATACAATGCATAAATGCATATATATCTATTATGGGTAACTTAACTATGCTTTTACAATCAATAAATCATATTTAAAATAATTGATTTATTCTAATTTTCATCAAAAAAACAAAAATTGCGTCACACAGGTAACCGTAAGTCGTCGATTCTTGCCTAACCGGCGCTAGTCACTTCACGACCTAGACTGACCGATGCTAGTTACACCCTGACCAATGCCGGTTACTGTCAGAACCAGTAACATGTAAAAGCAAGTTTCTTGTGAAGCAATTAAGCTCCATTCTCAACAAGTTTGTCATAAATGCCAAACATTCATCAAATCCATTCTATTTCCTACTTAGCATTGCACGAATATCTAAGGTGACCAATGCCGAGGAGACTTGGGATCCATCACAAAGAAAAAGATCAGTTTCGGGATGAAAACATTGATTCCATACCCAATGGATGACTTAAGGCTATTGGAATCATACTTAGGAGAAAATCATTCCAAGAGGTTAGAAAAATGTTATCTAATTTTTACCCCTAGGACAAAATTGGACAATGTGGGTCAATGATACCCTAAGAATAGGAAACCCTTTGAGGAAGCATTTTGGGACATTACTAGAAATTTTTTGTGTTGAAGGCACATCTATGGAATTACGGGAAATATCATATAATTTTGGAGTGTTCTCCTATTTTCGGTCTTAAAGGTTGATGATTTTCTTGTAGTGCTGAAGTTGGCCTCTATGGTCTCACTTTCCACTAAGGAGCGGGAGAAGTGTACTAAAATTGAGAAATCATGTTTTAAAGGTCCTATTAGAAAATAAATGCATGATCATAGTCCATCAATTGAGCTGATTAAGTTATACCAAGGTGATAATCAACTAACTTAGTTGACATAATATGTCAGTCATGTCCATAAAGTAATCGAATCGACAAGATATACGGTGAGTTTTTCAAAAGCTTGTGAACTCGCACGAGCTATGAACGAGGTTGGCTCATGGATGTGGAACTTGGAAATAGATGGCTCACTCAGTCAAGTTGAGTCAGACATTGAGCAACTCAACTCTATCACCTGATCTCATGAAGCATCAATCTAGTTGGAGGGGAACTCACTTCTCGATCGAGTCACATAAACGAGGGTGATAGCTAAGTTTCTTGATAAGGTGAGCTCCCATAGTTTGGGATGTCAATTGAAATATAAGGTTGAGCTAGCTCAAGTGCACTTGGAACAAACCAACTCAGTGTGAGTGTGGAGAGGCTCGGTGTAAATGGAGCAAAAAGGAGCTTAACTCTCTGAGTTGAGCCATGCATGTAGGGAGCTTTCTATGTAGGCCAATGGTGAAGTCGGTTGATTAAGATAGTGGTTCAAGTGAGTCAATTGGAAGTTTTCAGGGAAGAATTTTGGGTTCATGGATTTGGGTTGGAGAAAATTAAAAATAAGGTAGAGGTGGAATAAGATATATGGGTGAAATGGTTTAGGAGGCCAAGCTAAGAAGCTCAGAGGTTCAAACTAGGAGACTCACAGTCACCGAGTTCACAGATTCCATGACGGGCTCAATGGAAATAAAAGATTGAGCTCGGGAGACCCATGAAGTCTGTTAAGTTGAGATAAGATTGATGTGGCCAAGGTACATTTAGGGAAAAAATTTAGTGATCTTCTCATCGAGTCAGAATTAAACCGAGAGAGAGCTAGCGAGAGAGTACATCGAACTAGAGGCATGGAAAGTAAGATGAGCTCGGTCAATGTTTTAGAAAAGTTTAACTCAATGGAAAAATTGAGTTTCAATATGAAATATCAAATATTGAGTCACTCACCAAGGAAGAGATTGACTCGGTCGAGTCGAGTTGACCAAGTCACAAAGAGTAGGCAAGGAAAAGGATGAAAAAATAGAATGATCGTGACAAGATACATGGACGAATTAGATCTTGGAGTTGAGCTCGAGATTGGGTTGATGTTTAAATGTCTTAAAGAAAACTTGGTAGAGTTGGATCATTCAACCTGGGTTGAGCATGGTAGGAGTTATGGGGAATTCTTGGATTTTTTTGGTCCATTTCTAGTTGGGTGTGCAACATTATTCTTAAATCTCGTGCACCATCATCACCATGGGGATCTTGGGAGATTAGTGACCAAATGGCCAAGTGGGACTCTAATGATGGAAAACTAAGATAAATGTTCCACATCTAGGGTTTTCGATACTCACATTTCCAAGATGTGGATATTCATGTGAGTGTGGCCAAGTGGGGAAAATAACTATGGTGTGCCAAGGGTCAAATTTTGCTAAGAGAATGTGCCATTATGGGACCAAGTTTGATGCCGAAGCATCCGGCTAGTGCATGGAGGTAGAAATGTTCAACGAGCTTGGCGAGTCATGGGGAGTCCAAGTCCGTCACCAAGTTATCAGTAGCGTCATTTGGTGACTCGGTTGACATGGTATGTTTCATGAAAGATAATGAGGAGGATATCCCTCGCAGATGGTTAACGAGGTTTAGCATTGAGTTTCTTGGCCATTGAATGCGTGAAAGGGTGGTGTGAAGCATCCACGTAGGCCCTTTGACCAAGTCATGAGTGGTCAAGGTGGCACCAGATTAGTTGTAAGAGATTTGGGGTGGAATATTTTGGATGATTAATGTTGTTAAGTCGAGCTAAGCATACAGGCCATGATGAGGTTGATTCTAGCTCATGGAGTGAAGACAAATTCCGAGCACACATGGAGGATCAATTTTTTCATGAAATTGAGTTCAAGTTATGCATAAGTCATCTTGGACATCATCGCATGGGTAAAGGTGGGCTCGTGAATACAAGTGAGTTAGAAGCTTAGCTATCAAGCCATTTGGGGAGTTTACCATATGGCTTGCCGAGCGAGTTAAGGGACATGCCTGAGAATGCCAAGACTACAGGCCAAGACCGAGCATCCATCAAGTTAAAGTATGTTCGGAAGAAATATTAATGGTATCGTGTTAATGAGAAGCTCATAGGTAAGGCATGAAGACCTCAGGGAAAAAGATATTTTGGGATGTTGAACGATCTCGCTAGGTAGACGCCGGAGGATTTAATCTCATAGATCGGCTCACACATAATTTTACATGGTGCGGGAACCAGAAGGAGATCAAACAAGGAGGTTAGGGAAGAATCAAGTTAAAGAGATCAAGCTCGGTGAGGGAATACATGCATGACACTTTGGACATGAGTTCGATGAGCTCGTGAAGGGGTAAGTAGATATTAGCCAGAGAGAAATAATATTTTGAAGCTCGAAGCTCATGGAGTCGAGCCATGAGATGGGTAGCTCGGTTTGAGCTCAGCATTGAGTCATTTTAATGGAATGAGCTAGTAAAATGAAATTTAGTGGGGTCAAAGCAAGAGGCAAGTGAACATAGTGCAAAGGATTTTGGAGGTGTGCTTGATGCATAAGACGACTCGGTCATAGGATCATACTCATGGTGAGGAAGGTGGAGTTCATGGAGTCTAGGAAAATGGAGGAGATTTTTAGGAGTTACACGAATGAAGGATCTCGTAGTGGCTCGGTGAAATGATGAGCTCATAAAACTTGGGGGTATGTGGAACCGACAACGTAAGTTCACCAAGGAAAACCAACATAATTTGGAATAACTCGCCAATCCACGTGAAAGGAGCTCAACTCTTCAAGTTGAGCCATGCATTGAATTTTCCAAGGCAAACTAACCGTAAGCGGGTCCCATCGGTCCCACCACTTAAAATATTAGTAAATTAATATTTTTATACTAATTTTATGAAATTAATATTTTTGTTAAAATATTTTAATAAAATGATATTTAATTATTAAAATATTATTTTAATTAAATGAGTAGATACGTACTAGATCCTTCATTAATGAGACATGATGGAATGTTCTTTAGTGGTTCAACCAATTATGTAATTAATGTTAGCTATCATGTGCCTTCATTTTAGGGAGGAATTTATGACTTCTCCTCTTTTCTCTCACGGAGTTCTTCTATAAATGTAAGTTGGAAGCTAATTCTAAGGGGTTGGACATTTTTTAGTATTCCTCTCTCTCTTCTGCAAGCTAGTCTATTGTAGATTATGGGGAATTTCAAGCCTCTTGTCCAACATTGTAATGGAAAACTTTACCTCTTCCTCATGTAATGATGCATTGTGCACGTGATTGAAGTAATAATTTTTTTTTTTTTTTTGAGACTAATTATTGGTTATTTCATCATTCTAGCTACTTCTTTGTGTCTTTCTCATGTATGCAGGTATATTGTGCAACTTCAAGTTTCCATTGCAGGTTTTGGGAGTTCTGTGCTTATCTAGGAGTGAAGATTTGTATGTGGTTGAGTTGTGGTGCTTGTTCATCCTTCTCATTTTCATCTCCCTTCACTAGAAAACAAAAAAATTCTAGCAACACCCTTTCTTGGTGCATCACCAATACTAGTATAGTTTTTTTTCTTACAAATCTCTCCCCCTTATCCCCATGAAAATTTTATCATAGGTCTAGTGAGATATTTTATTACACTAGGAGTAGTGTTGTGTTTAGTATAAAGAGGAATCGGGTGTTCTCTAGAGGTTCACCTCGAGCCCAAGTCCCATAGATTTACAAGTGATCCCATGTTACCAAATCACACCGAATGACCTATTTACATTTCGACCATTTAAAGGGTGTAGTGATTTGGTTATAATAATGACCATCAAGAGAAGGAAGAGATTATGTAGTTAAGTGTTAACATGTGGAGATCATATCTTTATTAAGGATTGATGACCTAATTGTTAGGTTGTGGAGCCTGTTTTCATGTGTGAAAGTGTTGAAGACTGTACACTAAGAGTCTTTTGTACACTTTTCATGTATCCTCGTTGGGGTTTTTTTAGGCGTAAATTTTTTGGCCTCGAAAAATTACACCCGAAATATCGGAAAATGTGCTTTTCTCATATGGGCGAGTTTTTTTGACCCATAGGTTTATGGGACGGGTTTTTCCCATGGTTTTGATACCCACGGTTTTGTAAAACTGCTTAAGTAGTTGTCTATTTATATGGTCTTATGCATATGATAGATGGACAAGCAAATGTATTGCAGATGTGTTTTGAATTCGGGTGTGAATTCTGTAGAGTTTGTTGAGCATAGCTCCAAACGGATCTGGGTATTGTATTGAGAGAGTGGTGGCTTGTAATAAAATTGAGCAAGTGATTCTTAGTGGACGTAGCCCAAATTGGGTGAACCACGTTAAATCTTTGTCTCTTTGTGTTGTGTTATTTTGTTCTATAATTTTATTTTAGATCTATAATAATTTCTGCATATTAGTTTCTCTGCTGCGATTCGTGAGGGATTATTCCGTATATTTTATCTCTTATTTCCTAACAATTGGTATTAGAGCCTGGTTTGGTTTCTTTGAAGTGTTGAATCGCAGGAAAGATTTTAGCTTGAGTGGGAGCTATGGCAGATGAAGGAAGATCTAGGGTTGATAAATTCAACAGGCGAATTTCAGTCTTTGGAAGATGCAGATGGAAGATTACCTTTATCAGAAGGATCTTTATACTCCGTTGTCTGAGAAGGTGAACAAACCCTCGAGTATGAAAAATGTGGAATGGGATTTGTTGGATCGGAAGGCACTTGGAACGATTTGACTAAGTCTTGCATCTTTGGTATTATTTAATGTTTCAAAGGAAAAGACTACAAAAGATCTAATGGATGCATTAGGGAAGTTGTATGAAAAACCCTCTGCCTCTAATAAGATATTTTTAATGAAAAAGTTGTTTAATATGAAGATGTCTGAGAATAGTTCAGTAGTAGATCATTTAAATGATTTCAATATGGTAGTGAATATGCTAGCTTTGGTTACAATAGAATTTGATGAAGAAGTTAGGGCTTTATTAATTTTGTGCTCTTTACCTGAGAGTTGGAATAGCTTGGTAATGGCGGTAAGTAACTCGGTTCCAGCTAACTCGAAGTTGAAGTTTGAGGATGTTGTAGGGGTGATTCTAAGTGAGGAAATGCGAAGAAAAATCTCTGGGGAATCTTCTACTTCAGGGAATGCTTTGACAGTGGAAACTAGAGGGAGACAGAAGAATAGAGGAAACCGTGGAAAATCAAAAGATCGGGCAAGGTCAAAATCCAAGAACAAGATTGTATGCTGGAATTGTGGAAAGCCTGGGCATGCAAAGAAGGACTGTTGGGAGCTTCGAGGATAAGAAGAAACAACAGGAAGAAAACAAGGAGGCAAATGTGGCAATGGGTAATGTATGTCAGGATGCTTTGATTCTTTCTTTGTACAATATTACTGAATCTTGGGTTTTAGATTCGGGGGCTTCTTTCCATGCTTCTCCACATAGGCATTATTTTGTTGATTATGTTCAAGGAGATTTTGGGCATGTTTTTCTTGGTGATGATGAGCCTTGCAACATAGTTGGAAAAGGTTCTATTCAGGTTAAGATGCAGAATGGGAATACTTGGCTATTGAAGGATGTCAGACATGTGCCTACATTAAGATGAAATTTGATATCGGCAGGGCAGTTGGGAAGTGATGGTTGTACTGTGATATTTACAGTGAGACTCTTGGAAGGTTACCAAGGGTGCTCTTGTGGTGGCAAGAGGTAAGAAGGTTGGAACCTTGTATTTAACCACTGATAGTACTAATGATTGTAATCTTGTGGCTTCAGATGCAGATACAACATTATGGCACTATAGGCTCGGTCATATGAGCCATAAGGGCATGAACATCATAAAGAAGAATTTGCCTGGATATACAGAAACAAGTTTGGATTTCTGTGAGAACTGCATATATGGGAAACAAAAGTGAGTAAGGTTTCTCAAGGTTGGACCTACAAAGAAAGAGAGTAAGTTAGAGATGGTGCATTCTGATGTGTGGGGGCCAACTCAGGTATCATCTCTTGGGGGTTCAAGTTATTATGTTACTTTTATTGATGATGCAACAAGGAAAGTTTGGGTTTATTGTATTAGAAACAAATCTGATGTATTTGACACTTTTGTTAAATGGAAAGCCTTGGTAGAGAATGAAACAGGTCTTAAGCTAAAATGTCTCAGGTCAGATAATGGAGGGAGTATTGCAACAATGAATTTAATGATTACTATTCTAAGAATGGAATCCATAGGCAAAAGACGGTTCCAAGAACTCCGTAGCAGAATGGGGTATCAGAAAGGATGAACAGAACAATAATGGAACGTGCTAGGAGCATGAGGTTACATGCAGGACTACCTCTTTCTTTTTGGGCAGAAGCGGTGAGCACAACTGTGTACTTGATAAACAGAGGACCCTCAAGTGCCTTGGATGGAGGCATACCTGAGGAGGCTTGGTATGGTAAGAAAGTTGATTATTCATTTCTTAGAGTCTTTGGATGTGAGGTGTTTGTTCACATAGACAAGGATGATAGGACTAAGCTAGAGGCTAAATCAGAAAAATGTACTTTCATTGGTTATGGTGGTGATGACTTTGGATATAAATGTTGGAGTATTAAGGACAAGAAAATCATTCGATCTAGGGATGTGGTCTTTAATGAGAAAGTCATGTATAAAGCAAGCGATTCTACAGGGGAAAAGCGGGAAGAATCCAAGAAAGAATATGCATGCGGTAGAGGATCTTCTGGATGGGAAAGTGACACATGAATTAGTTCAAGAACCCCTCAACAGGAACCCCAAACTCCTATATTGAGGAGGTCTTCTAGGGTAAGAAGAGAACCTAAACATTTTTCTCCTTCTCTTTATTATTTATTACTCACTGATAGTGGAGAACCAGAGAGCTTTGATGAAGCAATGCAGGTAGATGCCAGGAAGAAGTGGGAGCAAGCCATGGATGAGGAGCATCAGGCTCTCATGGAGAACCATACATGGGATTTGGTAAAGCTACCCGAAGGAAAAAGAGAATTATAGAATAAGTGGGTGTTTAGATTCAAAGAGGAAGAAGGAGGTAAGAAAGATACAAGGCCTAGTTGGTGGTCAAGGGTTTTCACGGAAAAAGGTATAGATTTTGATGAGATTTTTTCTCCTGTAGTAAAAATGACTTCTATCAAAACTGTTCTTGGAATAGTGGCAGCAGAAGACTTGCACTTAGAACAATTAGATGTAAAGACTGCATTTCTCCATGGCGATTTGGAGGAGGAGCTATATATGTAGCAGCCAGAAGGATATGAAGTCAAAGGTAAAGAGGAGATGGTGTGCAAACTGAAGAAGAGCTTGTATGGCCTGAAACAAGCTCCACGTCAATGGTATAAGAAGTTTGATAGCTTCATGATGGAGCAAGGTTATATCAGATGTCATTCTGACCATTGTGTGTATACAAAGAAATTTGAGGATGGAAGTTATATTATCCTGTGTTTGTATGTTGATGACATGCGTTGGTTGTAGGTAAAAACATGCAGGAAATAAAATTACTCAAGAAGCAGCTAAGTGAATCCTTTTCTATGAAGGATTTGGGTGCAGCCAAACAAATCCTTGGTATGAGGATATCTTGGGATAGGAAGGAACGGAAGCTGAATTTATCTCAGGAAGAGTACATTAAGAAGGTCTTGGAGAGGTTTAATATGCAAGATGCTAAACCGGTTGGGACTCCTTTGGCAGGCCATTTCAAGTTATCAAAGGAGCAATGTCCCAAGACAGAGCAGGAGAGGAACCAAATGTCTAAGGTACCTTACTCATCAGTATTTGGTAGTTTGATGTATGCTATGGTGTGCACTAGGCCTGATATTGCCCATGCGGTGGGGTGCTTTGTGAGTAGATTTATGAGTAATCCAGGTAAAGAGCATTGGTAAAGCGGTAAAGTGGATCCTTCGATATTTGAGAGGGACCATGGGGATAGTTTTGTGTTACAGTGGATTAGACACCACTTTACGTGGTTATGTAGAATCATACATGGCTGGAGATGTAGACAGCAGGAGGAGCACAACAAGTTATATTTACACTGTAGGTGGGATAGCAAAGTGAGTTAGATTTCATGACTACAGAAGTTGGTGGCTTTGTCAACCACAGAGGCTGAGTATGTTGCTGCCACAGAGGCAAGCAAAGAGATGATTTGGTTACAACAATTGCTTGAGGAGTTGGGGCATAAGCAGGAGGAATGTAAGCTGCATAGTGATAGTCAGAGTGTTATACACCTAGCTAAGAACTCTGCTTTCCACTCGAGGACAAAGCATATATAGTTAAGGTACCATTTCATCAGGACAACTTTGGAGGAAGAGAAGTTGAAGTTGGAGAAGATTCATACCAGTCATAATCCTGCAGACATGATGACCAAGGTGGTCACAAGGGAAAAAATAAAGTTGTGTTCAACTTTGGTTGGTCTTCATAGAAATTAGTGAAGGGTTGAGAAGCTTGCTAGAGGAAAACTAGTCTCCAAGTGGGAGATTGTTAGGTTATGGAGCTTGTTTTCATGTGTGAAAGTGTTGAAGACTGTACACTAAGAGTACTGTACACTTTTCATGTAAATTTTTTTAGGCCTAAATTTTTTGGCCTCAAAAAATTGCACCAAATATTGGAAAACGTGCTTTTTCTCATATGGGCGAGTTTTCTTGACCCATAGGTTTATGGGATAGGTTTTTCCCATGGTTTTGATACCCACGGTTTTGTAAAACTACTTAAGCAGTTGTCTATTTATATGGTCTTATGCATATGATATATGGACAAGCAAATGTATTGCAGATGTGTTTTGAATTCGGGTGTGAATTTCAGCAGAGTTTGTTGAGCATAGCTCCAAATGGATCTAGGTATTGTATTGAGAGAGTGGTGGCTTGTAATAAAATCTGAGCAAGTGATTCTTGGTGGACGTATCCCAAATTGGGTGAACCACGTTAAATACTATCTCTTTGTGTTGTGTTATTTTGTTCTGTAATTGTATTTCAGATCTGTAATAATTTCTACATATTAGTTTCTACTGTTGTGATTCTGTGAGGGATTATTCCACATATTTTATCTCTTATTTTCTAACACTAATCATCTTGGTGAAGAAATTATTGAGTGAAGAAGCCTATAGATTTGAAGAAGATTGAAGGAAGGAGTGTTAGACAAGTCTCATCATTAGTTGTCATGGCAACATTATATAGGTGAAAAACAAGTTTAGGTGGTTGATTTTGTCTTTGAGTAATCTAGGGTATCAGTGTCTCCATATACAGTTGATGCTCTACTAAGTTCAAGGTTTGGTGTTCCTTGTAGGGTTAGTACTATACTAAATCTAGGTGTTGGTTCTCCATGTGGGGTTGATGAATCACTAAACTTAGGGTTTTTTTATCCTTTTGGTGTTAGTGTGATGTATAGAAAAATTAGTATCTTGAGAATATATTAAACTTTCAATAGGTTACAAACAACAACTTTACTCAATCTCTACATGAGAGGATCAACCACTACACAAAATGATTAAGAATCTTAAAAAACTAAGTTATTATCACCCACAAGAAATTTACCACCTCAATCTTTTGGTTTACACTACTTCATAAGATTCCATTGTCATCATTTCATTCCTCAAATATATCATTCCCTATTCATATTCACCTTGTATTCATCTCACCTTAATTTACTCTTGTTCTTTCTCCTTTGGTATTTTGTTCAAGAGTCCAAGTTTTAGATTCTTGATCCTTCAATGGTCCTTAGGTCTGTTCCCTTACTCATACACCTCACAACAGAGTTATAGTTACCATATAATGCACTAAAAGTAATTAATGTCACTTTACTCCTTTGTTTGTTAAACTAGCCTCCTTATGCCCTCAAGACATAGTAGTGTGAAACAACCATGCATATATATTTATAGAGGTTCCCAGAAGACATCATAAACTTAAATAGTACTCTCTTACCATCCCTGATATTCTTCCAAAATCCCAAACTTGAACTCCTTGTGTGACTCCTTCTAACTCACTTTTGCATTTCTTGCTCTTGAGGGACCAATTAACCTAGGGCAGTCTTGCAACTTACATAACTTCTCTTCCACATGGACTCAATACATAAAATAAAAATTTTGAGGACCCATTATCGATTACCTTATGCTAGATAAGTTTCAATTTCTATCTCAAAAGATAAATATCACTTCCTTTGGTAAATTACCCTCTAAATTAACCCTTGCATGTGTTTTATCACCTCCTCCTAAAATGTCATGAAAATATGTAAATGCAACCCTAGGTTTTTCAAAATTTCTTCAAAATACCCTTCTAGGATGCCTCATCATGATAACTTCATAAAATTAGAGAAAAATAATTTGTCTAAGGCCTTGAAGGAAAACCCTAATACTTGTCATGTTAAACCCTCATAAAGAACCCGATGTAGGTATTTTTCCTATAACTTTCCTAAAACTTGTATTCAAAGCTCGATATTTGGTATGGAGGTCTTTCTTAATATTTTCCATGAAGTGAAATTACCAGTGAGAGTTCAAGGATTCAATAACATGTGAATCCATTGGATTTCTTCCTCTTCACCTGTATATGCACACATTTAGGATTGTGAATACTTCCTATCACTAAACAAGAGTAATATGTCTCTTTATTTGAGTTGATACTTTTCATTTGAATACTCCATGAATTATGCATTTCATCAACCTCACCCTATGTCCCTTTAAGGGTTGGTTTTTCATTTGATTATCATGCATAGTCCTACACTTCAGCATATTCTAGATTGAATAAAAGCTCCATAAAATCCATCACTCCACAACATATGTAAGCATTCATCCATGTAAATACACTTCATATACCTATTCATACATGCACCCACTAAGAAAATTGTCAAGGTTCCACCCAATAGTTTTTTGCAACATACATTATGCTTGAGATACCTCTAGTCTCGGCCAAAATAGAGTATTTATTACCTTCTTAAGCCAAGATAACTACATGCAAGTATTAGAAACCCATAATCAACACAAAGTATCAAAATTTAGTCACGAGAATAACATACATGACAATCATACCAGAAAAAGAGAGCATTACTTCATAAGATAACTCATATATATGCTCAAACAGAGGTTTCACAACCCCATATTATGCATTAATATATATTTTTGACATTTTCATCCTTCGTTCTATTTCTCCTTTCTCCTTTCACGAGGATTTGTCTCTCAAAAATAACTCACACGCTATATTCTAATTCACACTCATGCATGTATCTACTATTTTCATGTATCTACTCACTAAGACCATCATTTTTAACTTTTGGAATTCCCTTCACCTCCTAGACTCATAACTTCAACTCTTTAGTTTATTTTAAGTATGTTAATGATGTACTAAGAAAAAAATACTCAATGTACACCCTTATTACCTATTAATAAACCTAAAACAATCTAACCAACACCTCATTCTCTTATAAATACCCTCATAATGGAATTACATATTTTGTAGGAAAATTTCCCATTTGAAATTCAATTTTCCTTGTAGTCATTATTTTACCCTTAATACTTCTTTCTAACCCCAAGCATACTTGGCCTATAATCTAGCATACGATTGGCGCTCACCGAGGTGCATGTGGGAGTCGAGCCCTATTTTTATGTGAGATTTGCAAGAGAGTTCTACTATTAATGGAGGATTATTTGTAGAAACAGAAGTACATTCACTTACTTTAAAAGGTAGAAGATGCAACTAATAGATCTACACATTAATGCATCACAAAAGCTAAATGACATTATAAGAAGTATAATAAACCAGATCGAGTCATGATAAGTCATATAACATGAGGGTTTACACCCATAAATAAGATGTATGTAATAGAACCATATATATTGAATTAACGTAATCTCTACGGTAGCCATGTTACATTCAAAAGGGTCATCTTAGACCATATATATTAAATGACAGAGACTTAACTCCTACAAACCTCTCTGATATGAGATCCTAACTATAATTTTCCCCATTCTATCCCTTGTTACAAATCCTAGTACCCATACATATGCTTATGGTATCCCTTACAACCCTTTAGCACTAAGTACTCTAAACCCTAGCATTACTACAACACTTTGTTACTCTCCTTCTCTTTATTTGCATTCTCTATGCATTCTCTCTACATTCCCTTCATTCCTCCATGTATTTTTTCCTGTGTGTTCCATTTACATATATATCCTCTACTCCTAATCAATGTTATCCAAAATTCACCCCCCAGGGTAATTTTGATAACATGCATCAGATTATTCAGTCCCGAGCAAGTAGATTGATTCAAGGCCCAAAATCATGAAAATCGGCTAAGTCCTAGTCAGGCAGTCTACACAACATTTGGGACAGTTGGGACGTCGGGACACATGGGCACGAAAATTTGAATCAGCCGAAAGAGGGAGAAAATTTCTTAAGTCTTTGTCCGCATTGCTTGGGACATCCGGGACAAAAGTACGCGAAGGACACGGATCGGCGGTTTGGCGCAATCGAGTCCATTTGGCGGTTCGAGATATTTGTCCCGAGTAGTTCGGGACGGTTGGAACAAGAGTACGTGGAGGATGCGAACCAGCCGGTTCAGCTGAAATAGAGGACTTTCGTTTGGGACATCGAGAAAAAAGTATATGCGGGACATGAAAAGCCGAAAGAGCCGAGAGCGAATGGAATCTTGCCACGTGTCTTCGCCGCAAAGAGGGACAAGGGAGCCCGAATCGGGAGGTTTGGAGAAACTTGTCGTGAGATGGTTTGGGATATCTCTGGGCCAAAAGTACGCGAGGGACGCATGGGGCGTGAAAATCCAAAAGATCCGCCGACAATCGTAACGTGCCACGTGTCAGAAGGTTGAAAGCTGCTACGTGCGCCCCTCAGGCCCGAACCAATAAAATAGTTCCACGTGTCCCAGTTTAAAGGCCCGAAAGGAATTTTCAGAGGACACTCCCATGGATGAATTAGAGCCCGACACGTGTAATCCAAGTGGCGGTCTGCGCGGGAAAAATTCAATATTTTCCCGCCGACCCGTTTTACTTTATTTTTGCCCTAAATCTTCAGATCACCATATCTTTCGATCCAGAGCTCGGATTTTCACGTTCTTTATATCAATGGAAAGCTGGAGAAATTCTTTGCACGATTCTAGGGTCAATCTTGCATTTTGGTTTAGTTTGGAGAGAGAAAAATCAAGAAACGTCTTTGACGCGTGGTAATGGCCAGAACTGACATTTCAACAACCAGCTTTAATGCAAAATACAGTTCACCGCTCTTGCCAGGGTTCTCACCCACCACCATAATGAGATAAACTAAATGCGACCTAGAAGTGGTTGGGGTAGATCTGACTTTCCTCTCTCTTCCCTCTCTCATTCTTCCTATATATTGTAAAGAGGGGCTTCTTTCTAAGGGTTGAACATTCCTGTTTTGCCCCTCCCTTCTTCTCTTTATCAGGCGAATTTGTGGAGTTCGAACCTCCCATTTGAAACTGTAATGTGACTCTACCTCTTGGAATTTTGTAGTGTATTGTATCAATCTTTGGAGCAAGTAATGCATGTCTGTGGATGATTCTCAACCCTCTCTGTGTTCATTTGCATCCTCCTGGTCTTTCACTGCAAATTTTGTTATCTGTGCATGATCTTGCATCACATTTGAATGGTTTGTGTTTATTGGCAAGATAGGTGTTCTTCATTCCTCGGTGCATCACCTCTGTTAGCTTAGGTTTATTTTTATGCATCTTCTTACCCTATCTCCTTGGCAAGTTAGATTAGGTTTTGAGTAAACCCTCTGCATTTTTCGTGTGCATCTGAACAGAGGAATAGGAACCAGCCTTCTCTGGAGATTCCTTTCTCATTTTTGCAAGTCCCACACTTGGAGAAAGGATTCAATGTTGTGCAATCACACTGGATGCCTGAACATCAACTTAGAAACCTGATTTGCATCCAGGGGTGCTGTGATTTTGCACTAACACTAACCTAAGAATATTTTTAAATAAGATCATTGACCACGCCATGACTTCTCTTCTTAGAAGATTGCATGTCTAGTGTCGATGTGGTCCTCCATTTTGAATGCTTATCCTCTTCAAAACCTTCCACTAACTATAATGATGTTTCGGGAATATTCCCTTTAGAGAATATCCTTTTCTTGACCTCTAAGGTTCCAAGCTAGAACCTTATCCACTCAAAGATGCCCTGTCGGGTCCTCACATTTTCCTCAAGTGACCCGTGATGGCGGTTATGGATAAGTCCTTTAAACCATTGTTCTACCTCTTGTGGACACCCTAGTTTCACTTAAACACCTTTTTCTTGTGCTGTTTTCCCTAATTTCCCTTCTATCTATTGATCTTGCATGCGCGCCTCTTAGTACCTAACCAATATTTTAGGGTCTAACACTTCATTCTTAACTTTCTCTCTCCCATGACTTCACACCTCCACAGGAACTCCATGACCTCATAAATATGAAGCTTTGCCTTTGAATTCTTTCTATTGATGCTCCCGCATCATAATGCCTCACTATTTTTAGGGGTTGGTGTTCTTTTTGGGTTGGTTCTCAACTAAATTTGATTCATTATTGTAATAAAGCTTTGTACTAGTCGCTTTTTCTTCCCTATAAGGGTTTCCACATAAATTTGGTGTACTTGCATTCTTTTGTTCTAATGTTGCATTCTCATGTGTTTGATTAATCATTTTTAATATATATGTTAATGATGCTAAAGTGTAAGTAAACAAATTTTTTAATACACACCGATTCACTCCCTCTCGGTGGTTGTGCTATAACAATTGGTATCAGAAAAATGCCTCTAAAGAAACATTTACAAATTGAGGTGATCATATGTAGAAAAAAATGGGAATGCTATGGAGTTTTGTGGATAAAGTATTGAAGGAGCATATAGATTTCTCAAAGAGTGTCATGGACAAAGAAGAACAAATGGTGGATAAGGAAAATCAGGTTGTTGGACATAGTATCATTATCATTATCATTAATGTCAAGTGACATTGATGTAAAATAGATTCTCTCTTTTCATATGATTCATCATGAGGTGTCGATCATCAATAATCATGGATGTTTATTGGTAGTGTCATGTTTTGGTGTCATTAAGTATTATATTGGTGAAGTGGCATGGTGTCTTCTTTGGGCATATGAGTGTGCATGGTTTAACTTGTATGAACTCATGAGTGAGATCTAGTGGTACAAAATATTTCTATGGTGTCTAACATGTTCCAATAGATGTGTCCGAGGTGTATGATTTTTGTAATATGGCGAATAGGTTAGGTTCCAAGAATATTGTGTTATAGCAAGACTAACTAGGCCTAGTCCTAGACCTAGTGCATACAAATGGTATGGTAACATGAGGTATTCAGTAGAGAAGACATGTATGAGCATGTTATGATTTTTTTGACATTTTATAACATTTTTGGAAGGTGTTAAAGGTCATGGTTTAGGTGTATGATGCATTTCGAATGTCCTTACAAGCAATATCTAGAAGACAAGGCAAGTAAGCCTTAGGTAGACCAAATATCATGGTGATTTTTAGAGGTGAGCAAGCATGAATTGGAAATCATGGAGGAGGTCATCCCAAAGGTGTATGCAAAGTTTCAAGTTAGAGGTCAAAGGAGGAAGCATGAAAAGTTGTTTTGAGATCTATCGATCTCTTAAAATTGTCTTTCCCAGCTCAATGGTCAACTTCAATTAATCACCCGTGCGTGTCTACTCTGCATGGAGACCTAGGATTTTTGTGGATTTTATGATGTATATCTAAGAATATTTCTTGAGTGGAATTGGTTCATTTGGTCTTCATACTTTTATGAATTAGTTTTAAGAAGTGACGTGAGTTTAAACCCTTGTAAAAGCCTAGTTTCAAAGTAATGGAAAAAAATTGAAGTATTTGGTCTCCAAATGGAATGAGAATGCTAGTATGATGGTTAGGAATGTATATAATTCTTTAAATTTCATCTTGGTTGTGGTGTAATGCTCTAGGTGTGATGGTAAGCTATAGAAAAACCTTAATTTTGTGAATGTTTACATGTACAAGTATGCATTGTAGGGTTCATGAAGTGAAACCAATTGATTCCTCAAACTCGGGATGTTTTCTAAATGTAAATTACAAGATTTAGATAGGTTACGTGTAAGAAATGAGACAATTTTTTTCCCAAAAGTTCCTATCACTAATGGCCTAAAGAGGAAAACATCAATCGTAGAGGTCCAAAGGGGATTGTGATGTTTTGCATTGTATAGAAGGGTTATATGAACATGGATAGGTTTTTAGATCCCATATTATGTTTTTGAGCTCGTGGTTTGATCAAAAGAGAATTTTTCATGTTAAAACCCTAATGGCCTAATCAACTTAATTAGGCTTTCCAAAAGGTGGTAGGATATGGTATGTATATGTGAAATTATTATTGTAAGACATGAATGTTAGTGCATGAACATGTTGGTGGATTTTCCATTAAAGTGTTCCAAGTAATGGAAGTTCCTAAAAGTTTCCCTAAAGATGTTGGAGATCAGATAGCTCAAGACTAGTTCTTAATTCCTAATAATAGGATTAAGAAGTTTCAGAGAAGGAAGTTCTTTGGGGTCTTGTTCCCTGAATTGAAGGTTACCATGAGTCTTGTGAGTTACCTATAGTCAAGACCTTTCTGTTGATATGACATATGTTCCTTGGAGAGATTTTTGGTGTGTAAATTTGTTCATTTTTTAGGACTGGTTTATTATTTTCTTAGAGATAATGAATGAACCTTGCCAAATGGAGTGATCTATGTTGAATATAAAGGTTGTAAACTTGTTTATGCTTACAGATAGTGTTGAGAGGATGTTGATGAAATGTCTAGAGCTAATGGAGTCTTGACGGAGCTAACTTATGTATTTGAAGTTAAAATTACGACTGTTGGAAGTGAAGACTAGTGTTTTAGGTCTGGTTATGTGTTATTTATGTTTATAAGGATTATGCCAACCTAATGGGTCTTGAAATATAAGTTTTAAGGTCATGTAATGTGTATTCATGTTGTTTATGATTAACTTTACATGGTCCGATGGTCTGTTATGACCTAGAGTGGCTTATGGCATGAGTCATGTATAAACGTAAGTTGTATTTTCCCATTTGAATTAGTTATAGGAATGGAGTTTTGAGCGAAAAACAGGACGTGGGTTAAGAGGTAAGAGGGCTCTAGATTAGAGAAGATAAGAGGCATGACAAGTTGAGTAGATTAGATGAGTATATGTTCAATATCATATGAACTAATCAATAGTCTTTGGTGCATAGATGAGAAAAAAGGAAAGAGAGTTGTTTGAGAGAGATTTGAGTGAAGAGGGAAGAAAAAGTGATCATAATCAATTAGTTGAGAAACAAGTTATCAAGTGATCTTCATATTCATGTGGTTAAGTGGGTTCTTGGTCACCTTAGGTGGTAATAGACTCCTTGTAGAGTGTGTTCTCTAATAAATAGGGGTTGGTGCCTTAGTAAATTTGTAGGGGTTGGTGATCTTTATGAAGTGGGTTATTTTCTAAAGGAATATTTTGTATTTAGTAATATATACAAAAAAATTATCAGTTTTTCTTCCCTTGAGGGTTTACTATATAAATCCCTTCTCATTGTTTGAATTTAATTATGTGCTTGATTGTATGTGCATTGTTTCATGTTCTTAATTCTTAAAGGTTTATTATTGTGCATAGTTGATTGAATTTTTTTTTAAATGATTGATTGTTAATGCTTCCAACACATGTCTTAGAATATAATGATATTTTAATAAGTACAAGGTGTGTAAGTTCATTCAATGGATATTATTTTTCATGTAATTTGTTTGGCCATAGAGCAAGATATTGTAATGAGAATTTATGGAATGATGAAAGGAGTTATAATGTGCATTATTCAAGAGAGTTATACAATTGTCATGATAAAGGACACATTGCAAGATTTTTTCCTAATAGAGCTAGGAGGTTCTCAAGTCAAAACAAGAATATTGAGGATCTAAGAAGGTTGTTTCATTGTTATTTTTTTAGGTGCAATGGATTTCGCCATAGGCTAGTTGAATGCATATAAAAGTTTGGATACCTAAGATGAATAATTCTTGATCATTTTAAGTTTAAAAACCTAGATGAATCATTTACAAAGGTTTTCTAAGGATTAGAAGTGGAGGAATGTCAAGAAATCTTGTTGTCTGCATATGTTGACAAAGAGAAGGAGAAGGATGAACCAGTTATTAGGAAAGATGAGATTCATTAACAAGAGGATGAACCCAAGATATTCAAGAACAATAAGGTGTTTGATTTTTTTGGTGATGTCAAGGAGTCTAAGATAGTGAATAATATTAAGAAGTCATACTATATAAATATGAAGAGGGGGAATCTAAGTCAATCAAGTATGTCATGAGAGTGGATATTGTAGGTGGAGTGAAGGAGAAGGTTGATAAAAATATCAAGACCAAGAATATTTCAAGGAGAGACTATAAGTTTCAAAGTTATAGGTTTATTAAGAAAAATACATTGATATTTGGGAATCTCTCAAGTTTATGTTTTTATAACCTTATGACTAGAGGGGTGTCTCTTTTATACTTCATAGAGGGATTCTCCAAGTTAGTTGAAGCACCATGGGGTTTTTATTGCAGAGATGTATGAAACATGGCAAGTTTTGTCAAGGTATGTGTTGTGCTTTGTTTTCTTGAATGAGTATGCATTAATGTTATAGTTTACAAGTATTAATTATAAGGATTGCATAATGTTAGATTTGTGTTTATCTTTGTACTAAGAACATATATAGTTGTTCTAGATTATTCATGAATATAGGGGAGCCTATCAAGTTCCTAACATAAGTACATTGTACCAAAATTGGTACATAGCGATATAGATGCATGGTAGGTGGTTTTTTATTGTCCTGTGACAACTTAAAAATGTTGTAATGTTGGTACATGTGCTTCAAAGCAAGGGGGCTTATATATCCTTTGTTGTTGGGATGTTAATATGGTAAATGGTATTTATTTTTTCATATCATTGTGTTGCAAATATATATGCTTCAAAAAGGTGCTTGAAGTCTCAATAGGTGGTTTGAAAATTTAGAAGTGTGTCATATGCATGACAGGGCATAATTTAGTGATTTATGACCTAATATAGGTCTGAAATGTAATTGAGAAGCTTGTGATGGAATAATATGGTTTGATGATACTTATAAGTTCCAAAGTGGGACTATGGAGATGTGTAGTAGGTTTGAGTTGACCCAGTAATAATGATAGGTTAAATTATTTAATACATATTTGAGCATTGGAGAACCTTTTTAAAGGTTTTTGACAACTTGGAGTTTTTTTGAGTTATGTTTGAATGTTATAGACATATTGCAAAGAATTTTTATTAACTATTTTGTCTATTCTTAGAGTTATCTTGTACTGAGAGGTAAATAAAATATGTGTGAAGGAATATAAGAAGATATACTAGTTGAAGGAGTGTGATAAACATGTTTAAAGCTTAAGGCAATGTCTTGAGACCTAATTTTTGTCTATATCTCTTGAGAGGTGAATATTGGTTTGTAAGACTAGTATGATTTTGAGTTATATGGCATATATGATTATGATAGACCTAATATAGACCTACAAAAGTGCTAAAAATACAAACACATAGTTTGAAAATTTCAAAGGTAGCAAGACAATGTGAACTTTTGAAATCTGTGCATGTCGACAAAATGGAATCATTAAAATTAGAATATGATGAAGATGTCTTGATGAGATTTGTGGAAAAAGTAGTATTTGTTATCACTTGAAGGATGAAGATGCATGTTATTCCTTGTGGTTCTCAATATAATTTTTCTATCTTGGAATAAGGTATTTATCATTTTCATATGGTCTAAGATACGGTTTATGGGCACATGTCATGAAGACAATGAACAACTCTTGTGTATTATTTTGAGAATATTTCTTTAGGTCTGGTTTGGAAAGATTAGTGAGGTTTTATCAGTTGATATTAAAGGATTCATAGACTCTTGGGGAGCCATTTTGTTTTAGAGAAGATTTTTTTATCCCATGAAGGAGGTATGTTCTTATGGATAATTTGTTAGCTTATTGAATTTGTAATATTTGTGTGCCTATATTCATCCATTGGTATGATTTTTACATGTTTTGCATTAAAAATGGAGGAGGTTCTAGTGTTTTTGAAAATTTATATAAAGAGCATGTGAATATGTTTTTCATGGTATTACATTTGGAATTAGTCATAAGGTATCTAGGTATAAGGAGGAACTAAGCGAGCTTCATGAGCAGTGAGTTATGCCTAGAACATATGTAAGGTGCCAATACATGTTGAGGATGATGAGAGAGATGAGATGTGGTATATGGTAGGTAAGCAAGATTTCCATTATTTTATTCATTGATAGCAATTTGTAGTGAAGAATTTGGTCTATTAGCATCAAGAATATTATTGAGTTAGGATGTTCATTGGTATCAAGGCATATGGTTACCTAGTCAAGGTGAGTGGCTTCATGAGTTCTTGAGTTAATTTATAGAAAGTATGCATTGAGAAATGGGGATATTGTCAACTTTGTTTGATCTTTAATGTTTGGCTGATGTTTCCAACCAAATAGCGATCCTAATGTGATGATAGGAGAAGAAAACTAAGGTATTGCAGGTATGATTATTTTTCATTAATGTCGAAATGGGGAGAATGATTTGATGGCTTGAGAGATTGAGCTATATGTGTTTTCCATCACCGACAAAGGGGATATTTTTGGAAATTTGGGTTGTCATTGATGTTAATATGTGTCATTTATTTCAAAAGGATAAAGGAACATGAAGGTTGATTAGTAGTGTCAATAATTAATGTCATGTGTTGTGTTGAGATTGCTTTGTCTATTTTTCATTGATGAAGTGGCATGGTGTCTTGGGTATGCATTATGGCTTGTAGGAGTTATAAAATGTTGTGATGATGTCATGAATATTGTTGAAGGATCTTGTAAGTGGGAAATATTTATAATTCATGAGGTGGTCAACAAGGAGGGTGTAAGCATATTCAAAAATCCTACTTAGGAGGCCTAATCAACATACATGAAGGAGGATGGTATGACACGATGGATCGAGGTATGTATGAGATGGAAAAACAACTTGAGATCATGAGGATCATTAGGATGAAGTGTTAAGATACTTACAAGTATCTCAGACTATGTATACGGGGTTTGTACATGTTTTATAGGTCTCTACCTACACCTATTCTTGATCCTATATGGCCTAATGAGGTGAGATGATATGTTTCTGAGCTAATTGATAAAAATTAAGCATTGGAAAAGGTATTAAAGGTTGTAATAGAGGTGTTCACAAAGTTTTAAGTACTATTTTGTAGGAATTAGCAATATATAACATTTTTTCCTCTACCGAGTTCACGAAGTGAGACACCCTCGAGAAGGATTGTTTGATGCTCATTTCCATGTGTGAAGTGCTAATGGGAGGATAATATCTTCATGGTACTTATACAATCGTCTTAGATCAATGTTCATGGTATTATTTTGTTGATAAAGTGGCATAACTTTATGAAAGATTGTTAAGAAGCTAAGGTGGTCTTAAGACCTCCTTAAACCCTATTTAGATAGTGATGGAGAAGATTCATCTCATTATAGCCTAGAATATTTTTTCCAACCTTGGTTGATGATTATAGGATCTATTGTAATCCTTCATCTTACTCCATGTGGCTTTGAGGTGTTATGACAAGTAAGTGCACCCTATAGTAAATTGAAATTTTATGAAGAATTTGATATAGCTCTCAAGATTTGCAATGGAATAGATGATTAAATGTATGTTTATGGAAGTATGGGATACATAATACATTTATGGGTATTTTTAGAAAAAAATTATCCCTCAAATATTCTATGGAATTCATTCATCCATGACTCGTATTTGGGCAGTTTTGGCAATTTATTGTGACCTAGTTGTAGAGGTGTTATTGGGAACTTAAAGTCAAAGGGAGGATGTTTAATGAATTTGGTGATTACCATGAGTTCATAAAGTTTTTATTCATGTGCCATACTTGCATGGTTAATGTGTTTTGATAGTGTTTGATATTCATCTTTGAAGACTAGTTTTGTAGGTCACCGACCTAGTAATGATAGTTGATTGTAACGGTTGGTTCATGACATGATTTGATGGTGCAAAGTTGTAAAAAATTGTAGGAGGCATGGTGATGAAATGGTTTTTAAAAACAAAAATATTAGTAAACTTTAAATATTTTTTTAACCTCAACTACACCCTCTCTCTGTAAATGAGGATCATACACAATACACTAGGATGGCTTAAACTTGTAAATATGAGCTATTTCACACCATGGGTTCTTAACAAACTCAAAAATATCTTTCATGAATATCTCCTTGTATGGTTTTAAAATAAATAGACCCTTAAAATATAATTGAATTATTTTTTCAATACTATACCCTCTAAGTTCCATAGCTTAAATCCTCAAAATGCGTGAGATATACTCACTTGACTAGATAGACATTCTGTCAAACAATTTGTGTGCATCCTCAGTCCAGCTAGGAAAATGCATCATAAATAAAATATTACTGATTATAAGGGAAAACTATTGAAAAACCATCTAAAAAATGATGTTATAACCCTATGGTAAGAATTTCAAGTCATTTGGATTTAAAATAAAAAAGTTATTCTTGTTGTTATGAAACTGATCATTAACTTAAAACACAAAAAATAGAGTAATATTACCTTATCATTGTATTTTCATACAAAACATGATCTTCCATTCCTTTTTATTCATCCTAAAATTAGTAATGAATTATTCGATAACTCCTATCCTCCTATATTTTAATTCCATCATGCCTCTAACTCTTAGAAGTGTAACTCCTTTCCTAAGACTCATCATGGATATCATTCTATGACTTTTGAACTTCCCATTTTCTATAAGTGCCACTATTATACTAACTTAAGATTTTTAATTACTTACTCCCTATGATGACTTATTAGACTTTTCCAAGCCACCTAATAATCTCTTTAAACTCCTTTAACCCACTTTACAAGCTTAAATCTCCATTTCCATCCTTTTACAAATTCAAACCTCATTTTGGAGGGAAAAGTGCTTACAAAGGAAATTCAAAATTTTGACTCTTTTCCCCTCTTACAAGGACTCATTCAAACCTCCTATGGACTCTAACACATCCTAAAACCTCAAATTAATGACTAGAATATATATTAACATCATTATTGTTCTTTTTCCAAGATGCTCATGCATCATACTCCCATGATGAAAAAAAGACTACAAACTCTTTGTTGGTTACTTATGTCTTCATATTCATTGTTTGTATTTGATATTATTTCCTTACTCCCAATTTCCTTGCATTATTCATAACAACCATGGTCCCATGTAGTTGCATTTTGTCTTCCATGTGGTTTGACATTGTTCACCTTCCTCTTGAGTTCCATTCATGCTCTCCTCATTTTCATGCTTCCATCTTCCATACTTGCATACATGTCACATCCCACAATTTTTGTTTGTTTCATCAAAGGGATGAGTTGTAAATTAAGAGTGGGTTATAAGATCTGAATAATAAAAAATGTTGTGTAGATATATATGCAGCCACACATACATATGCATATCCTGAATAGGATATGCACACTTACTTGTAGTTGCATGTATAACAACGAAAAAATTTTTTTCGTTCAAAACTCATAATGCACTTAAAATTTATGACTTTTTTTTTTCCATGAGAATTTTACGTACTTACCATGTTGTGAGAAATAACTATGGTACATGATGTAATTTTTGATTCTTTGTATCGGCAATAAATATTGTTGTGTTCATTGCCTTGTTGAATGAGATCGAAGAAATTGGGTATGGGCATGTTTATTATACCTATCATTGATATTATTATTTTACATGTGTTTATTGTTGATCTTGATAAATTTTAACTTGGTTATGATATATTATATTCATTTTATGGTTTATTTCACTTACCATAGAATGATAGTTTGTTGATGATTATGGTGATTTGGTATTAACCTTTTTGTGAAATGTCAGCTATAAATTGTCTAGATTAGAAGAATCCTTCTCACCAAGGATAAATATCTTGCCAAGGTAAAAGTTCAAGCTTGTTTCATTAAGGTAAAAATATTGAAGTTGGAAATGATATTGATAGTAAATATAAATTGGTTATTATCATTGTTTTCATGCTCGATCTTAGATCTCACCATGGAAAATTAATTAAGAGAAGATTCTTGTAAGTAACTATGTTGGACCTATACCCAGTAGTATATTAAAATGGTTTGATAATGTATAGGCCTCTAGCCATATCTTGGACTTAAGGTATGATTTATTTATTATCATTAAACCTAGTATTGGGTAGCGTTTGTTATGTATTGCATGGAAAACCAAGGAATATGGTGGCAATTTATTAAGCTTGTTGTAAGTATATATAAGAATAATTTAATAAATGGTGGATTAAATCCATTAGTCCTCAGTATCAAAACTTACTTTATTAGGTTGTCACCTTTGAATGATCATAACACTAAAATAAAGGATAATAAAAAATATCCATAATGGTCTAAGACCATGAAAATGGCATGATAATGTTAAACTTGCATAGGGCTATTAATTTTCAATGACCATTTTCTAATTGCATCCATATGGTCAAAGACCATACACACCTTGCATGGAAAGTAATTAATTGTTTTAATTGATGGTTGATCATCGTCTTGGACCGATCGACCTCCATCCCGCAAATAAGGTTAGTTCCTGTGATAAGTGTATTTGTTGACAACCTTAAGGAAAATATTTAATGGTTGATTTAATAATCCAAAGCCATAGTACTTGTCATTTAATTTTTATGATGATACTAAGGTAATTTGTATATTGTTTTAGATTGTTGAGAACCTAAAAGGGGTAGACCACATTTAAATGGATGAAGTCAATTAATAGGTTTTAATATCAAATACTAGTGGGAAATAATTAAAGGTACTCCATTACCTCGGATATGAAAATACCATGCAATAGAATTTGGATTGAATGCGATTAATTCTCAAATTAAACTTGAGTTTCTCGACTGTTCAAATATACCAAAGGTTGAGTTACCATGCAAAGCCAAAAAGGTTTATTATGGTTTGATTGTTTAAAAATTATAAACTCTTCCACTCGACCAAGAATGAAGGGAAAACAATGCAAATTTTGAGGAGAATTATGTGGCGCTATTCTAATAAATGCATTTAATGAGCATTCAAATATCTAGAACATGGTGAAGCTTCATGGAGAAGCTACCACCTATACATGCAATGTGGGTTTATAATTTTTGTTTAGCTCTCTGAGAGAGCCATGTATGAATTCTTTAGATTGTTTGGATATTGTTAAGCTCGGTGGAGAGCTATGTATGAGAGTTTTCTATGAGTTATGAGAAGTAATATGTAGTAGATAAAGTTTGGTATTTAGATGAAAGGAATAAAGAGTGTTATCTAGTTTTGAGGTTGGAGATGCCTTTTGGTTCAAATGGCATGAATAATGTCTTTGGGAAGAAAGTGTAGAGAAACTATTTCACGGGCATGAAATATCTATTATGATCTTGCTCTTTTATTTTGACATTAATTAATAGGGTTTGTATTATTTCTCTATCATTTTTGTGTGTATTTTGAAAACAAAAATGTTAAAATGCATTGATTTAAGTGTTTTCTTTATTGGGTTCTTATACAAATTTATAAAGGGAGTTATGAAATGTGTTGATTTATTTCCATTAGCACGAATTAGTAATCCTTATTTAATCTGGTTTTGAAATAGGTCGAATGGGGTTTGATCATTCAGTTTGGTAATGGACGATGTATCCTATTCATGTCGTGATTTTGACCTAACTTAGCAAGTGGGTAATGGGGGTGATATATTTTCCCCCAATTTTTGAAATTCCCTTATACGTAAAACACCACTATGGGACTTTGAAAACTAGGGATTGCGTAGGGGTTATAATTTTCCAACCTAGAACAGACTACAAGTTTGATCTAGAATGAATGAATTATCTGGATTGTTTTCGTATTTATGAGCTTAGATAAATCCTTATCCCATACGAGTGGGTAAAAACAAATCGTCTCTCAAAATGACATTATAAAGAATGGATGGAGGATGTGAATACGAGCACTCCTTTATTCTAGTTTTAGTTGGGGCTGATGGTTTTAAGCTCAATATGAGTTATTATTAATGTTTTAAGGATTAAAGTTAATAGGATCACTTCATACTTAATTTATTTTATGCATATAAAGACTATCCTATCAATACAAAAAAAGAGAATTTGCATTATGATCCTATAGGTTAAGATGTATGACTATCCATTTTTATGGGACTATGAATTCGTAGACCTAGAAGGTTGTCTTGACTAGGAAAGAAAATTATAAAATACAAGGGGCTTTATGAGTTATTTACTATGATAGTCAATATTATGATTTGACGAGTATACACTATCATGAGCATTTGATTGGTTCATGGGTCTAAATATGCCTATTAGGGACATCATAATGAGTAATAAATCTTCTATTGATATCCTAAATAGCTATATTGTTTAGAGTTAGGAAATTCTAGAGATGGTATAGACATGAGAAAGTGAAGAACTTAATCCTATTGGAAAGGGCCTAGTTTTTATAAAATTGTTGTAATGATTCTTTTATGAAGGACATATTTGGGAAGTCATAAATATATATTGAATGAATTATTATGATGTTTAGTGGGAACATTGAATTATATACTTAGGTTCACTTCATCTATTTGGTTATTATGACTTGTTTAGAATTTGATTATATAATTGAGTTTGAAATAATCCTTACTATATTCACTCTTTTCAGAATAAAACATCATGATAAGAATTGATATTCTATGTCAATTCAAGATGAATTGATCATGTTTTAATATATTATCATGCAAATTACTGATTACATTATCCTATCAACACTTCTTCTTTTAACGTATGTTATGCACGAGAGGTTACTGTAATAAGATACACATTCTTTGTACCATAAAAAGGTTTAACCATATGATATAGTGGGTATATTTGTAAAGATTGTTTGAGGAGATCAAGTAGGATCTAAACCCTTGCAATTTCACATGGTTATCATAGCTTTTCTGGTTGGATTCTAAACATTAATTAATGTTGGATTGATTTTCTGAAAGCTATTAATTATTGAAGGCATCAAAATAATTACTAATGCTGGTATACTTTAATGGTTGTAGTAAATGATGTTATTGATTTCAACGTAATATGAATACATTTATAACTTGTGTACAGGGTTCATTTTAAGAGACCTCTTGGAAATCGGAGGTGGAGAATACCTGGCGAATATCCCCGGAACTAGTTTCGTGGGAAGGTGAATTTTTTGGGGGTTGTATGAAAAAATTTCGCTTGATTGTCAAGTGGTGCGACAGAAGGCTGCAGACACACGACGGGAGATTTTGCTGTCGTGCGACAAAAAAATGTAATGACGTGCATCAACAGACCTCTTTGACGCGCATCAATGAGGTCTGTTGATGTGTGTCATTGTATTTTTTTTTCACACGATAGCAAAATCTCTCTGCCGCGCATCTGCACCTCGACTCGCTTCTCATCAAAAAAATCTCCGTGTCGTGCGTCAACAAACCCTTTGTCATGTATCTGCTATGTGTCAATATCTGTTGTACCTCCTTGTCACGCGTCAACTATCTGTCAGTGTCGCGCGTCAACAAATAACCCTCATTGACGCGCATCAACAGACCTCTTTGATGCGCGTCAACAAGGTTGTTGATGCGCGTCAATGCATTTTTTTGATGCGCGACAACAAATATCTGTTGCGCATGACCGCTGCCTTTGCTTTGCGCATCGAAAAAATATCCATGTCACTCGTCAACAAACTCTTTGTCATGCGTCTACTATGCGTCAATATCTGCAGTACCTCCTTGTCACACGTCAACTATGCGTCAGTGTTGCGCGTCAACAATTAACCCCATTGTCACACGTCTACAAACCCTCCTTGTCGCGCGTCAATAACTTACCCCCTTGTCGCGCATCTATAATACGGGATATATCATATTGTTGAAAAATGTGAAGTAGAAGTGTTCTACCTAGTGAATAATCTAGGTTTATATAGGGGATATTTTTCAAGGGTAGGCGAAGCTGACCCCTAAAAAAAATTAAAGTGTAATTTTTAGGCGAATAGGTCACTGACCCACGCCAAAAAATTCACCTTTTCAAAATTTTCAAAAATGGAATATTCGCCACTAAAATTTTCCCTGCTTGTGTATGTTGGAACTCAAATTTTGCATATTAAATTTGTTGAAGACATAAATTGTAATAAATGGGTTGCTAAATAAAGAGTTAAATTTTTTTCCTTAATTCTAGTGAAATAAAAAGTGGTGTTACAATACACAAACAAGAAAAATATGTTTCTCCTCATATATTATGCTTCTCCTCACCCATATAAAGTCTATCCACATCATATAATTATCATGTTTCTAGTAAAATAATATACTTTCTTGACCTATCACCTGCATATTCTCACCCATCTTCATACTATGATGTCCTATACATGTGTTTTCTTCACCTTTGCTTACATTTTGTTCACCGTGTGTCCAAGAATCCAATGTCTTCTTATCAATACTAACATCTTCCACTTGTCCATCCAAATCATCTAATAAATTTTATGAAATATCAGCCATAAAACTTTCATCACATTTTTACTCATTGTCATGTTTGTCATTTTCAAATGCAAAACTAAAATATTCTTGAAAATGTTCAAGGAATTCACCCACAAAATCATCAATAACCATCAACAAATAATTCATTTTTCTGAAATTTTTGCATACTTTTCTTTCTCCACTGCTTTCCCTACGAAGTCCGAATGCTTTCCATGAGTTCATCTTCTTAGTTCTGCATTTCATCTTCATTATTATTCTTTTTAACCTTGTCTTCTTTATTTTATTATTTTCTTATCTTATTTTCTTCACCCTTAATCATGCTCTTCAACCGATAACTCTAATTTCTCTGTACAATCTCCATCACGGGGCATTTAGCTTTCTTTTCATTACAAAATATAGTACATACATTGGTTTCTCCTTCAATATTAGCGTTATCTTCTCTATATCTACTCTCAAATTCTTCCCTCTATTACCATCCAATCTTCATGATCCATCTCCTTGTCTTTATTCTTGGATTCATATCTCTTCTTCTTCTCTAAATATTCTTGTGTCATCTCATAGTTAATCAAGGTATCCATAGCTCTTTGATTGCTTCTTCTTGATCTATCTTCATAATTACAATTTTGTTTCACCTCGCCCTTCTCTTCAACACCTCACTTTTCCTCACTAGGTATTTTGGTGTCTTCACTATTTATTTTCAACTTCTCACACTTCTCTTCATCTATCACTTCATTCACCCCACACTCACACCACACTGTTAGCCACAAAAGCATGCATTTAACTCTCAAAACTAAATGACAACAATAAATATCCATGATCGATACCAAATGATGCTATGATTTAAAAAAACCATATCATTAAAATTTCAAGAGTTTTTGAACCTCAACTACACCCTCTCTCTATAAATGAGGATCATACACACAACACTAGAATGACTTAAACTTGTAAATATCATCTATTTCACACCATGTGTTCTTACCAAAATCATAAATTTATGTCATGTATATCTCCTTATATGCTTTTCAAATCAATAAAATCTTACAAAAACCTTGAAATTTTTTTCAATATTATACCCTCCAAGTTTCATAACTTAACTCCTTAAAACATGTGAGATATACACACTTTACAGCACAATTGTTTTTTCAAACAATTTGTGTGCATCCTCAGTCCAACTAGGAAAATTAATCATAAATAAAAAAATTACTGAGCATCAAGAAAATTATTGAAACCCCATATGAAAAATGATGTTATCATCCTATGGTCCAAATTTAAAGTCACTTGGATTTAAAATGAAAATGTTATGCTCACTTGTATGAAATACATTATTAACTTAAAACACAAAAATATGAGTAATATTACCTTATCATTATATTTTCATTTAAAACATGCTCTTACATTCATTTTTATTCCTCGTACCATAAGGAATGAATGATTCACTAACTCATATCCTCCTATATTCAAATTTCATCATGCTTCTAACTCATAGAAGTGTAACTCCTTTCCTAAGACTCATCATGGCTGTCATTTTCTAACTTTTGAACTTCCAATTTTCTATAACTACCACTATTATAGTAAGTTAAGAATTTTTAATGAATTACTCCTTATTATGACTTGTCACACTTTTTCAAGACACACCTAATACTCTATTTAAACACCTTTGACCCACTTTACAGGCTTAACTTTGCATTTCCATCCTTTTACAAATTCAAACCTCACTTTGGAGGGAAAAGTGATTATAAAGGAAATTCAAAATTTTGACTCTTTTTCCCCTCTTACAAGGACTCATTCAAACCTCCTATAGACTCTAACACATCCCACAACCTCAAATTCATGACTAGAAGATAGATTAACAACATGATCATTTTTATGCCAAGATGTTCCTACATCATATGGAGTGGACTTATATAACCTTTCTAAGTGGTTTCAAAAGTTTGGTGAAGGCCATGTAGGCCAAGAGGGATTTTTATTTTATGAGAGGGAAGTTTGAGTACATTAGGCCTACTTGTGTCCTAATGAAGGTTTTTAAGTATTTAGATGCTATTTCTAACCTAGTGTGACTTTTACGTATGGCGTTCTCATGATGTTATCATATTTTATTAAGTACATTTTCTCTATGATGGTTGATTAATATGGTGTGTATGATATTAAGAATTGTATATAAGAAAGTTCTTGTTTCCTATATTTTAGTTGAGTTAGTATGAGAAAGAGCAAGTAAGAAGGAAGTTTAAAGAGGTGAAGAAGTTCTATTCAACAATCAAGAGAAGGAAGAGATGTTGTTATGAAGTAATAACATGTGGTGATCATATTTTTTTAAGGTCATATGATGTAACCATCTTGGTGAATAAGTTCTTTACTAAATAATATTAGAGGACAGATTTGAAGAATATTGAAGCAATGAGAGCTATAAAAGTTTCATCATCAATTGTTACGGTAATATTCTATAGGTGATAGTCAAATTTAGGTGGATGAGTGTGTTCTCGAGTCTTCTTGGAGGTTGGTTCCTCCATGTAGGGTTAGTGCTCCTTGTTGGGTTGGTACTCTACTATATATAGGGGTTGGTGATCCTTGTGGGGTTATTGCCTCACAAAAAATAGGGGTTAGTTCTCCTTGTGGGGTTGGTGCCTCACCAAAATTATGTGTTTGATTCTCCCTATTCGGTTTGTGCTCAACTAAATTTGATTAATTGATTTAATAAATCTTTCTTTTAGTGGGTTTTCTTCCATAAAAGGGTTTCCCACTTAAATCAGCTGTATTTGTGTACTTGTGTTCTTGTGTTCTCATGGTGAATGCTCATGTGTTTTATTAATCAATTTTTAATCTATATGTTGTTGAATTATTGATGAATGCTAAAGTATAAGTGAATGAAAGTTTTAATACAAAATAATTCACCCCCTCTCAATGGTTTTTCTTCCAACAACAAATACCATAAAAGGGAACACATTCACTTAGCTGATTTTGAGTGGACTGAAAGAGTATGGGTGGTTTGACTACAGGAACAAGTAGATCTGAAACTAGAAATCCTTTTTGATGATATTTTAACTTGAAACTAAGCTTGGTCAAAATTGTACAAATCTTATTATACCGTCTTTATGGTCATGAACCTTATGTATATGGTCTTGTACTGCTTGGTATCTAGGTTTACAACTTCATGAGTACATCATATACTTGGAAATATGTGTGACTATATGTCGAGTCTTCTTCACATACCTTTAGATTGTCTCTATTAAATCCTATCAAAACCTAAAATGCTTATAGTGCAAGTAAGAGTTCCTAAAAAATAAAATTAGATGGGTCATGGGAAGCTGTTATCCAAATAACTCTCCTAGTTATTTGGGTAACTTGTATACATATTCGGCTCTCAACACCTCATTGAAGGTTGCGCATGCTCGAGGTTCAATTGGCACAATTCCTTGGTTCTGATTTTCCCTTGGTGCCCATTATTTCCCTCACGCACCCTTACGTGCTTTTTCGTCCTCTCCTTCCACTTCATTTTCCTCTTTTTCAAATCATCCCTTACACCCACCTTCAGTGAATTTGCTCCTTCCCAAGAAATTTCTTCCCTCTGCACGTGCCTCACACTTGCTTTAATTAACTAAGTCTCTTGCTTTAATTAATATTTAATATTTACACCTTGACCATGTGCTCTCTGCTCACTAGTTTGCCTCATTTCCCATGTGCATCGGCATGTGATTCTCTATGCCTTTCTCTATTTTCTTCCATGCGACCTTCCCTCACACCATCCTTTACACTCTTCTCTCACAGGTCATCTTATGACATTCTTGAGTTTTCCACACGTAACCAATCAAAGCATTCTAATAGGGAACCAAATCATTGCAAAAAATTAGTGAGCGACACGTGATAGAAACAAATTTTTTTACACATTGGCTATTCTTTCAACCAATCCATGTGCACCATGTGTCTTGTGTTTGCCGATGATTCTAAAAAAATTCCAACAAACATATCTTTTGCTATAGAGCTCTGATCGGCATGCATCCAAACTTTTCAAAAATCTGTTGACATAATCTATAGTGCTAAATATCCAAATTCAAATTCTTGGTGGCTCTAGTAGGTGAGAAATGGGAAAACATCTTTCTGAGCATTAATGAGTAGATCTAATTGCTCCAACCACCCAATTTAATTGGATTTTCCCTCCCTTTTTCAACACACCAAAAAGGCTTAATGAAGCATATTTCATAGATCTCCGGGTGGATTTATAGGCATTCAATACTTCTTGTTGGTGATTGCATTTTGAATTTAGTTTTTCACTCCTCTTCTTCTTACATGGATTCATCTATAAATGTAAGAGTTGGGCTCATTTTTTAGGTTGTATTCTCTCCGGATCCTTACGTGTTTTGCTAAGGACTTCATATTTTCTATAGTCTGAGTTACATAACTCTAGATTTTACTCATGCATGTGGATATCATCATCTCTCACCATTGTAACAACTTTGTGCATTTCTAGAAGTAATAGAAGCATCATTTTGTGACTATTTTTATCCTAACATGTTTGCATTTATCCTTCTTTCCTTTCCTTTACATTGCATTTTCATTGTGCCACTTCACATCTCTTACGGTTCCTTATTTAGTTTTGTTCCATGAGAATGATTTTGTAGATGCATTTTCAGCTGTGCTATTCGTTCTCGGCCTCCTTTCACGCATTCCCTTTTAATTCCCTCTTAGAAAATATAGTGTGAATCCCAACATTTTCAAATATCTATTTTAGTAGTCCTGAGCACCTTTCATGAGAAGAATACATACAAGAAGAAGTACAAAAATTGAAGATGTCTTTAGAGTACATATAACTATCCCCGAGGAGAGTTCATTCCAGAATGCCCGCATGCATATCTCCATCTCCCACGTGCCACACCCATTCAACTCCTCCTCAAATAAGACAAGCTGCGCACCTGTAATGGCACACCACCCACCTCATCCACTAAGAAATGTTTCCAAATTTACTGAGGAAGTCCTTTGGTTCTAGCTATGAAAAGTGACATGCCAAATGGTGTGCTCAAAAGTATTCTCAGTATTTTCTTGGTGATGATAAAGTCACCCTCATGAGCATATCTTAGATGTAGCAAACGTGTGTTCACTCTATTTGATCACACATGATGATGTAACAATAAGGTTACTTGCAGCCTATTTCAAAGGTAAAGCACTTCAATGGTACCAAGTCTTAAGAATTGGATCTATTACCACCTGGGATGAGCTGGGAACAAATATTTGCAATTACTTTGAAGATAAGTTAGATCACCTATCTCTGGTGGAGCAACTGACAACAACAAAAAGGGCACCCAACGAGAAAATGATTGATTTCAACATCATATTTCAAAAGACTTGGGATAGAATCCCTCTTATGGTAAGGCCTACATCGCAAAATGCTTTCCTATATTATCTCGAAGGTGCTCAACAATGATATCTCGGTCATGATCCAATCCATGGGAGCGCAGGACTTTACCTGGATTGCCTATAAAATTGCAAAGTAAGGGCAAAAAATAGTCTCATTTAGGTGGGAAAGATAGCTCCCAGATTTGTATATGCCCTTGTTCCTAGAAATGTCATAAGTGACCCAACCTTCTATGGCCCCTATTCCTATTCTAGAGAAAAGTGCACAATAAGTTGCCTCGACATCCTAATCTCCAACATGACAAGAGGAGGATGAATAATTAAAGGCTCGACACGAAATTTATCAAACAAAGTCATATCATTATAAAAACAGCAGGCACATGCCTATAGAAGTAACTCTAATCTAGTGCATAGCTATAAAAATCAGCCTTGGTAGAATCAATATGGAAACCAATGATACGCGCCCAACCAGAAAAATGATAGGTGGCATGCTAACGCGCATCTTCCCTTGCAAGTTATTTCTCCCGCACCCTCTCTTCTAGTACCTAGTACGAGTCGGGTGCTCGTTCTAGTTCGAATACTTTGGCATAAGATTTAGAATGGTTCTCCTTTGTTATATGCCTCATAGTCAATATCACTGTGAAAATTCTGCACTCGCACAAGACTATATGATCTAGAATGATTCAGCTTGCGAGCCTTTAACAAGTGCCTCTAAAGTAGAAAACCAAGGAAGACCAGAGAAGCTCTTGCAAAGGAAAATTTTATGTTCTTTGGCACTTTGAGAAATTTTATGAAATCCACCAAGTAGTAGATGAGATAAGCGGACCACACACCCAAGTTACGGAAAACACAAGATATAAGAAGAGAATGTTAGATTCAATCGCAAAGGTCACACTCCTAGCAACACAGACCGACCCTCAAAAGTAGAAAGAAGCAGCCAAGGCATCCTGTAGTAATAATGCTCAAATCCCTACGAAGAGGCTCCATGTAAGGCTCCTAAAATGGCATGGGCCCCTCCTTTAGTTAGTCATGCTCTTGCTTCTATGCCTAAACAATTGAAAAGGGATGTTGTTCCCAAATGCCCAATTTAGCAGTCTCCCATTAAACATTTTTGACCAGATGAAGAAGAAAAATATAAATTTCATAATGTGGGATTCCCCGACTATTTCATCTCAGTGGGATCACATTGCATAAAGCTCGGCATAGCTCCCATGTGCTAATCTAGCCATATTGAAGCTAAGAGTTTCTATTAACATCTACCAAGAAGAGGAGAAACAAGGAAGTAAGGTGGTTAAAAATCCACCCTTCTATATGTCCTTGATCATAGGAAAACATCTTGTCCATAATTACATGATAGACTTAGGCATTAGTACCTCGGTTATGCCCAAGAATATATCTAATGTCCTAGGTCTTAGGTATAGCCCCTTGTCTAAAGGAGTCTTGCAACTTGATGACTCAACTATGAATACCTTAGAAGTGATTAAGGATCTTGATTTGACCCTTCATGCATGTCCAAGTTTAACAATTACTCAAGATGTGTCAATCATTGACTTACCTCCTTTGTTTTCCCTATGTATATCAAGAGATTTCATTGCTCAAGTGGGTGGTTACTTATCTTTTGATTGGTCTCATATGTTACTCAAGATAAGGTATGGTACCCGATTTACCATACAAGATGAGCCTATATTGTTTTATCATGTAGAGTCATATATCCCTTCCCCTCTCCAAGAAAACTGTTTAATCTTAGAAAAAGGTTCAATTCCTAAAGAGCAGCCTCTTCCACCCTCTGTTCCTAACCTAGTACTTGATGAATGGGTGGAAAGGAACCATAAATTTGATCCATATGCTAAAGAACTGGAAGCTTATGAAATTGGGCTTGGTACTTACTACATTCTTGAAGAAGAATTTGTGTTTGCCACGCACACTTAAGAAAGACCAAGTTGAACCTAGCCTATGGAAGTTATACTTTGATGGTTCTAGAAGAAGGAATGGCGCAGGAGTAGGATTTTTTATCATTTCTCCCAAGAATGAGAAATTCTTCTTCACACATAGGTTGTAATTTTCATGCTCCAACAATGTGGTAGAATATGAAGCACTGGTGCATGGTCTACTAATTACTGAAATGAAGAAGATTAAGGTACTACAAATATTTTGGGATACAGATTTGGTCATCCATCAAGTTACCAAAAATTATTAACAAATATTAAGCTTCTCAAAGGTTATAAGAATAGAGTTTGGGATCTCCTTGTGATATTTGATTCTCTAAACTTGTAGGTGGTGCTGAGAAAAGGAACAAGGAGGATGACCAAATGGCCACTCCTGGTTTATAGTTCTCTCCTGCAGAGGACTTTGTCAAAGGAAATACTCAGGACATTAAGATGGTGGTAGGCAATCCATTCTAGACAACAATATCAGATGGAAAGTGTTTGAAAATGACGTGTAAATCATCTAGTTCATCCAAAATGAAGTTTATTTCTCATCAAGCATGCAAGCTGACTTGCATGAAAACTATGGTGATGAAGTAATAAAGTTGAGGACAAACAAGTTTCCTAGAGGGCTAGTCACCCTAGAGAAATTTTTTATCCCTAATGATGCATTTAAGGGTGAAGAAAAGTATATGTGCGATGTGCAAAAAGACTGATCCCCAGTCACTATTGCGCATGAAAAGGATTTACTACTCAGCAAGGCTTGCAGGCATGTTGAAAGGAAGGCCTTCATCTCTTTGTGTCAAAAATATAGTGATATCTTCTCATGGGAGTATGAATACCTCAAAGTTTTTGACCCAAGTTCTTTTCAAGACTCCATTGACCATTGATCTTGATCCACGATATCACGCTCATCAGCATGAAGCAACGACCGAAGAAATCAAAAGATAGAGCCCTCCTGAGAAAGGAGTTATCTAAAGTCATTGAGGAAAGAATTATTTTTCCCATAAAATACTCTACCTAGCTCACGAATCTAGTTCCAAAGAAGAAAAAGAGTGGTGAAATCTAACTTTGTGTTGATTTGATTTCAGAGATTTGAACAAGGCATATCTAAAGGATCATTATCCTTTTCCTTCTATGGAGAAGATTTTGGAGACTATTACCGAGGCACAGAGATTTTCAATGTTAGATGGGTATTGAGTTTTTAATTAGATCTGGTCAAGGAAGAGGATCAATTCAAAACAGCGTTACTAACCAAGTGGGGAACCTATGCATATAAAAATGCCCTTTGGTCTCATGCCAAACGCGGCACCACATTTCAACATGCCATGGATATTGCCTTCAAAGGTTACATCAATGAGTTCATCTTGGTTTACCTTGAGGACATCATTGTCTTCTCGAAGCAAAGCACGGATCATATGGTGCATCTGGAGAAATTCTTTGAGAAGTGTTGAAAATTTGGGGTATCTCTTAACCCCAAGAAGTGCAATTTTGCATTGCGCGAGGGAAATCTTTTTGGGCTATGTGGTTTCAAAGGATTGCATTGTAATTTATCCCTGAATGTGTCTCAGCCATCCTAGCTCTCTTTCCATGCCAACGCACAAGAATTCATTACGATCCTTCCTTGGAAAGATCAATTTTATTAGGCATTTTATCCCTAAATTTTCTAGACCTGGTTTGGCCAATCACCTTAATGCTCAAGAAGGACACAACCTTTAGATGGAAAACAAAATGAAAAGAAAGCATCAATAAGATCAAGCAAGAAATTACTTTTACGCTAACACTCATCTACCTACAATACCCAAAGGATTTCATCCTTTATGCTTATGGTGCTAATGCGAGTGTTGTTGTTTTCCTCACACAAGAAAATGAACAAGGAATGGAACAACCAATATCTTTCTTCATCCAAAACTGAAGTATTACGAATAAAGATACAATCACATGGAGAAGAAGGTATTTTCCATCATGCATGCACTCAATAAATTTAAAAGTATGCTCACAAAAAACCATATCAAGGTGTTAGTATCCCACTCTTCTGTTAGTGAGTTCATCATTGGAGCAGAGATCAGTGAAAAGAGAGCACGATGGATGACAAAAATCATGGAGTATGATGTGACTATCAAATCCAAAAAACTTGTAAGAGGTAGCGTGCTTTGTAGGAATATTGTTGAGGATGCGCATAATCAATATGAGACTTCATTATTTTTGGATGAAGGTCTTCCGTGTGTAGAACTTGAGAAGAGTACATACCTGGCATGTGTGACCGGATGAAGGACATGATCACGTTACTTTCTCGGGGCACATACCCTCCTTGTTTGAAAAAGGCAAAAAGAAGACATCTCATGTTACAATCTATCCCTTATGTTTTGATTAATGGAATTCTCTTCAAGAAAAATCTTGATGGCAAGTTCTTAAGATGTATCAACAACACACAAACTATAGAAGCGTTAGCAGAATTTCATGATGGATTCTCTGGTGGACACTTTTATGCCAAAAGTAAAATAATTAAAATCATAATGGTAGGTATGTTATGGCCTACCTTGTTTGCAGATGCACACAAGCGGGTCACAAAATGAAGAGAGTGCACTTCTTTGTAGGAAAGAAAAATTAGCGGCGCTCCCCTCACGACCAATCCAAGAGAATCATCCTTTTGCACAATGGGGTCTTGACTTCATAGGTATGATCAATCTACCTTCAAGCACTGGACACAAGTAGGTGCCGACAACTACGGAACTATTTCACTAGATGGACAGAGGCTATCGTGCTCAAAGAATCAACCGAGTCGGTCATCCTTGACTTTATCAAAGGTATAATCACAAGGTTTGGCATCCCTCAAACTATTATCTTTGATAATTAAAAATAATTCCTTGGTACTAAAATCATTGATTGGGCACTAGACCTAAGAATCTACACGAAGACTTCTTCCAACTATTACCCTCAAGGCAACAGTTTGGAAGAGTCAATGATGTAGCCTAGAATTCACCAATAAAATCCTAGGTGTGCTGGAACATCACTCATCCTAGACCGAGCACTCACCTGAAGCACACAAAGGTACCAGACCCCTCTTTAGGGTTGTTGTTGTAGGATGTTATCATGATGAAGACTTAAAGCATTCATATCTATGACTAATATATCATTCTACAGTACATATTCAGATCTAGATCTAGAGAATAATAGACTTAAAAGATAACCATGATGAAATCAAGCATGCATGAACCAATTATACTCAGGATTTGACACTTTGATTCAGCCAACACACTCCATTGCACTAAACATAATAAACACATATAAGCTTATTACAATAAATAGTACCATAGTCTATGCACGCATCATATTTGGCAACATAACCACACAATAATTCAGTTCTTACATCTCCCTTATCCTACACAGTTCACTACATATTTATAAGGGTGGGAATTTCCCTTCACCACTTATCTAATCCCAAAATAGGTCACATGCTATTATTAGCCATGCATTGTTACAATAATAGCCACACATGCAAGTGCACTAACAATAGACTTCTTCTAGTTAACTTTCAGTAGTAAATCTATTCTCAGCCTATATCCATGTAAAGTGCTTCATAACCGATCGTCCAAAAATAACCAATGCGTGTTGCGCAAGTTTCCAATCGGTTTGTGTGTTCCGCGTGCTATCTCCAAAAATAGCTCCTAATCGTGAAAACAGCTAAGTCCCAAATCTGTCTTTTTCCTCATCATGTGATTTGTTTCTAATCCTTCCAGGATTTTGAATGTGCTCTTCTCTTCTGTGTGAACCTTTTGTATGTTCTTCACTAAGTTCCATATTTTAATTGATCAACATTACCCCACACTAATTGCATTACCGCCCCGGCAATGGTTTGTCTCCAAAATTAATCAAAGAATGTGAATAAAGAGATATAAATAATTTTATGAATAAAAGAATGTCTTTACCTTACAACCTCTTCTGCTTCAACCTAAAGAATCAATTCTGGATATTATTCTTTTATCTCTACCTCTAAAGTTTTCCAATCATTGAGTGACTTCTTCCTTTTCTAGTATATCCACTGCAATTGACTCTAACTCATCCTTAGCAATCTCTCCTTTCTCATTCTGTAAGGTCAAAACAATGTTGGATATTGTAGTCATTCTTCCTTCTAATAATTCCATCTTTTATGTGATGAGTTTCCCAAGCTCATCTAGACTTTCCTTGTGTGGTTCTTTAGCTTCTATAAGTGCATCGCGCTTCTTCTTGACAAGCATTAATCATTTTGCGTGGCCCAAGGTCTCATCTTTCATGACTTTTAGGACTTCATTGTCCTCTACAAAAATATTAGCTCTTATAATGGCTTCGGAGGCTAAACAAATATTTAGCGCTTGATCTACTTTTTTCAGTTCCTCCTGCAAGCTCTGAAACAACCCCTCATATAATGTAATATTTTTCATCACCGAATCCTTTTCCCTCTCTTTTTCCTACATTGGATCCTTTGGTACTAGCATGCGTAGAGGTTTATCTTCAAGCACTAAGTCTACCAAGGTACTTACATAATGCATTTTTGAAGGAAACATTTTGGGTACCTTTAGCTCTAAGTGTGGCTTCGATTTCATGATATTGTCCCCAACTTCCTCTAACATGTTGATGAAAACAACTTTCTTTTTCTATGCAAAAGAATTTTTCTTGCTATAGGTGTGTTATTTCTACATCCTTCACCTTGATTTCCTCCCTCAGTGTCCTAAATGTTGCAGCATTATCCATATTTCACCGTGCCACCTCTCGTTGAGACTTTTACGAATGCATTTATCACTTGTTCATCGACATAACATAAGCTTTACCGTTATGTGTCTAGCCTGAGGTGCCTTCTTCAACCTCCTTGATACACATGACTCCTCACATACATCAAATTCTGGTTCATCCATGTGTGTGTGCATTGACCATGATAGTTTCTTCCTTGTGCGCATGGTTGCCATATCTTCATCCATTAGCTCCCAGCTCCCGACCATCCAACTCATTTTGTGTCACTTTTCTTTGAACACGGGAGCAAACAATTTTACTTGTGTCCTTGGCATAGCCCATGATTGGTGGAACATATTATCTACTTGTTCTCTTTGATCTTTCCCCTTAGAAACTTCGCTTAAAAATTCGGAGCTTGTTCATTGTTGTACCTAAGAAGTCTCAATCATTTGTCTTTTCTACCCCCTTTTCTACCTTGTCTATATTGAAGGATAGGTGGCGCACATCCAAAAATTGGTGAACTGATGCTTAGAATTATCTTGATGTGAATGCATATGGTGATTTACACCATGGGCTCTAAGCCCCGTCCTTCATTACAAACCACATGATGCAAAAGTGTTAGTATACCATGAAGTGCACTTTGCCTTCCCTACTACTACTGAAGTTAACTCCTTAGGTATGCGTTATTCTTCTTGAATGATGCGTGGAGTCTATCATACCACATATCCTCCCTCTACTTGAATGTTCCACTCATTGATCCATCACACAATTACTTGCTAGATATTTTTGAAGGTCACTTATTCTCCATAGGGTATTCCCAGATTTTCTTCTTTGCCCCATTAGGCACCCCAATCTCCATAAACACGAGACAATAGACAAACCCCGAAAATAATCTTCTCTCTTGTGTGTGCTTCTTCAATTATAGTCTCCATGATGTAATTAGAGATGCTGTAAATCTCTCCCTGTGACATTTTCTTTGCAATGTGTAGCCACAATGTGTTTATTTGTGTCGATATTTATTGGTCCAACTTGGTCACTAAGTGTGCGGTTGCTTGAATGATTAGATACTTCTTTAATTTATCAATGTCCATGCCACGTGGACCTTTAGTATACCCAAAATCCTTCCTTGTCTCAAGGATTACAAATTTAATAATTAAATCACTGTTTAGATTTACCCCTATGCCTTTCAACCCTCTTCTTTGTTGAGATCAATGTGGCTATAATCCTTACCATGTGTCCAAAGAAAGTAAAAGAAATTTTCATGTGCCCTATTCATCAACCAACAATACAATGGTTCATATTTCCCAAAGTAGGGGAGCTCATACAACTGGTAAACCCCAAGTTTCTTCAACAACTTCTCCCTAGCATCGTCATACACTCGACATGTCTTTTGTTGTGCGCTTATTCATCTTTGTGTTTAATAACGCATCCAACTCCTTATTTTCATTTGTACAATGGTTGTAGTCACTGATCTTGCTCTTCTGGATGTGGGAATCCCATTCCTAACCCATAATTACACCCTCTCGGATACTGCATTTCTGATAAATTACTCTCAGGGGTCATTTCAACCTCCACTTTGACCTTCTTCTTCCCTTTTACTCCTATTGCGGGTGCTTTCTTCGGTGTCATCTATAACCTACAATCTTCTAACTTCAAATACTCACCTTTTATCTCCTACAATGTGTAAACCCAAACCCTAGCTCGATTCAACATGCCCTATTTGAACTCACATGCCCTAGATTTTTTTGTAATTCCTTGATTTGCTCAAATCCTTCAGAATCGGGGACACAAGCTTCCTCTACGTACAAATATGGTCATCACGTCTCGATTCACACTCTTCACACCTAAATACTCTTCTCGCAGCTCGGTCACACTTGGCTCTTTCAAATTATCATGATTGCAATGGTGGTAAAAATGAGATCACATCTTGTTCTTATATAGATTTTACAAAGTTAGTGCATTTATTGCTTCTTCACCTACCAAAAATCCTCTCATTAATTAACCATTTTTGTTCTTTCCGTGTGGTACATCTTCGCACCCAAGCTATAACCTTCTAGCACACCTTCCTACCTTTTATCCATGGACTTCTCTTTAACGCACCTCCATGCGCTTGAGTACCTCACCAATGTGTCTTCCTTGGTAGTTCCCATGGCCTCTGCTTACCTCACGTTATACTTGTTTCTTCACTCATCTCCACCTATAGTCTTTATTTCAAGAAGAAAACAAATTATTTATTTATTTTTCAATTGTCCAACTTGAATAGCACCCGTAATAGTTTGTTCCTTTCATGTGGACTTATTTTCATTAGTCTTGTACCTGGATATCAATAAACTACCCCACACTAAGGGTATGTGTAGTCCTCTGTGCATAAAAATTCTTCAAATAATAACTATCTTAAGGCGCATAAATGTGCTTTATTACATAAACACACTAACTAAATTGACAAAGAAAAGCGAAAAAAGGAAACACATTAAGGAAATGTAGAATTGAAACCTAATCTAAATGGCAACACTACCTTATTACAAACACCAAGAAGACTTATTCATAGTTGGGCTTGAGTCTACTCCTCTGAAGTATCTCGAGTAATGTATTCCATCAAGCGCCTCTAATTGAAAAACACCTATTTCAAGTATGTGAGGAATAACATATGTCCCAACCAATGTACTTTGAGTTTACCTAGATGGTGCAAAAATTTATAATCATAAAGGTTTCACCATCTATCATATCTCAAGCTTTGTATCCCCGATATGCCCTGTCATGCCATGCTTTATGCTTGGCTTTCTCTTGTTTTTGACTCCAATTTGCTATTTCTCATTGCTCATCCAACTTAATTCAATTTTAAATCCGTTCTTCCAATGCTTTCTCATCAGCTAGACCTCTAGCATGTGCATTATGCAAACATGGTAACATGAATTCCATAAGAAAAACTACTGTGCCAAACACTAACTGACATGGTGTGGCTTTGTTCAACCAATTATATGTTATTTGATATACCCAAAGTATTGCAAATACTTTATCATCCCAATTCTTTCTTCTAACATCACAGATTTTTGTCAATGTTTGGCTCAAAATTTTCTTGAAAGTCTCATCAGTACCATTAGCTTGAGGATGATAGGGTGTAGTCTTATGGTGTGCAATCATGAATTCCTCCAATAAAATTATGATTTTCTCATTAAGAAAATGTGTGCCCCTATCACTGGTCAAACTTATAGGACATCCATACCTTGTAATGATATTTTCCCATAGAAACCTAGCTGATGTAGCTGTTGTATAGTCCTTTGTAGGTGCTACTTCTACCCACCTTGTCAGATAGTCTGTGTAAGTGATGATATAACATGATCCAGTTCTACGCGTAGCTAGTGAAATAGGACCCACAAAATCTATAGCCCATTTCTCAAATGGTTCTGCACTAGTAATAGGTCTCAAAGGCATTTCATCTCATTGACCTAGTTTCCTAAGACGTTGATAATGATCACAAGCCTTGCAATAATCCTTACAATCTTTATACAAGGTCTCCCACCATAATCCAACGAGTAGAATTTTATGTGCATAGTGGCATCTCCTACATAGTGGCCACCTGTTATCCCACCATGAGCTTCTTCCATAATATCTATGCGCTCATGTTCTAGTAAATAATGACGCAATACTTCATCCCAACCTAATTTGTACAGGTCATCGTTAATCAACATATAGGGTTCCACATGTATAGCAAGTTGTTTCTTTTCTAAGGATTTCATTCCTTTTGGTGCCATGCCTATTCGTAGAAAGACAACAATGTCCTCTAATTTTGATGGCACTCATTGTAACCTATATAACTATGCATCTAGCATGGTATCCTCAATTTCTCGTGTTTTTCTCCCGATCGTATTTGGATAAATGGTCTAGTCTAGAATTACTTTTCCATGGTTTTACCACAACTGTGAAATTAAATTCTTGAATAAGAGTACCCATCTACATATGAACCCGTGTAAAATAGTCTTGTTTACAATATAATTCAATGCCATGTGATCTCGTATAAAAGACAAATGGTGTAGCTAGCAAGTATTGTCTAAATTTATGTAGCACATATATAATTGAAAAATATCTGAGCTCGTAGTTATGTAGTTCTATTATGCAGAGTCAACATTTTACTAGCAAAACAGATAGGATGATCTATAACACATTCTCCGGATGAGCTAATACTATGCTAACGGTCGTGCAGAGGCATCCACATGTACATGAAATGGTTGGTCCCACGAAGGAAAACATAGTATAGGCATGGTAGTAAGTCTCTCCTTAAATGTCTCAAATGCACACGGCTACGGTTCTCCCCAGTAGAATGTACCTTTACCTTTCAATAACTCCTCCAATTGTGCAAAAATTTGGCATATCCTTTAATAAACTTCCTGTAATATCTTGTATGACCCAAAATCCATGCACCTCACTCTAAATGGTAGGCTCTCTTAGGCCTATAATGACCGTAACCTTAGCTGGATCAACCAATAAACCTTCCTTATAGATTATGTGTCCTAACAATATCCCAAATGGTGTAGCAAATATGCACTTCTTGATGTTCAAAGAGATACTCAATTGTCTACATATTTCAAACATTAAGCATAAATTGTCACAATGATCCTTAACTAATCCATGCGCTATCCGATCATCCAAATAAACCTCGCATACGAAGTTGTGAATAAAATCCTTCAATGCTTGAATAAATATGCGTGAAAATACAAAGAGGCACATTTTTCTAACCAAATGGCATCACATTTTAGGAGAAGCTACCCCATTCAGTAGTAAAAGTAGTCTTTTCTTGATCCTCCTAGGAAATCCTAACCTAATGATACCCAGAGAACCCATCTGTAAATGAATAGATTTCATGCCCTACAACACCTTCTAGTATTTCCTTAGTGAATGGCGTAGGAAAGGGATCAGTCACACATACAACATTCAGCTCCCGTAGTCCACACACAGATCCTAATCCGACCATCCTTCTTGATGCTAACCATGTAGTCACTTTTGCACCCACTAAGAACAAGGAAACCTCATGCGTGAGCTCACTTATCACCCGAGTAACCTTTGGGCATAGTGGAAGGCATAGCTCATGATTTTGACTTAGTGATTTAACAGACATGAAGGGCTATAGAGCTCAGGATGGCTTCTACACCCCTTCAGTCATAATAGAACCAAAGCGTGCAACAAAAATAATAGAACTAAGAGTTGTACATCTACTACTATACTTAACCATTTAAGCAAGATTCATGATTATATAAGAATTGAAGTGCAATAGTAATATGTAGATAATATAGAGAAAGAGTCTTGATACATTTGTCACGGCAACCTTATCACATTCATTCATAGTGTTTACTTATAAAAGATTACAGAAGGTAGACCGTAGTCATGCGCCATATGTGGATCCATACATGTATTCTCACAAGACAAAAATTTCATTCCCATTTTCCCATTACATCCTTACTTGAATTTTGTACCCATTTTCATCCCATAGTTCTCGCAAAGTAATTTGCAGAGAGCTCCGCTACCCTCACTTTTTCTCTCTTTCTTTGCCAAGGGTGCACATATAAATAGGCCCTCGAGCTCTAACAAACTCTCGCAGCCTCAGATCGGCCCCAAGTGTCAAGGTGTGGGTCACCCAGTGCATGCCTCTCCATGTCATGATTAACTTTTTGGATCTTTCTATCGCAAGGTATATTCCCTCCAGGACACCCTATTGCCAAGATGGAACCTTATCCAAATGGAACATGTTCTTCATGTGTTTTGTCCCAAAGGCCAAAAATGGCTAAGTCCCGAATTGTTCTTTGCGGGCGCGCATCCTGGGTTCTTCAAGAAGCCTTTTGAACTCTTCCTTGCACGCCTATACTTGCGCGCTTTCTTGCCATGCGCACCTACGCGCCCTTAAGATTTGGAAGCTAAATTAGGGGCCCAACATTACCCCACACTTCACCTATTCTCCACCCTCAAGAACCTTCTCAAAGAATGTAGTACAAAAGAATGCAAGGCCTTTCCTTGGAAAAGAATGGGGGGGAAAGAATAAAGAAAGGGGAAGAGAAAGAATAGGGGAAAATTTCCTAAAGAAGGAGGAGGGGAAAGTTTTTGCTGGAGGTCAGCCTCCAGTGTACTCCAAGCGTTGACTTCCTTCTGTGCTTTAGTGTAGATGTCACCAACCAAGGTGCTCACCTTGTCGTAAGTTAGCCCTTCCCCCTGTGTGGTAATGGTTTCCACCATAGTCTCCAGTTCTTTAGCATGGTCTTCCAGGGCATCCATCTTCCTTGTGATGACCTTGTAGAGCTCTTTTAGCCGGGTTTTGATTGAGACTCACTGGTTCTCAATGGCTTTGGATTTCTTTTCTACCTCAGCTATGATCCTTTCCCACTGGCTCTATTTCCCTTATTCTTCTCTCTGAATTCCTTCAACTGGCCTCATGCACGGCAAGCAAGTATGCTTGTCACTTGTCTTGATCTACGCAAAGTGTAGTGGTCGTAAGTGACCCCATGGTTTGTAGCTGATTGATCTACGTCGGGTGAGCACCTTGTTGTATTCAGCCATGAGCATGATGACCTTCAACTTGTCTTCTTTCTCCAAGCGTGCCGCTACCTCTTCTGCCGACTCTAAAGCCAAGGGCTGCCTCTCCATGGTGAGGATCCGAAGTCAAGTCCTCTAGGCACTCCAAGGAGGATCTATACTTTTACACAGGAGGGTTAAGGTCCGGGTGCTTCGTGATAATCGATTGGGAGATGAGCTCCACCTTCTTGGAAACTTCACGTACCCTGGCCTTTTCCTCCTAAAGCTCCCTCTGCAGTTGAGTGCTGATTAATTTCTCGAGGCTGAGATCCTTCGTCAGCTTCACCACTTCTTCCTTCCTCTTCTCCAACAGGTCCTCCAAGACTCTAACCCTATCATTTCTACCGAAGAGCCTAGCCTCGATTTCCATGGAGACTTTGTTCAACACGTTGCACACTTGCTCATCTCGATAGTTGCTACATGTTTACAATGGGGTTGTCCCCTTTCCTTCGAAACTTCAATACCGCTCCTTGGTTAATCTTGAATTCAGGCTCATCGAGGTGGGAGTCGAATGCCCAAGATAGCATCTTCCTCATTTGTGGGTATCCACCCTCAGGGTCAAAGGACTCCATGGTGGTGAGCTCCTTGGTGGGCACGGTACTTTGGAAACGCACACAAAACTTTGTTGGGGTCATCAATGTAACTCATCATTGTTCTTCCCTTCGCATGTTTACTTCCCGTGTGCACACCCTTGGGAATAGTTACCGAGAGAGTTGGTCCTTTCATGCTACTTCCACTCTTCTCCCTCTCTCCTTCTTGAACTCACCGAGCATGAGCTCCACGTTGTGCCCCAACTCTTCATTGACCAAGGCATCAATTATCTTCTCTGCCTCCCTCGTTTCCTTTTCATCCACCTCCTCCTGAGTGAGCTTGGGCATATCTGGTTCCCTGGTACTAGCCCCTTCACTCCCCTCTTTCTGCGTGCACCTTCCTCCCTTTGGGTGCCTTTCCTTCTTACAAAGATGAAGGCATCATTTGCATTCTCAGCCTCCTCTCCTTTCGAGTCATGGATATCAATTGGCTCTTGATCCACCTCCATCTCTTCCCCTTCATCGTCATCCCTTTCACCTACATAGGTGTTCAGGTCGTTCATATCTCAGACCCTTGTTCCTTCGTTCCTTGTTCTTCTTCTCTGGCAGAAAATTCTGGAGTGGGGGATGTTGTCTTTTCTTCATCTAAAGGTTCTTCAGGGATGGTGGCTTCACAGGCTCGGGGTCTTTTCCTTGACCACCATTCTTCTCTTCTTCTAGACATAGGTACTGGCCCCGTGGTACCTACATCCTGCCTCCCACCGCCCCTTGTTCTTCCTCTTCTTCTTCTTTCTCCTTACGCTTTAGCACTGGCTTCTTCCTTCCCATGGGGTCATCTGGGATGGATATTTCATTTTCTACATATATGCCCTTCTCAAACTTTGGCCTTATATGCATAGGTAAATTCTAGCAACAGCAGTGTTTCAAGAATCGGTAAGGTCATTGGCCTTACGATGTGCACGTCCTATGACACGTACCTTTCAACGTATGTGCACTTTCCTAGGTAGACCAACTTCTTCCTCATCTCTCTGTGTTCACTGTCGAGGGTGGACAGGTCGAGTCTTAACTTCTTCGACTCCTTATATCTATTTACCCCTACTTGGAAGAATTGGGTAGTAAATGAGAAGGGGAGTTTGCACCAGGGACTCCAACTACCATCCACCAAGATAAATCTACCAATGTAGAAGTGTTGTACACCGTGAACTCTACTTCTCCTTCAGTCGCCATGGGGAGTTGCTCTGGGATCCACCATTCTACCCGAATGTGTTCCTAAGGTGCGTATACCATTTATCCAAGTGCCTTGTGCACCCCCATCATTGACTCACAAGTATACTTCTAGAACCTATCCGTGGTGAAGGGTCTTCATCAGGGTACTCCCATACGAACTTATCAGATGCATCTGGCACCCCGATTTCTGAGAACACAATGGTTAGTAGAATGTTCCCAAACAATATCTTTCCTCCATCCTCGCGCTGCTTATAATCTCGTCTACTATGTACTGGGAGATATTGTACATGGTGCCTTCCATGACCTTTCTGCAGACATTCAACTAGGGCTTGCTCACCTGGGTCCACCTCTCTTGTCCATTTAGCTTGGAAATGAGGTGCGCGGCCATTTTCATCACCGGATCACTGATATCCGTGACATCGTAGTACCTCGATCCCTTCTTATAATCCTGGGATGTGATGGTTTCCTTAATTGCCTCCTCATCCTGGAGGTCATCTAGGATCACGTCCCCTTTACAGCTTAGGCCTGTAAAGTGTGAGATTAATTATGGGGTTATGTGCATCTTTGCCCTGTGAAGTAGAAGAAATCTTCATGCACACGTGCATCGTCATTAACCATTGGTACAGGCACTCAAGCTTCCCAAAGTAGGGAAACTCATAAAGCTAGAGAAGCCCTGCCTTCTCCATTTTCACCTTGACTACATCATGTAAATCGGCATCCCATCAGGTGTTCATTTGTTTGTGGGGTGCACCAGCTCCAACACCATTTCCTTCACAATTATACTTGACCTGGTGATTGTAATCAATTACGGTCATCTGTCTGATGTGGGACTCCCACTCTTGCCCTAGAAAAACCCCATCTAGGTATTGCATCTCTGAGTACCATTCCTCATTGGTATCCAAGGGGATTTCATCTTCTTTCTTCTTTCCTTTTCCTTCCCCTTTCCCTTCTTGGATTGTACTATGCAGCTTATCAACTAGTTTCGTGGCCATCATTTTACCCTTTGCTTTCATTCCTTGGTTGCCTTCGAGTTGTCTGAGAGTTTTCTTCATGCGCCCGTGCCCTAGGGTACAAACCCTAATTTTTGACTTTCCTCCTTTGATCATGTGCTCTTTCCCAATGTTCCTCACACCCGTGAATCACTTCTGCTCTAGTTTGTAGATCAACCAGACTGATTGCATGTGAGTTTTATGAGATTCTCCTTCGCACGAGTTAGCTCTCAAACCCTAGCTCTTGAAAGAAAATTGTTCTCCTTGTTTTCGCAAAGTAAAATAATGAACTTACCATCCTTGTATTTATAGCTTTTCCCACTTTTACATTAAAGGCTAGGCTACCTACCACCGTATGACAATATTTAATGTGGCATTTTCAAACAAACCCGACGACTTTTTTTTTCGCGCGCCCAATCCTCATGCAAAACATTTTTCACCCACGCCCAATCCTTGCGTGAAACATTTTTCCAACCTTCTAGCATGCAGACAATCCATCTTGACAGAAGACTTTTGCATGTGTGTTACTAGTGCCAAAGGCACCTCTTCCATCCTCATGATTCTTGCTTTCACCTACCTCATGTTTTTTGCACTTTTTTCCTTTTGTACGTGGATTTCCAATGGAACTCTATTTTGTCATCCATCTGCCTTCCTAATGCATCTTTTCAACAGGGCCAGTTCAAACGGTCTTACCAACTCAATCTTCCTGTAGAATAACTTCATGCCTCTCTTAATCACCTCACCCCACACTAAATCGATGTGTGGTCCTCTACGCAATCATAAGTTTAAAAAGTAATAAGGTTACCGGTGCCCAAGGCACAAAACAAGACAACAACGTGAAAGGGAAAAACAAGAAAGGAAAAGCATAAAAGGAAACTCTAAACTAACTAGCGTAAACTACCTTATTTACAAACACCAAGAAGCATTATTTATAGTAGGGCTTCAACCTACTCCCATTGAAGTGTCCAGGTAATTTTGTTCCATCCAGTGCTTGTAGTCATGCATGCCCGAATCAAGGATGTATGAAATTACATAAGGACCCAACCAATGCACCTTCAACTTTCCAGGATGGCGTAGAAATTTAGAATCATATAAGCAATACCATCTGGCCAACCTCAAACTATTTGTTTTTAATGTGGCGGTCATGCCATGCCTTTTGTTTAGCTTTTTCAGTTGTTTGGCTCCATCTTGCTAGTGAGCACCTTTCATCCAACTTTATTAACTCATCAATTCTCTCTTCCAGTGCTTGTTCATCATCCAACCCTCCTACGTGCTACGCATATATACAAGTGATGGTAGCATAAATTCAACCAAAAAAATAGCCTCCGCACCAAACACCAGTTGAAATGGTGTGGCCTTGTTCAACCTTTTATACGTTGTTTTGTATGCCCAAAGGACTACTGACACCTTGTCATCCCAATCCTTCCTACCCACATCACATATCTTAGTCAATGTGTGACTAAGGATTTTGTTGAATGCCTCTGCAGTCCCATTTTCCTGAGGGTGATAAGGGGTAGTCTTGTGATGGGCTACCATGAATTCTGCCAATAGATCCTGATTGTTTCATTTAAGAAGTGAGTGCCCCTATCACTTGTTAAACTTAATGGGCACCCATACCTGCTGATAATGTTCTCCCACAAAAATCTAGCAGCCATGGCTGTGGTGCAATCCTTAGTGGGTGTGGCCTCTACCCACCTTGTTAGATAATCAGTATAGGTAATAATATACCATGAGTTAGTCCTTCGCACAACTGGTGAGATTGGTCCGACAAAATCTATTGCCCACTTTTCAAAAGGTTCCGTGCTGGCGATGGGGCGCAAGGGCATCTCATCCCTTTTTCTAGGTTTTCCAAGGCACTGGCAGTGGTCACAGGCCTTGCAAAACTCAATACAATCCTGGTGAATCATCTCCCACCATAGTCCAATGACTAGGATCTTGCATGTAGTTGCATTCCCTACATAGTGTCCTCCAACAATCCCACCATGGGCCTCTTCTATTATAGCTACGTGTTCATGTTCTAGTACACACCGTGCAAAACCTCATCATGGCCCATTTTATACAAATCCCCATTGATCAACATGAAGGGCATTGCATGCGTATGGCTAACCTTTTCCTTTCCAGAGCATTCATCCCTTCGGGTGCCACACCTTCCTTGAGAAAGATAGCAATGTCTTCTAGTTCTGAGGGGCACGCGCCACAACCTAAATAGTTGTGCATCCGACATGGTTTCCTCGATACTCTGCGCATCCTCTCCCGAATCAATCCTTGATAAATGATCTGGCCCACAATTGTTCTTTCCCGGTTTTACCACCACTTTGAATTCAAACTTCCTGAAATAGAAGAACCCAATGGCATATGCCTTGTAACACTACTTTGTTTACTAGATACTTCAAGGCCATATGGTCAAGTGTAGAATATGAAAGGAGTTACCAGCAGATATTGCCTAAATTTGTGGAGCGTAGATCATTGACAATGCCTCGTGCTTGGTCGTTGTATAATTTTTTTTGCTGGTGTCAACTTTCTACTTGCAAAACACAAAGGATGATCAACAATCCCCTCTCCTGGTTGAGCAAGAATGGCTCCCATTGCTGTACCAGAGGCATCCACGTGGACATGGAAAGGTTTATCCCATGATGGGAATCGTAGAATAGGTGTGGTGATAAGCCTTTCTTTTAGAGTGTCAAATGCCCTCTGCTGCGCCTCTCCCCACTGAAAGGCACTCTTGTGTCTGAGCAATATTTCCAAAGGCGCGCGATCTTGGCATATCCCTTAATGAACTTTTTGTAGTATCTAGTGTGTCCAAGAAATCCATGCATGGCGCTTTGGCTGGTAGGCTCCCCTAATCCCACAATAATTGCAACCTTCGGGATCTACCAATAAGCCCTCTTTACATATGATATGCCCCAACAACGTTCCAAAAGGAGTTGCAAAGATACATTTCTTGATGTTGAGGGAGATCCTCAACTACCGACATCTTTCAAACATCAACCTTAAGTTATCACAATGGTCCCTGACCAATCCATACACTGTCCAATCATCCAAATATACTTGAAGGAACTTGTGGATGAAGTCCTTAAATGCTTGTACCACTATGCGTGAAAATACAATGGCGCATTCTTCAGCCCAAAGGGCATGACCGTATATGCAAAGCTTCCCCACTCTTGGTGGTGAAAGTTGTCTTATCTTGGTCTTCCTTGGCAATCCTTACTTGGTGATATCCCGAGAATCCATCCGTAAAGGAATAGACCTCGCGCCCAACAACTCCTTCCAAAATCTCTTCAGTAAAGGGGGTGGGAAAAGGATCTATGATACAAACAACATTTAATTCCCTGTAATCCACACATATCCTAATCCACCCATCCTTCTTTATGCTAATCACCATTGGACTTATCCACTCTGATTCCTCCATAGCCTCAATGATACCGGATGCTATCATCTTGTCTAGTTCTTCTTTAACCCTTACGCGCATGTTGGGATTCATCCTGTAAGGCCTTTTCCTAACCGGGCACGCACCATCTTTCAACCTTATCCTCATTTCCCCAATGAATGGTGGACACCTTTCAACTCATGGTATCACATGGGAATAAATCCTCAAATTCGTGTAAGAGATCGATGATCTTTGATACTTCCTTGTCTCGACCAATAGTCCCCAATGATAGCCTCCTTGGGCTCCTCTTCCGAGCCGATGTTAACTTTCTTGGTTTTGAGTGGTTCATGATATGATACGTGCGCGCACATGCATCCACACTGTCAACTACTTCACGTGCCCCAACCGAATGGTCAACATTCAGGCTCTCTATCTCTTCTCCATCAACAAGGTATACCATCTTTCCTTTCTCCTTTTCAGCACACATGCGCGCTTGAATTGTATGTCTTCTAGTTCCTCCTCTTCGAACCATGCTTCTAAACTAGGTCCACCGAGTAAGTTTACTAACCTATCTTCGCCATGGTGCAATCCCCCAGAGTGAGGTGCTTGATAGTCTACAACGCCTCATCAACTAGTTGCTTGGTACTTTGGTACTCGAATGTGTGAACCAAGTCAGCCGTTAATTCCTGCCAACTTCCCATTTGGCGCATGTTTCAGAATGGATATACCACACGCACACGCACAACCTTGTAGTGTCAAATACAACTTATGCACCCAAAGAGAGGGTGGTAAAGCTTCCGCGCCTTCTCCCTAGACCCTCTCACATGCCTGGATGTGGGAAGAGGTGGGTCCATTGCCATTGTAATCCTTAATAGTGGTGGGTATGTTGTTTTTCGAGAATCAGATAGTGAGTGCAATTCAAACTTCACGCCATTCCAACAAGTTTCACTATGCATGGCCCACCACCTTGTTGTTGTGCCTATCAAAACATAACCTAGCATACTTTTCACTCATCCTCCCTCCAAGTGAGCTTCCATCTCTCTCAAAAAGACCTCAGGGTATGCATCCCCAGAATACTTTGTTATTGTCTTCCCTCCTAGGTGCCGAACTATACGCATGCCATTGTTACCTTGGTTACTGATCCTTTCAGATGTCACCCAATCAATTCATAAGTCCCATGCACCCAATTATCACATGCTATACTGGTAGTATCACTGATAGATTGAGCATCATCAAACTAGATGACTCCTTCTGTAGGGTGGATGGTCTCTGGATCTCTTATGGAGCGCACATATATTCTATCCAGGACTTCCTCCCAAGGGGTTCAATATAGGGGGTGGACTTCCCATCAACCAGTGGTATAACTACCCACTCTTCCTTGTTTTCAAAGCTTATGTACCCCTTGTTAAACCGGAGATCTGCATTATTCTTATAACACCACATGGGCACCCAAGTAGAGCTGGGAAATTATCTACCTCGGCAAGTGCCAAGACTTCAAAATCCCCAGTGAACCTAGTCCCCTGAATAGTAATGGTTACATCCTTCAAGACACCTATGGGCATCACCTTTGTCTTATTTTCCATATACAACACATTTGAAGATGGTTGTAATGTAGGTCTTCCCATTTGATGTCAGGCATCCAGAGTGAGAACATTAACCTCCGCACTGCTTATGTCAATGAGGATGTTGCTAAGAAACCATCCATCCACTACTGTGTTCAGGGTAATCTCTTTGTCATAATCAAGGCTATGAGGTGGGAGGTTTGCATGCAGGATCTACCTTTCATGTTCTTCCCCCGACGTGGCACCTTTTCTCTCAACCATGCCCCTAGTAGGGGAATAATATTCTCCTACCTCAGCAGTTTACACACCTCCTTAACCTCATCCAAGTCATCCCTTGGTGCTTCTACTGGTCTCCTTTTCTCATCTTTTCTAGTCTACTCTTTTAAGCATTGGATCTCCCCTTGTAAACTTTGAATTACGTCCATGGTTTCCTGGTAGACTTCTTTCTGGTGAGCCGGGTTTGGATACTTCCCATGTACTACTTCTTCTCAAAACCAGAGGTCTCTGCCTAGGTGCTTCCTTGCATGCATGGATTCCGCCTCTTGTTACCATAACAGCTCTAGTTTTGATTCACGTATTACTCATGGAAGCCATTGCATGTCAGCCTTCTTAATACTCACCATGGCAGTGCCCTTATCCTTCCGGTACTGCTGACTCATATGTTCGTACAACTCTGGGCATTCTTCGTACTTATGTTTTTTTCCACACCAGGAGCATTGTAGAAGATCTGGACATTCACGCTTATAATGGTCTGTGGCTCCACAATTAAAACACGTCCCACGTGGGAACTCACTTCTTCCTCCGTGGTTACCATGACCATGAAATCCTCCATGAAACCCTCTTCCACGTGCATCTCCATCTCTGCGCTCCTCATACCGATGTTCATCTCCTTTGGAACTGCTGGCAATGCTAGTCTAGCGCACACCAAGATCAATTACCTCATGAATCTGGTCAATCAATCTACAATCCTTGGTGTCATGAGTGGTTGAGGTACATATTTTACAATAACAAGATACATTTTTATGGATCATGCACTGCAACAGGGGGCACCTACTTGCATCATGGTCCTCGTGACATATCTCATAGTTTACTACCACGCATGTACCACCTTCCGAGTACATATCCCACCATTATCCTTTGTGTGTCCTTCCACATTACAATCCATGCACCACATCCCTCCGTGAATCTCTGGAACTGTGTTGGCAGACAATTTCTCCAATTGCTTAGCCATGGCAGCAATCTGAGCCTCTAGAAATGGGCTAACACTAGTGTCAACACTACCAACTGCTTCAAGCACATAAAGTAGCTTCCAATGCTTCGCGTGGGTCCGTGAATGTTTTATGAGATAAGGCCCTCCTAAAGGGTGTGATCAACCCTCCGAAAACCACTGAGCATGTTGTGAAGGGTGGATATCATAAGATAGCTTAGACAAAAGAGTTTTAAAGCATGCATCATATTCCCGCATGCTCTCTGCCATTCCCTGCTGGATTTCTTTGAGAGAGCTAATGCTCTTCTGTTCAAACTTAGGTATGTGGAATTCCACCAAGAATGCATTTCTCAGTGTGGTATAATCCACAATAGTCTGATGAGGGTCATACTTTCTATACCAACTATGCGTGTGTCCTTGCAAGGTCATCACAAATTGACTAGCCTTTCGATCCTGGGTCGTGATTCCCTTTGCGTGCCATAGCAACTCACACTTATGCACATGCTCCATGGACATCTTCTATTCCACTGTAATCTGGCAAGTGTAGAGACATCTCGAAAAAGACTTGAGGAGGTGGCTGAGGCCCTTGCCCTCCCGATCTAGTCCCTTGGTTTCCTGGTGTTTCCTCCTCCACCGGATCCACTAGATCCTGAGCCACCAGCTCCACCACTTCCACCTCTAGATCCTCCTGTGTTAGGTACAGGGCCTGTGTTTGTCATGCCGAGTGCTCCCATCATCCCACTAAATGCACGCGCTAATAGTTTTGTGAACTAGTACCACTCCCAGTCGTAGTTCCTCCACCACTTCCTAACGTGCTTCCAAAACCAGCCTATATATGTGCCTTGTCCAAACATTCCACCAAATACCGAATAGTGTGTGAAGCCATAGAAGTCCCAAATGAGAAATTGTATGTTCTAGGCACCGATCGGTTGCTTCCACCGATATCAAATGGATCAACTATACTCTTCCCTCATTCGAACAAGCCAAGTGCCAAGGTCCTGGTCACTAGGTGGGGTCAGATGCATGCCAATGACTCTTCTCTCTCTCTAATGATGGACTCTCATCAGAAGCCGCAAGGTTTTCTCTTCCGCACTTACCAAGATGGGGTACCACAGACTGTTTGGGTTTGACATCCTCCACGTGAACCTCAACTCCTTTCCACCATGTCTGGCTCCATAACCCACTTGTAATCCCACATTTATCTATCGATCTCCTTTTCACGTGCTTCATTATACTTGAGCCGCCTCTCCTCCCTTTCCTGTTTCAGTCATCAGATCAGCCATCCTTCCCAACCTGGCTTCCTCACCTAGCACTCAGGGTGGTTTAGCCGGCCATAGGAATGCCTCTAAACCCATGGTTACCATCAAGATTTTGATCGCAAGGGGAATAACACACAAAAATGATCCCTGGGCTCTCGCAAGAACTCAAACTCAAGCAACTTCTGGACAGGAATACGTGGAAATGGCGTATTCTAGAGTGTAGCTAGTCAGTACTCCCTTCCACCAATGATCTATAGCATGGGTCCACGTTAGATCAACATCTTGTAGGTTCTGATATGTTTCTTGGGTCCAAGGGTATGATCTATAATGCCACCCCGATCTAGATGTATAAGCCGAGAGCCATTCGAATAACTCTACTGGGAAACAATAGAAGAAGGTTTCATACAACTCATGATAAAGAGTGTCTTCCACCCATCTTCATGTATCAAACCAGATCCGGTACTAAATCTCTGAGAAAATTCATCCTCCATGCTCTTAAACCAATCTTCAACACCTTCAAGTGTTAAGTGCTCCGCCATCACTTTTTACAGAGATCATGATATATGCCATGTTCCCTACAACTTTGAAAAGAGGTCCCGGAAATGGAACCAAGATGTAGTCACTTTTGCACCCACTAAGAACAAGGGAACCTCATGCGTGCCGGCCTATCACCCAAATGGGCACTGGGTGCTCACCCGAGGCGCGTGAGAGGGAGCCGAGTCTCTCTTTTATGTGAGTCTAGTGGAAGGCATAGCTCATGATTCTGACTTAGTGATTTAATAGACATGAAGGGCTATAGAGCTCAGATGGCTTCTACACCCCTTTAGTCATAATAGAACCAAAGTGCATGCAACAAAAATAATAGAACTAAGAGTTGTACATCTACTACTATACTTAACCATTTAAGCAAGATTCATGATTATATAAGAACTAAAGTGCAATAGTAATATGCAGATAATACAGAGAAAGAGTCTTGATACATTTGTCATGGAAACCTTATCACATTCATTCATAGTGTTTACTTATAAAATATTATAGAAGGCAGACCATAGTCATGTGCCATATGTGGATCCATACATGTATTCTCACAAGACAAAAATTTCATTCCCCATTTTCCCATTACATCCTTACTGGAATTTTGTACCCATTTTCATCCCATAGTTCTCGCAGTAATTTTGCAGAGCTCCACTACCTCACTTTTTCTCTCTTTCTTTGCCAAGGGCGCACATATAAATAGGCCTCTGAGCTCTAACAAACTCCTCTGCAGCCTCAGATCTGGCCCCAAGTGTCAAGGTGTGGGTCACCCCGGGCGCATGCCTCTCCATGTCATGATTAACTTTTTGGATCTTTCTATCGCAAGGTATATTCCTCCAGGACACCCTGTCGCCAAATGGATGTTGGAACCTTATCCAAATGGGAACATGTTCTTCATGTGTTCTATCCCAAAGGCCAAAATGGCTAAGTCCCAAATTGTTCTTCTAAATTAGGGCCCATGGGTGAACACCCATTCTAACTTGTGGGTTCTGATAAAGAAGCATTTAAGGAGTTCTTCATCCTTGGCACTATCTCCCATAGTTAAGCACTTTATGACCTTTAATTCTTCTTCCATTGGAAGATTGATAGAGAAGAAGTCAAACATTTGCGTCATTCCTACAATTAAATACTTCCAATTTTATATCTCTATTGAGTTCTACATATACATACCAAACATGCACGCAACCTTATAAAGTGGAATAAAAATTGTGCACCCAAAGCAAAGGTTGTAGAGCTTCCTGCCCCTTTGTCCAGATTCTCTCACACTTCTGAACATGGTGTTGAACAAGTTGATTACCATGATAAGTAAAAATTTGAGTAGGTGCATTTCTCCTGTAGAACCTAGTGTGAATAACAATCCTAATTTCATCCCATCCTACAAGATTATCCTTGTGGACCACCCACCAACGTGCGGCTATCACATATAGGGTATATGCTAGCATATTACTTTTCTCCAGTGGGTCTATCCACCATTCTACCATGGCACGTAGGAATACCATAGGATCTCCTTCTCCGGTGTAACAAGGTACCGAGTTGTTACCTATTCTCCTGATATAACATGGTTTTTTGTCCTTAGGAAATATTCTCTTTACTATGTGCCCTACCAACTCATAAGTGCTATGAGCCCAATTATCATAAGCAACACTTGTAGTATCGCTAATAGATTGTGCATCCTCCCACTGAAGGATTCCTTCTTTACATGAATCAAGCACCTCTAGATCCCGGATGGCACTTACATAAATCCTATTTAGGTCTTCTTCACTCAAGGGATCAACATAGGGCATAGATTTTTCATCTGTTAAAGGGATAATAACTCTTTCCTCCTTGTTTTCAAATCTGATCTAACCCTTATTGAACCGAAGATTAGAATTATTTGCATAACACCAAGGATGCCCCAATAGAACTAGGAAGCTATCTCGACTCTACCAAGCTTAAATCCTCAAAGTTTCCAGTGAACTTGGCTCCTTGTATAGTAATGGATGCATCTTTTAAAACTCTGATGGGAGTGGCCTTAGTCCGATTAGCCATGAACAATACATTAGAGGATGGCTGCAATGGGGTCTCCCCATTTTTTCCCATGCATCTAAGGTAAGAACATTGAATTCCACACCTGTATCAATCAATATATTACTCAATAACCATCCATCCACAACAAGCATTTAAAGTTATTTCCTTATCATAATCTAGGCTATGAGGGGGAAGATTTGCATGTAGGATCTGTTGTCCAGTCTTAGTAGTTGCATGACACGAGTATTTCCTTTCAACAAATTCCCAAATAGTGGAATGATATTCTCCCTGGCGTAAAAAATTACACACTTATCTCAAGTCATCCATATCATTTTGGACCTTCTTTGATGCTTTCTTTTGCTCCATCTTCCACGATTGCTCCTTTAAATATTGTATTTCACCTTGGAGATTCCTGAGTACCTCCATGGTTTCTGGTAAACCTCCTTCTGATGGGTAGGATCTAGGTACCGTGCATGTAGAACCTCCTCCTTAGTGATGGTAGGCCTTTTATGTAATGCTTCCTTGACACGTGTTGCTTCAAAGCACGGGTTGTGATCTTTACCTGCAATGCCTTAGATTTTGGTTCCAACTTGGGCATCCACTGATTTTCCACAACGCATTGTATCCTAACCATCCCTGTGCCTTTGTTTTCCTGTTTATGATACTTGTTAAGATGCTCATACAAGTCTAGGCACTCCTCATAACTATGATTCTTTCCACAGAAAGAACATGTAATATTCCAAGGACATTCACACCTGTAGTGGTCATGAGATCCACATGTATAATACATTTTGCAAGGGAACTCACTTCTTCCACCACCATGGCCTCATCCTCCAAATCCACCATGTTATTCTTGAACTAGGCCATGGCTTCCTTCAAAACACACTTCATTCTGATCATAGCACACCGGATTGTGATCCCGATCCTAATGTTCATTCTTGCCTTTAGAGTTATCTAAAACTCTTATCTTTTGTACACCAATATGTGTAGCATCATGAATCAAATAAACTAGCGAAGTCTTTTTGTGTCATGAGTCGTGGACCTACAGATTTTGCAATAGCATGAAACATTCTTCCTTATCACGCGTTATAGTAATGGGAAACGGATAGCATCATGGTTTAGATGGCATATCTCATAGTCTAACAACAATGAGTGCACTGATCTATGGGGAAAACTATCCTTTGTGTGACCTTCCATTTCACAATCTGTGCACCAAATCCTTGTGCATGTCACATGTGTTGATTTTGCCGATAGTTTCTCCAATCTGCTTTGCCATAGTTGCAATTTGTGCTTGTGAAAATGGGATCACCCCAGTGTTTATACTTCCAACTACCTCAACATGTAAGGAGGATTCAAGTGCTTCGTGTGGATTAGTATATGTTTTATGTGATAGCCCTCCTAAAAGGTGTAATTAGGCCTCCAAAAAACCATTGTGCATGCTGGATTCTCGTGAATATCATAAGAAATCTTAGATAATAACATTTTAAAATGGGCACCATACTCTAACACTCTCAAGTAGTTCCTTGCTTGATATCCTTGAGCACACTTATACCTGTTCTTCTCAAACTTAGGGATGTGAAACTCTATAAGGAAAGAATCTTTTAAGGTTGCATAGTCTACGTAAGTCCCGAACAGTGGTCAAAATTTGGTACTATTTGTATGCATGCCTTTGTAACGTAGTAGCAAAGTGACTTGCCCTACGCTCGAAGTCATGATTCCTTTTGCATGCCACATTTTTTCACACATGTGTATGTGTTCAGCAACATCTTCTATGCCCCTATACTTTGGAAGATGAAGAGACATATCCATGTAAATATTTTGGGGTTGGTGTGGACCTTTCCCACCCGATCCATAACCTCTTATGTTTCCTTTGCCTCTAGAACCACCGAGATCCACCGGATCTAGAGCCACCTATACCTCCCGATACCAAACCTATACTGGGGGACTAGAAGATGTACTTCCCTATGTCCCAATACTAAACTATACCCCAACACTTTGTGAAGTGTTACTACTCCTAGAAGATAGTCCAAAAATGTGTGCACCTAAATTTTATGTAGATGATACACCCAAAAAGGTACTCCTATATAACAACAAATCTATTTGCATTGTCATCACTATGCTTCTTATAAGAATAACTCCTTCTCTCCCACTACTTGAATTATCTTACTGAATGTTTGTTGTCCTAGATGATCAAAACCAAGCGAAAGGGAAATTTCATCGTGGTGGATTCGGATGCACACCCACAACCAGTGTATTCTTTGCTGGCATGATTCTATGTGAGGCCGAGGAGGGTTCCCTATCATGTTTTCCCAAATGGGGAGTTCCGATGCTCGGGCTCCACATCTTCTATGCGAAATTCAAATCCTTATTGAAATTTCATTTTCTCTCGCAACCTCCTGTTGCTTCTCTACCGCCCTCTCGTACACCTTATTATACTTAAGTTGCCTTTCCTCTCTCTTCCTCTTTGCCACTAGGTCTTCCATCTTTCACCAAGCCTACTCTTTCCCCCGCATGTGGTGGGGTTAAGTTTGTCATTGGTTTACCCTCCAAATTCAAAGTTACTATCAAATTTTTGATCGCAAAGTGGAATGCCCTGCAGTAAGTCCCCGGGAAATCATAAAAATGGAATTCAACTACCTTTGGGCATGAAGAAGTGAAAATTGAGTAATCCAATATATAACTATTCAAAACAACATGGAACCACATATCCACATCGTGATTCCAAATTAGACAAGCATCATAAAGGTTCTAAAATTCTTCCTGTGTCCAGACAAGTGTGCAATACCTCCAATTCTGTTTAGATGCATAAGAAACCAGCCACTCATAAAATACTAATGGAAAAATAGAAAATAATCTCTCATATAAATTATCATACGATTCTATTCTACCCATACACATGTGTTAAACTAGATCTAGTGCTGAACCTTCGTGCATATTCTTCTTCTAAGTCATCTATCCATGCCCGAACACTTTCTAGGGTTAACCGATATGTATTCATCACAAACCATCCCGAAAAAACTGAAAAAGAGGTCCCGACAACAAAACCAATAAAGCAACCTAGAATTCACCCATAAAACCCCAGATGCACTGGCACATCAATCAATCTAGACTGAGTGCTCACCTGAAGCACGAACATGTACTAGGCCCCACTTTAGGGTTGTTGATGCAGAATGTTAGCAAGATGAAGACTAAGCATTTATATCTATGAATAATATATCATTCTACGATACATATTCAGATATAGATCTAGAGAATAACAGACTTAAGAGATAACAATGATGAAATTAAGCATGCACGAACCAATTATACTTAGGATTTGACACTCTGATTCATCCAACATACTCCATTGCACTAAACATGATAAACACATATAAGCTTATTACAATAAATAGTACCATAGTCTATGTGCGGATCAAATTTGGCAAAAGATAGCCTCACAATATTTGTGTTCTTACACCCCCTCATGTTACACAATTCACTACATATTTATAAGGATGGGTACTTTCCCTTCACCACTTATCTAATCCAAAAATAGGTCGCATGCTATTATTAGCCATGCACCGTTACTATAATAGCCACACGTGCAAGTGCGCTAACAATAGACTTTTTCTAGTTAACTGTCAGTGGTAAATATATTCTCAGCCTATATCCATGCAAAGATCTTCATAACCGATCCTCCAAAATATAGCCAATGCGTGTTGCACAAGTTTCTAACCGCTTTATGTGTTCCACATGCTATCTCCAAAATAGCTCCTCATCGTGAAAATGGATAAGTCCCAAATTTTTCTCTTTCCTTAGTGCCCGATTCCTTTTCAATCCTTCCCTACTTTTGAATGTGCTCTTCTCTTCCACACGAACCTTCGTATGTTATTCGCTAAGTGCCGATTTTAACCGATCATCAATCAGCCAACAAACAAGAACCTAATCAAAATCATGAAGCACACAATGAACATCAGCCAAAGATAGTGGCATACAAAGGTCTCATGCATGCTCTGGGTAGATAGAATCACAATCAAAAAGAAAATAGGAACTTTTATTATAATCTTGTCTATGAAAAAGAGGCTACCCTTCCTTTGATGATGGAATTGAACTCATTGGCACTTTCCCAACAAAGCTGAAATTTGAAGGCACAAACTAGAGAGAAATAAGAATGGTGAGTTGTTTAATCTTGAATAAACAAGGAACTCTACCATGATTAAGCTAGAACAACATCAACAGCAACAAATAAGTGGTTTGATAGAAAATATAGGCCTCAAGCTTTCAAATTTGGGGACTTGGTTTTAAAATGGGATGCTGACAGAGCTAAATTAGGGTGCCATTCAAAGTTTGATGCAATTTGGAGTGGCCCATGCATCATCATTTCTTGCAAGAAGGCTAACTCTTTTGAGTTAACGCATCTTGATGGAGACACACTACAAATCCTAGTAAATGGGATTTATCTTAAACCCTTCCATTAAGTTTTTACATCATCTTGTAATATATTAGAGTAGTTTCAATTCCTCCAAATGCATTGCACACACATTGTATGTTTGTACATATTTCTTTCTTCTCATGTGCTTCTTGTGCGTATGCTTCTATTACTTCTAGGTTATGAGTCTTCTTTCAGCAATTACAATATTTAGAATAAGAGTCAAGAGATGATCTTCAAGTGACTATGGGGGTAGTTTCATGATTACATAAGAAGACTCCATGCCTAATGGATACTCCAGTCTACTGATCTCCTTCATCTAGTAGGTAGATGGCCCCAAAACTCACCAATACTGTTATCCAAATAAATCTCCTAGTTATTTGGGAAACTTGTATACATATTCTAGCTCTCAACTCCTCATTGAAGGTTATGCACGCTCATGTTTAGTTGGCACATTTACTTGGTTACATCTTTCTCTTGGCGCCCCTTATTTTCCTCATGGGCCCTTACGCATTTTCTATCCTCTCATTCCACTTTCCTTTTCCTCTTTTTTAACCTCCTACCTTATGCCCACCTTCTACACATTCACTTCCTTCCCAAGTAGTTTCTTCCCTACACACACACCTCACACTTGCTTTAATAAGCTAAGTCCTTGGACCTCTCATGCGTTGCACCCATTACTTTGTAATAGTTTCTCCTTGACCATGCACTCTCTGCTCACTAGTTTTCCTCATTTCCCCATGTGCATCACGTGTGCATTTCTTTGTTCCTTCCTCTATTTTATTTCATGTGCCCTTCCCTCGTGCCCTCCTTTGCACCCTTTTGTCCCAGGTCATCTTTTGACATGCTTGAGTGTGCACAACATAACCAATCAAAGCATGCCAACAGGGTGCCAAATCATTAAAATAAATCAGTGAGTGTGACGTGGTAGAAATGAAAAACACTTTACATACTTGACCATTATTTCATCCAATCCACGTGTGCCATGTGTCTTACATGCGCCAACGAATCTGAAAAAATTATGATAGACGTATCTTTTGCTATATATCTTTGATTGGCGTGTTCTGGACTTGTTAGAGAGTTTTTGACATCAACTATATTGCTAAATATATAAATTTAAATTCTTGGTTGATTTGGTATTTAAGAAATGTGAAAACATTTTTCTTAGCATTAATGAGTAGATCGATTGCTCCAACCACCCAATTTAATCAGATTCACCCTCCTTCCTTCTTCAACATGCCAAACAGGCTTTGGGAAGTGTATTTCACACATCGCTAAGTGGATTTATAGGAATTCAATGCTTCTTATTGGTGGTTGCATTTCAAATTTAGTTTTTCCCTCCTTCTCTTCTTCTTCCATGGATTCATTTATAAATGTAAGAGTTGGGCTCATTTGTTATGTTGGATACTCTGGATCCTTATGCATTTTGCTAAGGAATTCATATTTTCTATATTCAAAGTTTCAGAACTCTATATTTGGCTCATGCATGTGGATATTGGCCTCTTTCGCCATTGTAATAACTATGTGCATTTTTGAAGTAATAGAAGCATCATTTTGTGACTATTCTCTATCCTAACGTGTTTTCATTTCTCCTTCTTTCCTTTCTTTTACATTGCAGGTTCATGTGCCACTTCACGTCCCTTGTAGTTTCTTATTTAGTTGGGTTCCATGAGAATGATTTGGTGGATGCATTTTCAGCTATGCTACTCATGCCTAACCTCCTTTCACTTGTTCCCTTTTCATTCCTTCTTAGAACAAATAGTATTCATCCCTCTTTTTCTAGTGCTATCACCTTTGTAGTGTGGTTTAGTTCCATGTTATCCTTCTATCCCTGGTCCTTTGGCATTTATTAGCCCATTTTACCCTTTCAGCACGAGGAGTAGTAGTAGCAATAGAAATAGATAGAGGAACTGCCTTCTTCGGAGATCCGTCTCAAGTGTGCAAGGTCCCACAACTTGGAGATGGTTCCATTGTGGTATCAAACAGCTCGGTTCTTCCGGATCCAAGACGCATGTGCAAGTTTGAAGACCAACAGAACCCCTATGTATCGATGATGTTTCCACTACTCTAAAGAGGTATCTAAGCGCACGTTGGTCTCTTAAAATGTGATATATATTTTATTACAATCAGAATATATAATCATGTTTCAACAATACTTCTCTTGAGTTTCACACTTCCTCAAATACCTAGGAAGGGTGCTACACATGCTTGTACAATGAATATGGATACTTGTAGATGTAGAAGGATACTTCATACCAATAGAGGGTCCTTCCCTAAGGGATGTGCATGATTTATTTCATTGTTTAAGGAGATTTGATTCCTTTTATTGATATATTTTACATTGGGAGTTTATAAAGTTCCAAGTGCCTAAATGAAGTATTATTTATTTGTTTATTTACTAATTCAAGGTTGTTATGTTAGGAAATGTTGACTAAGGGGTATATGTTTTTTTATAGAATGTTATAGAATTGAAATAATTAACTCAAAGCATGTTAGTCAAAAGCCATAAAATATAATTAGGATATATCTCTACATGTTGACCGAAATTAATGTTATTGGAAAAGAGGAGAAAATATCGGTTTGGCTTCATGGACCTAAGAGTTGATGATTTTAGATGTATTTTATGTAGTTAAACTTTAGAAACTAACGGTATATTGTTATGGAAATATAATAAAGTGTATGAAGTGTTATCATGGTTTTAAAAGCAAGAGTGGGGAGAGTGCATTTGTCCATACAATTCGTAATATCAACATCGGCATTGTCAAAGGATAGATTTTCAAATTTGATTTTCTACATTCACCCCTTTAATTTTGAAGTGAAATTACATTTTTAAAGGAAAAGATACCTTATTTTTTAGTCACAATATTTATTTTCTTGTAAGAAATTTGTTTCACAATATCCATTTGTGTTAGTATTGACATGTTCTAAAATGCATCCTTCAACAAAGAGTGTAGTCGAGTTCCTAACATAGGAAATTAAATCTGTAACTCAAATCTAATCAAAGTAATGTAAAGAAATGTGTAATGAGAAATTTAAAAAGAGATGAAAATATGGAAAGAGTATATGTATTTATTGTTAGGAAATAAGGTATAAAATATGTGGAACAATCCCCACATAATTGCAATACTAGAAACTAATATGCGAGAATAATATAAAATATCGAAAATAAATGTGTAGAAATTAAAATAACACAAAACAGAGACAATATTTATCGTGATTCACCAAATTTGGGCTATGTCCACCAAGAATCACTTGCTCAACTTTTATGACAAGCCACATCTCTCTAAATACAATACCAGATCTATTTGGAGTTGTGCTCAACAAAATCTCCTGAATTCATACTTGAACTCACACATATCTGCAATGTTACATAAACCCTACCATATGCACAAAACCACATAAATAGGAAACTTCTTAATTAGTGTTACAATACCATGGGTTAAAACTATCCCATAAATCTATGGGTCAAAATCCCGTTCATATGAGTAGAGCAAGTTTCCTAAGAGAACCCCGAAGAGAAAATGATGGATAATGTGTAGTAATTTTAGTGTACAATCTTCAACAATTCCACACATGAAAAAAATCACCACAACATAAAATTTATTTTTTAGAGGGATTATTCTCCAATAGTTTTATATTGAAGATTATCTATTTGATTCATTCGATGAGGAATTGGGGGTGGCGAGTACCTAATTGTTCTTAGGATATTTTCATGCATTAGCTCTACTAGCAAAACACATGAAATCTAGTATGATGCCCAGTTAAAACAACCCACTTGAGACCCATGAACAACCTAGGTTTAGTTAGAAAATTATGGAATAATTTTTTTTATTAGGAGTTAACGACCAAAGTCTCACAGATAGTTAAATTCAACTGATAACTTATCCCATTATAATAATTACTGATTTCACATTATAAAGCAATAAATGTAATAGGTCCACACCTAGCTCAAATCTCCCTAGGGATTAAATTAATCACCGATTACAATGACCTTTTAGCTAAATAGTCCTTGAATAAAATTTAGGGTTAAGGGACCCAAACAATTAAATACCCAAGGTATTTAATTCAAGAGTAGGATTTAATTACAGTGAGGAAGGGAATACATATTTAAAACAATAGAGTAAGGTCTCACTAACCCACTCCTAGAGCTTGATTGAGAGAGTCTACAACTAGGTTACAAGGAAACAACTGCCACTAACGGGTTCTGGAGTAACTCAAATCCACCAGAACAAACTTCTCTTTTATAAACAATTCTCAGAGGTCACAAGGTCCAAAACTTAGGGCTAGAAGTTTCAGTTAGGTTTAGGGAGCAATTTTACTCCCATACCCACTCTCTAACAGGCTCAGAGTTTTAACTTTATTTTTCTCATAAATAATGCTTCCAAAATTTCCCTAGACCATTCCTAATGGATAGGAAATTTTCTCACGTTTTTGGTGATATAAAGAAGTCCTCCTAACTCCTTACAGAACTCAAGATATGAGCAGGCGGAGTTTTTAGGTCAAATTTTCCCCAAGGGGACATGTGTCAAGAGGAGGGGGAAACCTTTTGGCAGGTTGGTGGGTTGTGGGGCGGCTTAAGGAAATTTTCCTTGCATGGGAGAAATTTCCCAATTGCACCCATACCTCGCGGGTCCTCCAAGGACACGTGGCGGCCTCTGAGTCATCGCCGAAACAAGGAAGGGAAGGGCGGAGCGGTGGAAGGATTTGGGGCACATCGCCCATGGAAGAGGAAAAACCAAACAATGCTCCCACACCTCGGGTCCGCTTGGGGACACGTGGTGCTCCACGGTTTGTCACAAGAGAAGGGAGAAGAAGGGGCATAGAGTGGTGGGAGAGGTTGGTGATTTTCACAAAAGGGGAAAAAGAGAAACAAAATGATGCGCAGTCCGTGCACCGCAGAGGGAAAAAAACCCCATGGCAAGGGTGGGAAAACGGAGCTGCAGGGGGAAAATTTCAAAATTTTCCAAAGGCCAAAACCAAAAAAATACAAAGGGTCCCCCCCCACCGCTACCTCCCCAAGGTGCCACATGGCATGTTTTTATTGGTTGTGGGACGGTGGGGCTAACATGAAAATGTTTCCCCAAAATTTTGAAAAAGCCTAAGGGCAAAAAAAGAACCGCGCCTCTGCCGTAGCCCCAAGAGGTGATGTGGCACACTTTGATTGGCTGTGGGTCAGTGGAGGAAAAAGTGAAAATTTTCCCATGTCAAAATTTTCGAGCAAAAATTTTCTAAGCAAAAATGACGGAAAATTTTTGGGTTGCAGCCCGCTTAGGGAAAATTTATCCCACATTTTCCAACCAAGGCACAAAAACTTCAAAGTGCCATAACTTGAGCTAGAAAGCTCAGTTTTGGGAAAACGAGGAATTTTTGGAATGCTCTCGATCCCCTCTTTTCATAGGAAGCATAAATTTTAATTTTTGATATGTTTTTAAGGGTTAATTTTTCAAAAAGGATCTGCAGGCTATAATTAGTGAACTCGGCGAGTTTTCAAACTTTTTAAATCGATTAAATTCGGTCTCCTCCTTCACTCAACATGTCAAATAGACATGGAGGATTGATCTAGGGAGGGTTTAGAGTGTTTTAGGAAAGTTAATTTTTTCAATTGATTTGAAATTGCATTTGTCCAACAAATGATAGGATATGGTTGAGGAAGAGATTAAGCTCAATTTTTGCAATGTACACTTTATCTTCTTAAGTTTCCTTTGTCAATTTTAATTCCTTATCATCTTGGCATACTAATTTGTAACATTTTAAATTTGATTACCAAGTGCAGGTTTGGATTGTATAATTTGATTGCATTCCTTTTACCAATTTAAAAATTATACATAATGCCAGAGATCAGTTTCATTGAAGGAGTTATTCATTCATTTTTATCATATAGGTATGGTATTTAATTCCTAAACTAATCCATCACATTCAGTTGATTCTAAACAATTTATTTCCATGTTAAATTGCAAGTTCTGATTTCAAATTTAATATATTTTAAAGAGAAATAATACAGTATAGTTCCCACCTACGTGTTTCCTCTTCTTCCAATTAAACAGAGATTACATTTACAATAGAAATTCAATTCCAAAGCAACAATGTGAGTTTGAGAAAGTAGAGTATTCCTTTATTGATTTCTAACAACTTTACAACTTATTCCTTTCTTTAAACTTCAAAATACAATATACAATACATGTAACATTCTTTCACATTCCTTTTCAAAACAGAGAATGGGATATAACTCTTTACATTTCTCACTTCAATTTCAATCTTTCATCATCAATACAAGTATCTTCTCATTTACAATAATTATACAAATCATCCACTTCAAAGTGGGAAAGGATTTCAATAAACTTGCTCACAAGAAGGGACTATCAAACTGTATATTCCTCTTGCTCAAAACAACAACATGCTCATTTTCTCTTTTCTCCAAGTTGATCACAACAAAAGAGGGGAAAGGCAATGCTCTCCACCCAACCAAGACATCCAATGAAAGGAGAATCCTTCCTTCATCATTGGCCCCCGAGCCCCAACCAAGATACAATAAAAGATGCAATTCAACCATGGCAACAACTGGCTTCCACAACACAACATTCTTTCACACACACATTTCTTTTTAAAAATATAATGCAACACCAAATGAAAACAACAATTCAAAACATTTCAAAGTAGAACTCAGGCTTGATCTTGAAATCTAAAGGAGCAAGGACTATGGGGGAAGCTACTTATGCCTCCCAATTGGGAATTGGGCATTAACCTATAATCATACCACCAATATAACATATAATATCCCATAAACCTTATGCCTCCTAACCCCTCCTAATGCCCCCAATTATCCCTTATGCCCCCACAAGTAAGAAATGCGAGCTATTTTTGTTCCATGGTGGATCCCAAACCCAAAACTCCACAAAATTTTGATGCCCATATTATTTACCTTTTTCGCCCCCACAAGAATTCCCCATAGCCTTCTCCTACACCATTCCTAAGGCGGTCTACCCAACAACCCAAAAAATAAAACAATGCATTATATATAATCACCATGCATTATAAATAATAAGATTCAATAATAATCCAGGATTTGACATCTAACACCATACTAAATAAAAAATATTAAAATGTCTGTCATATAGTATACAAATATCATGATCGGTAATAAAAGGTTCCAAAGGAAGAAGTGGGCACTACATCCCCCTCCCTTAGACTTGACTTCCTTCTAGAAGTCACAGGAAAGAGAGATAGGAATAACTACAAGAGAAAAAGGATCACCCCCATTATGGGATTGTTTGCTTTAACAAGTGTGGGTCTACAAAACTCCAGTTTGGTCCAATATAATTTAACAAGAAGAAGGGAGATTGTAAGGGATGAGTTCTAAACTTTCTATAGGCTAGGCTATGAGCATATGAATCTAAGGAGTAACTTTATGCTATCAATCAAGATACAACGTATAACAATATAACAAGGAGATTTCCAAAAGATCATCAAGAGTAACCACCAAGTAAGGGAATTACAGGAAAATTTCCATAAACTTGAGATGACCACACAGTTTCCCACTGATACACATACCACATAACCAAAATTGAGGTTTCCACTAGGGTTGAATTATGCTTTCATAGTTTGTTGTTTAGACAAGGCTATAAAAATCAACCATGGCCAAGATTGCACGAGGAAAACATCTACTCAAGGTCCACAATTCGAGGATCACAAAGGATGAGGTGGATCAACAAGGACACCTAAATCAACAAACATTTATCATCAAGGAACTATTCAAGGAAAGCACTTCTATAACTTGAGAGGGCACAATTAACTTTTCATGGTGATACTAAGTGAATTCAAGACCACAAGGTTTCCTACAGTCTAATTTTTTAACACTTTGTTTTAAGAATCGAACACACCATACCAACCAAATCTAGAGAAGTCAACCATATAGCAAAATAAATACACACACACACACACATATATATATATATATATATACATATAAATATACATATATATATATATATATATATATATATATATATATATATATATATCCCCTAGCAACTAACATATCAATTCAAGCACCATACATTAAAGCAAAATGGGGATTATTTTTCTTATTTCCTACTCAAGCTCGGAATAACCATAAAGAGAGCACAAGTAACACCAAGGACCACTCAAGGTTGCTAGGGAGAAGAGCAAGTAACAAGGGGTCCATTCAAATCCAAAGGTGAATAATATCATCTTGCACTTTCCCTCCTGATGGGAAGAAGGGATTCAACAACAAGGTGACCCAAGAAAATATGAAGAAAATAAGACTTCCCCAAGTTATTTTATATCCTTAACATATGTTGCCTTAAAATTACAATACTTAGGTCTCCAAGGACAAGATAACATGCAAGGAGGTTGCTTCTCAAACAACAGATAAGTCTCAATCCAAAAAGGACCACAACTCACATCCATTGAGCTACGGGATGATAAGGGTGTGACGACCCAAAAATCCCACAAGAAGGCACATACATCCATGGACAAGAAGTAATAAGCAACTAGAACACATTACTATCCACCGGGTGTTTCACAATTTTAGGTAGGTGACAGAACTATGAGTTTAACTATATATTGCACTCAATACACATAAATTTTACCCATTTTATACATCAACTTATTAAGTCAAAAGTTATAGCTTTGCTTGATAAGAACATTCCTTTCATGCTTCCTTAGTTACAAACTTCCTTCTATTATGACATCATCATTTTACGTTATAAAGAGCACCACTAAGGTGGGCATGATGTCTCACCGTTCTTTATAGGAAGAGAGCATTTGGTTTACTTGCAAGGAAGGTGGATGGGCAAGATTTCCCTTCTATTCTTCTACATGGTTTTTATTTATTCTATTAATCTACCAAGGGTATAACAAGGATCAGTTCCCTTTTCTATGCTCCAGTTAGTTCCAAGGTCAAATCTCCTTAATTATAGTTTTATGGTGTTTTTGTTGAGTCGTCTTATCAATCTACCTTTGATGAGAATGCTAGTTCAAACACCTCACAAAATTACTTTTATGGGAAGGAGATACAAATCAACACACCACATTTTTAATTCTAAAGGATCAAGATGCATTCAACATAGAAAGCACATTATTAATTTTCTGTAAGAACTAGGAAATAATGAACCGGCATGAATCACACCAAGATTTCAAAATTTCACCGAATAATTTCAAGCATCAATAAACATTCTTAGTGGGTCTCTGCAAGTCTCACAGAGAAATTTTCAGGAAATCTCATTAAAAGAGGTAAAACCTTACTTTTACAAATGTATTTGGGTTTAACAATCAATTCTCATGTCCTCACAAGATACCACCAGCCAAGCAACCAGATGACAATGCAACTTTACTCCAAGGAATCACATCCACACCAAATAGCATCGATGTAATGGGGCAATAAAATAATTTACCAAATCATGAACAAAATAGCCAAGAGTTACAATTTTTTTAAAAAGAGGAAGTACAATATAAGCATCATCGAGATTAACTATTAAGATCTACCCAACCAAAATCTCTAAGAGAAAGGTCCAAAAGACCCAAAGCATCCATAAGTGTTTCGAAGTAAACCAAAGATTAACAAGTCATAGAATGTTATTCATAGTAAAGGAATTTAAGGTAAGGGTAAACTTATTTATAAGTCAAGAGAGTAAAACAAGTACACTTAAATAAACACGCTGCTTGAAAGGATAAAATCTATCCATAATTACCAAAATGCATACATTCCACGAGTCAATACTTTCTATAATACAACCAGGAACCCAAGATACAATTTAACATGCCCTTGATGAAACAACACTTTTTAGGTAAAATTTATAGTCAACCAAAGAGGTAATTCAATCCTAAAAAAATCTAAAAACCCCTAAATAACCACTTCTACTCTAACGAGGGTCAATCTCTTACCAGATTAAAATAGAATCACCACTACCGATGTCAGACTACCCTCTAGGCCACACTACACAACAAACTTTCTTTCTAGTAAGGTCAAGCAACAAAAAGGGTCGCTCTAAGATCTTAGACACACTCAAGGTTTTGTGCATCCATCACCAAGGCATGACTTTAAACACCTAAAATGGCCTTCAAAACACCTGTGGTGTACCTCCATAAGACAATTGTCACAATACATGAAGTGTGGAACCAACTCAACAACATGTAAGAAGGAAAACACGTAACATTTAGCCAAGTAGCCAACAACATCATGAGCTCCAAGTCATCAATCAAATAAAGTCTAAGAAATATCAACAATCAATAAAAGTGGCTAAGTAGCTGCATTACAAAGTTTTGAAAAATTCTTGCAAGAATTATAAATAAATAAAAGATCCTCAGAGCTTCTTCAATCCAATCATAAAATAAGATGTTGGTCCTTGATAAAATACACAAGATTACGAAAGTAAAACACAAAATTTAACACCACATTCACTCCATAGCCTTTCATGGCCACCAATAGGGGTACTCTACCTCGAGGTTAGTTCCAAGAACACATACACAGGATTGGGTCCTAGACGACACCCAGACTTAGTGTCCACCCTCTCATATGGGTAACAACAAGGAAAACTGACAACCAAACCCTCTTTCTTAACCACTCAAGGAAGGAATCTCTAAACAACTTCTAATTAACTCTTCCCGACCCAGAACACAACCACTATTGTCCAACCACAAGGGTCACATCTTACAACTCATCATTCCAACCACTCCAATAAGGAAGGGTCTCAACAAAAGGCTTAATGCATCATACAATTAAATCAAGTTTTAGGGCTTGTAGAAAAACACATTTTAAAAATGGAACCGAGTTTCTATTATACTAGAAGATCACAAATCAATATAATTTGACATTCTTAGTTACTCCGGGTTTAAACAAAATGTCACTAAGCAAGCACAACAACTCAAACAACTTATTATTATTTTATTATCATTTTAATTCTGGTAGTTCAAATGAACAGAGTAATGTAATATTTCTTCATACTTATTTCTTCTTCAATTTTCAAACAAGTTTGTTTTCTTAGATTCGAAAGTGTGTCAGGTTTATAGTTCATTTCTCAAGTTTTCTAGTATGCCCAATGGCCCAAGCTTCTGAACTGCTGCTCTAATACCAAGTGTGATGCCCAGTTAAAACAACCCACTTGAGACCCATGAACAACCTAGGTTTAGTGTGAAAATTATGGAATATTTTTTGATTAGGAATTAACGACCAAAGTCTCATGAGACGGTTAAATTCAACCGATAACTTATCCCATTATAATAATTCGATTTCACATTATAAAGCAATAAATGTAATAAGTCCACACCTAGCTCAAATATTCCTAGGATTAAATTAATTACCGATTACAATGACCATTTAGCTAAATAGTCCCTAAATAAAATTTAGGGTTAAGGGTCCCAAATAATTAAATACCCAAGGTATTTAATTCAAGAGCGGGATTTAATTACGGTGAGGAAGGGAATACATATTTAAAACAATAGGGTAAGGTCTCACTAACCCACTCCCAGAGGTTGATTGAGAGAGTCTACAACTAGGTTACAAGGAAACAACTACCACTAACGGGTTCCAAAGCAACACAAATCCACCAAAAAAAAACTTCTATTTTATAAAAAAATCTCATAGGTCACAAGGTCTTGAATTTAGGGCTAGAAGTTTTAGTTAGGTTCAAGGAGCAATTTTACTCCCATACCCACTCTCTAACAGGCTTAGAGTTTTAACTTGATTTCTGTCATACTTAGTGCTTCCAAAACTTCCCTAAAACATTCCTAATGGATAGGAAATTTTGTCACCTTTCTGATGATGTAAAGAAGTCATCCTAACTCCTTACAGAACTCAAGATATGAGCGGGTAGAGTTTTTACGTCAAATTTTCCCCAAGGGGACACGTGTCAAGAGGAGGGGGAAACCTTTTGGTGGGTTGGCGGGTCGCGGGGTGGCTTAAGGAAATTTTCCTTACATGGGAAAAATTTACCAATTGTGCCCGTGCCTCCCGTGTCTTCCAAGGACACGTGGCGGCCTCCGAGTCGTCACCGAAAATAAGCATGGGAAGGGCGAAGCGGTGGAAGGATTTGGGGCACATCACCCATGGAAGAGGAAAAGCCAAACAATGCTCCCTGCGCCCGCGGGTCCACTTGGGGACATGTGGAACTCCATGGTTTGTCACGAGAGAAGGGAGAAGAAGGGGCATGGAGTGGTGGGAGAGATTGGCAATTTTTGCCAAAGGGGAAAAAGAGAAAAAAATGATGCGTGGGTGCGCGCTACGGAGGGAAAAAAACCCCATGGCGAGGGTGGGAAAATGGAGCCGCTGGGGAAATTTTAAAATTTTCCAAAGGCCAAAACCAAAAAAATACAAAGGGTCCACCCCCCGCTATAACCAGAAGGTGCCACGTGGCACGTTCTTCATCAGATGCGGGCCGGCAGGGCTAAAATGAAAATGTTTCCCCAAAATTTTCAAAAATACTAAGGGTAAAAAATGGAATTGCACCTTTTCAGTAGCCCCAAGAGGATAAGTGGTTCCCTACGATTGGCCTTGAGCTAGTGGAGAAAAAGTGAAAAATTTCCCAAGTCAAAATTTTCACGAAAAACTTTTCTAAGGCAAAACGATAGGAAATTTTTGGGTTGCGGGCCCGCTAGGGAAAATTTTCCCACATTTTCTCGCCAAGGCACAAAAACATCAAAGTGCCATAACTTTAGCTAGAAAGCTCAGTTTTGGGAAAACGAGGACTTTTGGAAAGCTCTCGATGCCCTCTTTGCACAAGAAGAATAAAATTTACTTTTTGATAAGTTTTTAAGGGTAAATTTTGCAAAAAGGATCTGCAGGCTATAATTAGTGAACTGACATTTTTCAAATTGATTAAATTCGGTCTCCTCCTTCACTCAACATGTCAAACAAACATGGAGGATTGATCTAGGGAGGGTTTAGAGTGTTTTAGGAAATTTAATTTGTTCAATTGATTCGAAATTGCATTTGTCCAACAAATGACAGGATATGGTTGAGGAAGAGATTAAGCTCAATTTTTGCAATGTACACTTTATCTTCTTAAGTTTCCTTTGTCAATTTGAATTCCTTATCATCTTGGCATACTAATTTGTAACATTTTAAAGTTGATTACCAAGTGTAGGTCTAGACTGTATAATTTGATTGCATTCCTTTTACCAGTTTAAAAATTATACACAATGCCAAAGATCGGTTTCATTGAAGGAGTTATTCATTCATTTTTATCATATAGGTACGGTATTTACTTCCTAAACTAATCCATCACATTCAGTTGATTCTAAAAAATTTATTTCCATGTTAAATTACAAGTTTTGATTTCAAATTTAATATATTTTAAAGAGAAACAATACAATATAGTTCCCACCTACGTGTTTCCTCTTCTTGCAATTAAACAGAGATTACATTTACAATATAAATTCAATTCCAAAGCAACAATGTGAGTTTGAGAAAGTAGAGTATTCTTTTATTGATTTCTAACAACAACTTTACAACTTATTCCTTTCTTTTAGCTTCAAAATACAATATACAATACATGTAACATTCTTTCACATTCCTTTTCAAAACAGAGAATGGGATATAACTCTTTACATTTCTCATTTCAATTTCAGTCTTTCCTCATCAATACAAGTATCTTCTCATTTACAATAATTATACAAATCATCCACTTCAAAGTGGGAAAGGATTTCAATAAACTTGTTCACAAGAAGGGACTATCAAACTGTATATTCCTCTTGCTCAAAACAACAGCATGCTCATTTTCTCTTTTCTCCAAGTTGATCATAACAAAAGAGGGGAAAGGCAATGCTCTCCACCCAACCAAGACATCCATTGAAATGAGAATCCTTACTTCATCGTTGGCCCCCAAGCCCCAACCAAGATACAATAAAACATGCAATTCAACCATGGCAACAACTGGCTTCCACAACACAGAATTCTTTCACACACACATTTATTTTTTAAAAACACAATGCAACACCAAAAGAAAACAACAGTTCACAATCGCATTCAACAAAATTTCAAAGTAGAACTCGGGTTTTATCTTGCAAGCAAAAAAGCAAGGACTGTGGGGAAGCTACTTATGCCTCCCAATTGGGAATTGGGCATCCACCTATAATCATACCGCCAATATAACATATCATATCCCATAAACCTTATGCCTCCCAACCCCTCCTTATGCCCCCCCACAAGTAAGAAATGTAAGCTATTTCTTTTCCATGGTGGATCCCAAACCCAAAACTCCCTCCAAAAATTCTAATGCCCATGGCATTTCCTTATGCCCCCCACAAGAATTCCCCATAGCCTTCTCCTACACCATTCCTAAGGTAGTCTACCCAACCAGCCAACAAATAAAACAATGCATGCACCATACACACAACATAATAAGAAAATAACAGCAATAAGAAAGAAATAAACACCTACCTTTCCATGGTAGCTTTTGTTTCCAACAACAAGCTCTCAAAGCCAAGAACACAGTCCAAAACAACAATCTCAAGTAAGAAGTTATCTCTAAATTCCTCCACAATCCACAAGAGCTCTAAAATGCAAAAATGCGCCCCAAGGAGTTTGCAAAAATCATTGAACAACCAAGAAACCTGTCTTTTCCAAAGCTTCAATCATAAGAAAAATGTGCCCCAAGCTTTCATACAAAATGTTTCAACAACCCTAAAACAGAAGAGAGTTGGAATTATATAGAAGAGGGAAGGAAGAGGATGATGTGGATCCATGTAGGATGCCACCTCAAACATCCTCAATTTCAAACACAAAAGACAAGATTTCATTCTCCCAAGCACAATAAAGAGGTGGGTGAAAAATGACAAGTTACTTGCACACACAAAAGAGCCCACAACTCAAGGGACAAAAAAAAAGAAATGTAAGAAAGTGCAGTTAAAACCATGCACAAGATGAATAAAATGCATTATAAAAGTCACCAATCACTTCCCCAACCATAAGTATGGTTGGTAACATAAATTTAGAGGCATGGGACAAGTTTTACTTGTCCCACAAGCCTCCAAAAATAGCTCCCAAGGACAAATTCGAATTTTTCATGGAGGTGGAGTATTTCATACTCCAAAACTGACTTACACAAGCTCTTACACATCTCTTACAAATTAAATACAAACAACCAAAAACTCTTATAATTACTTTCCCATATCCCAATTTAATTTATTTAAATTTTAATCAAATGATTCTCACATAAATCTAACACAATTTTAATTAAATAAAATAAGGAACACATTACTAATAAAATACATACAACAATAAATAAAAGAAACACATTAATAAAATACACAAACCCATGGTTACATATAAAGATGATTTCCCCCCCATGGGAATCTCTAACAAACAACACACAACACAATAAAACAAGTTGCCATGGTGACTATGTTGAATTCACCCAGAATTCCATTTTGGTTGGTCTCCGATCCCCCGATGTTTTGTTGTGATATTTTTAAACCTGCAAAACACAAATACCTCCTTCACCTCATGGCCACATCGAACGTCCTAAATGAATATATAATATAATCACGAATCATTTATACATATGAATCACGATAGTCATCAAGGCAATCAATGAAATCATTTACAATTTATATCAACAACTATGTCATCATCAAATAATTTTCGTTTTCTAGGTTTATTCATAATATCCAAAATCACATGTCCGAATAACTTCCACTAAACATCCATATCATTAGTCTATCATCATCCACATGTGAGTGTGTCTAATAATCACCATGCATTATATATAATCAGATTTAACAATACTCCATCGACATCTAACACCATACTAAATAAAAATTATTAAAATGTCTATCATATAGTCTACATTGTCATGATCGGTAATAAAAGGTGCCAAAGGGAAGTGGGAACTAGCCCCCTCCCCTTAGACTCGACTTCCTCTTGGAAGTCACTTGAAAGAGAGATAGGAATAATTGCAACAGAAAAAGGATCACCCCATTATGGGATTGTTTGTTTTAAAAAGTGTGGGTCTCTGAGAACTCGGTTTGGTCCAATATAATTTAACAAGAAGAAGGAGATTGCAAGGTATGTTTTCTAAATTTTTTGCATGCTAGGCTATGAACAAATGAATCTAAGGAGTAACTTTACGCTATCAATCAAGATACAACGCATAACAATATAACAAGAAGAGTTCCAAAAGATCATCAAGAGTAACCACCAAGTAAGGGAATTACAGGGAAAATTTCCATAAACTTGAGATGACCACACAGTTTCCCACTGATACACATACCACATTAACCAAAATTGAGGTTTCCACTAGGGTTAAATTATGCTTTCATAGTTTGTTGTTTAGACAAGGCTAGCAAAATCAACCATGGCCAAGATTGCATGAGGAAAACGTCTACTCAAGGTCCACAATTTGAGGATCACAAAGGATGAGGTGGATCAACAAGGACACCTAAATCAGAAAACATTTACCATCAAGGAACTATTCAAGGAAAGCACTTCTATAACTCGAGAGGGCACAATTAACTTTTCATGGCGATACTAAGAGAATTCAAGACCACAAGGTTTCCTACAGTCTGATTTTTTTAACACTTTGTTTTAAGAATCGAACACACCATACCAACCAAATCTAGAGAATTCAACCATATAGCAAAAGAAATATATATATATATATATATATATATATATATCTCCCCTAGCAACTAACATATCAATTCAAGCACAATGGGGATTATTTTTCTTATTTCCTACTCAAGCTCGAAATAACCATAAAGAGAGCACAAGTAACACCAAGGACCACTCAAGGTTGCTAGGGAGAAGAGCAAGTAACAAGGGGTCCATTCAAATCCAAAGGTGAATAATATCATCTTGCACTTTCCATCCTAATGGGAAGAAGGGCTTCAACAACAAGGTGACCCAAGAAAATATGAAGAAAAGAAGACTTCCCCAAGTTATTCTATATCCTTAACATATGTTGCCTTAAAATTACAATACTTAGGTCTCCAAGGACAAGATAACATGCAAGGAGGTTGCTTCTCAAACAACAGATAAGTCTCAATCCAAAAAGGACCACAACTCACATCCATCGAGCTATGGGACGATAAGGGTGTGATGACCCAAAACTCCCACAAGAAGGCACATACATCCATGGACAAGAAGTAATAAGCAACTAGAACACATTACTATCCACCGGGTGTTTCACAATTTCAGGTAGGCGACAGAACTACGAGTTCAACTATATATTGCATTTAATACACATAAAATTTACCCATTTTATACATCAACTTATTAAGTCAAAAGTTATAGCTTTGCTTTATAAGAACATTCCTTTCATGCTTCCTTAGTTACAAACTTCTTTCTATTATGACATCATCAGTTTACATTATAAAGAGCACCACTAAGGTGGGCATGATGTCTCATCATTCTATATAGGTAGAGAGCATTTAGTTTACTTGCAAGGAAGGTGGATGGACAAGATTTCCCTTCTATTCTTCTACATGGTTTTTATTTCTTCTATTAATCTACCAAGGGTATAACAAGGATCACTTCCCTTTTCTATGCTCCAGTTAGTTCCAAGGTCAAATCTCCTTAATTATAGTTTTATGGTGTTTTGGTTGAGTCATCTTATCAATCTACCTTTGATGAGAATGCTGGTTCAAACACCTCACAAAATTACTTTTATGGGAAGGAGATACAAATCAACACACCACATTTTTAATTCTAAAGGATCAAGAGACATTCAACATAGAAAGCACATTATTAATTTTCTATAAGAACTAGGAAACAATGAACCGACATGAATCACACCAAGATTTCAAAATTTCACTGAATAATTTCAAGCATCAATAAACATTCTTAGTGGGTCTCCGCAAGTCTCACAAAGAAATTTTCAAGGAAAGCTCATTAAAAGAGGTAAAATCTTACTTTTACAAATCTATTTGGGTTTAACAATCAATTCTCATGTCCTCACAAGATACCACCAGCCAAGCAACTAGATGACAATGCAACTTTACTCCAAGGAACCACATCCACACCAAAAAGCATCTAGATGCAATGGGGCAACCAAATAATTTACCAAATCATGAACTTAACAGCCAAGAGTTACAATTTTTTTAAAAGAGGAAGTACAATATAAGCATCATCGAGATTAACTATTAAGATCTACCAACCAAATTCTCTAAGAGAAAGGTCCAAAAGACCCAAAGCATCCATAAGTGTTTCCAAGTAACCCAAAGATTAATAGGTCATAGAATGTTATTCATAGTAAAGGAATTTAAGGTAAGGGTAAACTTATTTATAAGTCAAGAGAGTAAAACAAGTACACTTAAATAAACACACTACCTGAAAGGCTTAAATCTATCCATAATTACCAAAATGCATACATTCCACGAGTCAAAACTTTCTATAATACAACCAGGAACCCAAGATACAATTTAACATGCCATTGATGAAACAACACTTTTTCAGTAACATTTATAGTCAACCAAAGAGGCAATCCAATCCTAACAAAATCTAAAAACCCCTAAATAACCACTTCTACTCGATGAGGGTCAAGCTCTTACCAGATTGAAATAGAATCACCACTACCACTATCAGACTACCCTCTAGGCCACACTACACAACAAACTTTCTTTCTAGTAAGGTCAAGCAACAAAAAGGGTCACTCTAAGATCTTAGACACACTCAAGGTTCCGTGCATCCATCACCAAGGCATGACTTTAAACACCTAAAAGGACCTTCAAGACACCTAGGGTGTACCCCCATACGACAATTGTCACCATACATGAAGCATAGAACTAGCTCAACAACATGCAAGAAGGAAAACATATAACGTTTAGCCAAGTAACCAACAACATCATGAGCTCCGAGTCATCAATCAAATAAAGTCTAAGAAATATCGGCAATCAATAAAAGTGGCTAAGTAGCTGCATTGAAAAGTTTTGAAAAATTCTTGCAAGAATTATAAATAAATAAAAGATCCTTAGAGCTTCTTCAATCCAATCATAAAATAAGATGCTGGTCCTTGATAAAATACACAAGATTATGAAAGTAAAACAAAAAATTTAACACCACATTCACTCCACAGTCTTTCATGGCCACCAATAGGGGTACTCTACCTCGAGGTTAGTTCCAAGAACACATACACAGGATTGGGTCCTAGACGACACCTAGACTTAGTGTCCACCCTCTTATATGGGTAACAACAAGGAAAACTAACAACCAGACCCTCTTTCTTAACCACTCAAGGAAGGAAGCTCTAAACAACTTCTAATTAACTCTTCCTAACCCAAAACACAACCACTATTGTCCAACCACAAGGGTCACATCTTACAACTCATCATTCCAACCACTCCAATAAGGAAGGGTCTCAACAAAAGGCTTAATGCATCATACAATTAAATCAAGTTTTAGGGCTTGTAAAACAACACATTTTAAAAAGGGAACCGAGTTTCTATTATACTAGAAGTTCACAAAATCAATTTAATCTAACATTCTTAGTTACTCCAGGTTTAGACAAAATGTCACTAAGCAAGCACAACAACTCAAACAACTTATTATTATTTTATTATCATTTTAATTCAGCAGTTCAAATGAATAGAGTAATGTAATATTTCTTCATACTTATTTCTTCTTCAATTTTCAAACAAGTTTGTTTTCTTAGATTCAAAAGTGTGTCAGGTTTATAGTTCATGTCTCAAGTTTTCTAGTGTGCCCAATGGCCCAAGATTTTGAACTACTGCTCTGATACCAAGTGTGATGCCCGGTTAAAACAACCCACTTGAGACCCATGAACAACCTAGGTTTAGTTAGAAAATTATGGAATAATTTTTTTGATTAGGAGTTAATGACCAAAGTCTCATAGACAGTTAAATTCAACTAATAACTTATCCCATTTTAATAATTACTGAATTCACATGATAAAGCAATAAATGTAATAGGTCCACACCTAGCTCAAATATCCCTAGGGATTAAATTAATCATCGATTACAATGACCATTTAACTAAATAGTCCTTGAATAATTTTTTTGATTAGGAGTTAAGACCAAAGTCTCATGAGATAGTTAAATTCAACTGATAATTTATCCCATTATAATAATTATTGATTTCACATTATAAAGCAATAAATGTAATATGTCCACACCTAGCTCAAATCTCCCTAGGGATTAAATTAATCACCGATTACAATGACCTTTTAGCTAAATAGTCCCTAAATAAAATTTAGGGTTAAGGGACCCAAACAATTAAATACCCAAGGTATTTAATTCAAGAGCAGGATTTAATTACAGTGAGGAAGGGAATACATATTTAAAACAACAGAGTAAGGTCTCACTAACCCACTCCCAGAGCTTGATTGAGAGAGTCTACAACTAGGTTACAAGGCAACAACTACACTAACGGGTTCTAGAGCAACTCAAATCCACTAGAACAAACTTCTCTTTTATAAACAATTCTCAAAGGTCACAAGGTCCAAAACTTAGGGCTAGAAGTTTCAGTTAGGTTCAGGGAGCAATTTTACTCCCATACCCACTCTCTAACAAGCTCATAGTTTTAACTTGATTTTTCTCATACTTAATGCTTCCAAAATTTCCCTAAACCATTCCCAATGGATAGGAAATTTTCTCACCTTTCTGGTGATATAAAGAAGTCCTCCTAACTCTTTCTGAGTAACTCAAGATATGAGCGGGTGGAGTTTTTAGGTCAAATTTTCCCCAAGGGGACACGTGTCAAGAGGAGGGGGAAACCTTTTGGTGGGTTGGCGGGTCATGGGGCGGCTTAAGGAAATTTTCCTTGTCTCGGGAGAAAATTTCCAATTGCACTCATGCCTCCGTGGGTCCTCCAAGGACACATGGCGGCCTCTGAGTCGCCGGAAACAAGGAAGGGAAGGGCGAATGGTGGAAGGATTTGGGGCACATCACCCATGGAAGAGGAAAAACCAAACAATGCTCCCGTGCCCGTGGGTTCACTTAGGGACACATGGAACTCCATGGTTTATCATGGTAGAAGGGAGAAGAAGGGGTGCGGAGTGGTGGGAGAGGTTAGTGATATTCACTAAAGGGGAACAGAGAAACAAAACGACGCGCGGGTTCAAGGCGCTCCTGGAGGGGAAAACCCCATGACGAGGGTAGGAAAACAGAGCCGTGGGGAAATTTCAAAATTTTCCAAAGGAAAAACTGAAATAAGATAAAGATCTACCCCCACTGCCACCCCAAGGGGCCACGTGGAAAGTTCTTATTAGTCATGGGCAGTCAATGGGGCTAAAATGAAAATGTTTCCCAAAAGTTTAAAAAATGCTAAGGGCAAAAAAAGGAACTGCGCTCTCATCATAGCCCCAAGAGGATAAGTGACACCTCTGATCAGCTATGGGCTGGTGGAGGAAAAATTTAAAATTTTCAAACAAAACTTTTCTAAGGCAAAACGACAAGAAATTTTTTGGGTTACGGGACCGCAGCAGGAAAATTTTCCCACATTTTCCCGCCAAGGCACAAAACTTCAAAGTGCCATAACTTGAGCTAGAAATCTCAGTTTTGGGAAAACGAGGACTTTTTAGAAATCTCTCAATGCCCTCTTTGCACAAGAAGAATAAAATTTACTTTTTGACAAGTTATTATGGGTCAATTTTGCAAAAATGATCTGCAAGCTATGATTAGTTTTGACAGCTTTTAAATTGATTAAATTCGGTATCCTCCTTCACTCAACATGAAAAACAAACATGGAGGATTGATTCAGGGAGGGTTTAGAGTGTTTTAGGTAATTTAATTTGTTCAATTGAATTGAAATTACATTTATCCAACAAATGACAAGATATGGTTGAGGAAGAGATTAAGCTCAATTTTTGCAATGTACACTTTATCTTCTTAAGTTTCCTTTGTCAATTTGAATTCCTTATCATCTTGGCATACTAATTTGTAACATTTTAAAGTTGATTACCAAGTGTAGGTCTAGACTGTATAATTTGATTGCATTCCTTTTACTATTTTAAAAATTATACACAATGCCAGAGATCAGTTTCATTGAAGGAGTTATTCATTCATTTTTATCATATAGGTATGGTATTTACTTCCTAAACTAATCCATCACATTCAGTTGATTCTAAAAAATTTATTTCCATGTTAAATTACAAGTTCTGATTTCAAATTTAATATATTTTAAAGAGAAACAATACAAGTATAGTTCCCACCTACGTGTTTCCTCTTCTTGCAATTAAACAAAGATTACATTTACAATAAAAATTCAATTCCAAAGCAACAATGTGAGTTTGAGAAAGTAGAGTATTCTTTTATTGATTTCTAATAACAAATTTACAACTTATTCCTTTCTTTTAACTTCAAAATACAATATGCAATACATGTAACATTCTTTCACATTCCTTTTCAAAATAGAGAATGGGATATAACTCTTTACATTTCTCACTTAAATTTCAGTCTTTCATCATCAATACAAGCATCTTCTCATTTACAATAATTATAAAAATCATCCACTTCAAAGTGGGAAAGGATTTCAATAAACTTGTTCGCAAGAAGGGACTGTCAAACTATATATTCCTCTTGCTCAAAACAGCAGGATGCTCATTTTCTCTTATCTCCAATTTGATCACAACAAAATAGGTGGAAAGGCAACACTATCCACCCAACCAAGACATCCAGTGAAAGGATAATCCTTCCTTCATCATTGGCCCCCAAGCCCCAACCAAGATACAATAAAAGATGTAATTCAACCATGGCAACAACTGGCTTCCACAACACAACATTCTTTCACACACACATTTCTTTTTTAAAAACACAATGCAACACCAAAAGAAAACAACAGTTCACAACTGCATTCAACAACATTTCAAAGCGAACTCAGGCTTGATCTTGCAAGCCAAAGGAGCAAGGACTATGGGGAAGCTACTTATGCCTCCTAATTGGGAATTGGGCATCCACCTATAATCATACCACCAATATAACATATCATATCCCATAAAACTTATGCCTCCCAACCCCTCCTTATGCCCCCACAAGTAATAAATGCAAGCTATTTCTTTTCCATGGTGGATCCTAAACCTAAAAATCCCTCCACAAAATTCTGATGCCCATGGAATTTCCCTTATGGACCTCCCACAAGAATTCCCCATAGCCTTCTCCTACACCATTCCTAAGGAGTCTACCCAACCAGCCAACAAATAAAACAATGCATGCACCATACACACAACACAATAAGAAAATAATAGTAATAAGAAAGAAATAAATGCCTACCTTTCCATGGTAGCTTTTTTTTCGAATAGCAAGCTCTCAAAGCCAAGAACACAGTCCAAAACAACAATCTCAAGTAAGAAGTTATCTCCAAATTCCTCCAAAATCCATTAAAGCTCCAAAATCAAAAATGCGCCCCAAGGGAGTTTGCAAAAATCATTCAACAACCAAGCAACCATCTTTTCCAAAGCTTCTCCAAAGTAAGAGCTCCAATCATAAGAAAAATGTGCCCCAAGCTTGTATACCAAATGTTTCAACAACCCTAAACAAGAAGAGAGTTGGAATTATATAGAAGAGGGAAGGAAGAGGATGATGTGGATCCATGTAGGATTCCACCTCAAACATCCTCAATTTTAAACACAAAATACAATATCTCATTCTCCTAAGCACAATAAAGAGGTGGGTGAAAAATGACAAGTTACTTGCACACACAAAAGAACCCACAGTTCAAGGGACAACAAAATAAATGAAAGGTAAGAAAGTGCAGTTAAAATCATGCACAAGATGAATAAAATGCATTATAAAAGTCACCAATCACTTCCCCAACCAAAATTATGGTTGGTAACATAAATTTAGAGGCATGGAACAAGTTTTACTTATTTCACAAGCCTCCAAAAATAGCTCCCAAGGACAAATTGGAATTTGTCATGGAGGTGGAGTATTTCATACTCCAAAAATGACTTACACAAGCTCTTACACATCTCTTAAAAATTAAATACAAACAGCCAACAACTCTTATAATTACTTTCCCATATCCCAATTTAATTTATTTAAATTTTAATCAAATGATTCTCACATAAATCTAACACAATTTTAATTAAATAAAAGAAGGAACACATTACTAATAAAATACATACAACAATAAATAAAATAAACACATTAATAAAATACACAAACCCATGGTCACATATAAAGATGATTTCCCCATGGGAATCTCTAACAAACAACACACAACACAATAAAACAAGTTGCCATGGTGACCATGTTGAATTCACCCAGAATTCCATTTTGGTTGGTCTCCGATCCCCCAATGTTTTGTTGTGATATTTTTAAACTTGTAAAACACAAATACCTCCTTACGCCTCATGGCCATATCAGAACGTCGAAAATGAATATATAATATAATCATGAATCATCTATACATATGAATCATGACAATCATCAAGGCAATCAATGAAATCATTTACAATTTATATCGACAACTATGTCATCATCAAATAATTTTCCTTTTCTAGGTTTATTCATAATCTCCAATATAACATGTCCGAATAACTTCCACTAAACATCCATGTCAATATTATATCATCATCCACATGTGAGTGTCTCTAATAATCACCATGCCTTATGTATAATCGGATTCAACAATAATCCAGATCCGACATCTAACACCATACTAAATCAAAACTATTAAAATGTCTATCATATAGTCTACAGTATCATGATCAGTAATAAAATGTGCCAAAGGGAAGTGGGCACTACATATAAAGAGAAGGAAAAAAAGATGAGGAGACAAAGTACCCCACAATGGAAGAAGACTATATATGAAATTCATTCAACAACTATGATATCTTCCCTTTAAGAGCAAGAGGATAAGAACATCTTCATACGAGGAACTTATCCACTTCAATACATTTCATAACCCCATGAGACCATACCAATAAAATAGATATAAGCCAATCTTTCTAAATTAGGATAGACATTAGGAAAGAGAAATAATTATCCATTTACTCTTTCCATATGCCACACAACTAAATAGAAACTAAGTATAACTACCGCATGTTGAAATTTGAGTGGAGAAAGGAGACCGATAACCCCAATATGTCTAAAATGGAAATTAATTTGAGTACCATGGAGAAAGAGAGAATGAAATACTTCATGCCCCATGAATTTGTGCCAAAATAAGTCAATCTGAGTGTGAAACCATATGAAAATGTTATACTAGTCATGAGAAACCATAAATTATTCAAATATCTAGAGAAAATGCCCCTAAGAAAAACAATATAAACGGTCATAACCATCGGTATGGTATCTTGAATAGGATGTAAATTTATAACCGTATATATATTTAGATAAATTCCTATATGAGTCAATTTTTTAGGTCTTTCTGTCCACCTTTACATATTTAAGAGCCCAAAAAGATGCATACATGTGCTAGAAATATAGAATAAACCATAGAATGTTTCTCCCTCTCTTGAGGTGTGTGTTATGAAAAATTTAAGTATGCAACTCATAATAAAATATATATACTCGTGTCTAAGAAGATAATAAAATATGAAAAATAGATGTGGTGCCCAACAAGAAGAAATTACATCTGCATGGTACAAATCATGGCGTAAAACAAGAAGAAAAAAAAAAAATGATTATATCCATACCATTGTTAATGCAAAAAAACAATAGAAAACCATGTATTAATAGAAAAAAAAGTGCAAACGTGTAAAATAGTGGCACGCATGAAAATGTGCAATGATTGAAAACCTAGGACAACCATGGTGTCAGTAAGAAAATCAAGGACCTTGAAAAATAAATCAAGATATACATAACCACATATAAGGAAATACACCATAAACAAGGGACACCCATAATGTCGCAAGATGATAAATGCCATTATGCCTCAATCAAATAAAAAAGAAAACACTTACATAACTAAAAATCATGTATGAAAAGAAAGTGTATCCAAATATGATGAAGAGCATATAACATATGATAAAAACAACTAGTGAAGAAAGAACTATAAAAATTGTACAAGACACATGTGTTAGTCTTGTTATTCCAAAAGATAACAAATACACTATACATATGCATATATATATAAATATAAATGTAGCATCTGGATATATTATAAATACAAAGGAGCTATAATATAAATGTAGCCCCTAGATATATTATTCTAAAGTACATGCCCCAGAGATGTTAGCATTATGCATAAAGGGCATGAAAACAATTTTCATAATGTATCACTGTTTAAATGTCTTTCATTATGCTCAATATTACATGCAAAGGCATGTGTGTAAATAATATATTCTATCTATAAAAATAAAGGAATAAACATGTATAATTTAAAGTGCAAACACTTGATGCTATAAAAATAGGTCTTGTTTTGTATTTTTGTAAATATTTGAGTTTTTTACATTTTGAAAATATTTCCTTGTTGATATCGAGTATGAAACTAAATATAGGAATAAATATTCCCCCAAAGTGTATGTGTAAAGTGATGTTTGGTTGTGAAACTTCTCCCTCAACATTGAAGTTAGACTTAGAAACAAGATGTGTAATTGAGAAATGGGGAGGTGGAATAACATAAAAGATAGCTCAATAGGATCCTATAAGGAGATGAAACAATTTTAAAATATGATGGAGGGTTAAGAATCAAATGTTTCATAGAATGTGACTCAAGTGCAAGTGGAACCATGGTAGTGATATATGTTGAAAAAGATGATGAGGATATCCATAAATAGTAGATCACTCATTAGAATGCAATGAGTGATGCTTGCAAGGTAGACAAGAAGAATGATAAATCCTAGGAGACCTATAAGAATGTATAGCGGGAACCGTAAGGATACAAGATCTCCTTATAATCTCATGATATTTTGAACCACTAGATGCAATTTGCACAAATGAATGTCTTATAACTATGTGGTGTAACATGTGCAACTAAAGGCATGTCAAGAGACATAGAACTATGTGAATCACTGGGTAACCAAAGGCTTAACAAGAGACCTAGGAGGACTAGCACCATGTGAAGTAATGTGTGAAATAATAGACTTATCCATAGATGTAATAGAAAGGGAATTGAAACTATAGAAGAACTAGGCATGCTAAGAGAAAAATACCTAAATGGAATACGGAATAGTTAAAATATGCTAATGATTAATAAACTTGACATACTAAAGAACTAAGGATGGAACATCCATAATAGATAATATCCAAGTGAGAATTAGATTTAATACTCTAGTAGAAAATAATTAGTAAACAAAAATAAAGTAGTTGTAGTGAAAGATTCAAGTATGATTGGTGTTGTAATTCATAAAAAACGTGGATTATAATCAAGTGAAAATATCTCAAAAGAGATTCCAATAGACTCAAGTAACAAACATGTAAAAATATTATATTTTCCATGTGGAATAATAAAGACACCCTTGAATAGGTGTCAAATATAATTGAATCAATTATATCATAATCATCAAAATAAATGATCAATGTAAAATATGATATAATGTAATAGTTCCAATCATAGCATCAAGTGTATGCTCATAAGAAGGTAGTGATGGCACCACATGATTATTTTTATGAAACTCCGAAGTAGTTTTTTTGTTAGTGTTCTTAGGAAGTGGATTATTGAATATTTTTACTTAGCATTTTTATTTGTAGGATTACAAGATTCAAAGGGCTCACCAGATTCAATTGCATTAAATTTAATAAGATATTGAATGATGTGTCATAACATAAGACATATATTGGTAGAGTGAAAAATAAGTCTATGATAATCATAATAAGCATTAGCGTTGAATCTCTTAATTTGAACCTTTCTCATATCAATCTCAAATGGTGTAGGAGAAACACCAGTTGCACTAAATTAATTTATTTAGAACCTTGGACAAAGAAAAAGGTAACCATGTAGATTGTAATCTTAGGTTGTAATTGTAAATTACCAGGTTGAACAAAAACATTAACACTATCTTTAGAATCTAACTTAGTGTCACTAGATTTTCCTTTGAAATTATAATTTCTTTAGAGCTTAGCATTTTATGTATGTATGGCATAGATGTTAAAAATATTTAAACTTATAAAACACGACCAATTATTGTAATGAAGGAAGAAATATTTCAAAAAAAGGTCCGTAACTCACTTTGTCATCTAATATGGTGTTCATGGTAAGAATTTATCTATAATGTAAGACATAATCATTTATATACTCATCATGTCCCTATTTGAGTTTGGACATTTGTGCGTAAGCTATCTTATCCCCTATGTTTATTAAAAATTGTGCCAATTTTTTTTTTTTTGAAATTTTAGTAAAAAGCGCGCAAAATGTGTGGGAGATCATAAAACCATTAGAATGAAAATTCATTAAGACTCCTAGGGAATATCTTAGTAAGAAATATATCATTAGATGTGCAGTAAAAAAACAACATGGAGTAATCTAAGATGCTCTTTGGGATCACACTTTCCATCATAGATAGGAATATTAAGTGAAATAAAACCAATAATAGAAATATATGAGACAACTTCAAGTGTAAGGGGATTATGGAATAATTGAGAAGATTCCATAGCATTAGAATTCTTACAAAAACTTTGTTGCAATTGTAAATTTTTTCCCGTAAATAAATAACAGGAGATTCACGAGCCTGTGTGCTAGATGAATATTCTTGTGATCCATTATGATGATAGATAAGATGTGTAGTAGAAATAGTGGCCATAGGAATATGCATAGACACATTCTACATATTAATGTTAGGTATCCCCAAGGAGGTAGGCACAATAGGGGTGGGTATAGTAGATTTTATGATAAAGGCATGCTTAAGATGATCTCTTACAAAAATAAAATGATTTCATTCATTGTCGGGATGTTCACGTAAGAAATGTTGTATGTGTTGCACATTATCATAAAGAAGGTATTATGTATGGTTATCAGAATTAGTATTTGAAGCATAACCTTGTCCATGATTTGTATTAATAGTCAAAATATTATTAGAAAATAGATCGTCATGGAAATGAGCACACGGGTGAGTAAGAGTGGAATGGGAATAATAAGATGTGGACATGTTATATAAATATTGATAATGATCCTAGAGAGTTGACATGATGAAGCACAAAACAAAAGAAATATAGAATATAAACCCTAGAATAATAATTTATAATGTTGATGAAAACTAATTAAACCTAAATGTTAGATGAAACCCTAAATCCACTAGGGTTATGGATACAATTTTCAATTAGAGAGGGTAATATTCATTAAATATTGTAACTTTTTTGGTAGTGAATCTCACCCTTTTTATTTTTAGATGTTTTAATTAACATAAAAAGGATGAATGTTACATGTGGATATTTTGATATAACCTTACAAGATAATATATGTGTCTCCACTTTTCTCTTCCCTCTGGGGAGAGGATCCCACCTCGCTATAGATCTTATTCTTTGGGGTGGCTACATCTAGTTAGCACCCTCTCACCACCCACCCACCCATTTTCCCTGATATGGTCATAAGATATTGAGAGGGGGAGGGGCCATCTCTTAAATTCCAACATTAATTACAAAAATCATAATATCACTTTTCAAAGTGATGATTGACCTAAATTTTCCAAAACAAAAATGAAAGAGCACGTTTAGCTGATTTTTATGGATCTACAAGAGTCTAGGTTGTCTAAGTATAAAAATAGGAGAGTATTGAATTTGAAATCCTTCTTTGATGAAAGTATAACCTCAAGTAGACCCTATTCAAAACCATACAACTTGGTCTATAGGGTTCATACAATCTTAACCCTTCGTATGGTCTTGGACCTTCTTGGAATCTTGATATGTAACTTCCGATTGCTTTTCCTTCCTAGAAATGTTGTCATTATGTGTCATACTTCTTCGCTCACCTTCAAAATGGATTTGTAAACTCTACTCAAACCATAAATCCCTTATAGTTCAAGGAAACGTTCTTGTAAAATAAAGTTAGATGAGTTGTGGGAACACCTGTGCCAACAAAGTCACCTCTACTCTGAAGAGAGCTAAAATCTCACATCAATCTCATAAAATGTGATATCTATTGTAGTGTAATTAGACTTGACAATCTTTCTTTGATATTACTTCACTTGAGTTTCACACTTTCTTAAATAATCGGGAATTTTCACTTTTCTTGTATGGAGGATTAAGGTCGAGACTCGTAAACCTAGGAGGAGACTTTGGATTAGTAGAGAGTTCTACCATAATGGATTTGCATGAGTTATTTCACTATTTTTGGAGATTTAAGTGTCATTAGTGCTTGGTTTTTCATGAGTATTTCATAAAGTTCTAGATCTATAAATTAGGTATGATTTACTTGCTTACATATGATTTGGAAGGTTATTATCTCATAAAGTTATGACCAAGTGGGTATATTTTTTCGTAAGAATTTTATTTAATTGAAGTAATTAACTCAAAAGATATGTGTCCATAATCATAAAACAGGATCAAGATATAATTCTACATCATGATTGAAATTTATGTTCTTAGATTGGAGTGAGAAAATATCACTAAGAATGGAGTTTTTAAATAGTTAAAATTTAGAGACAAACATTAGAAAAGTGTAAAAAAGTTATCAAATGCATAATTTCCTATTGAGGTGTGATAAGTAAGAGTGGGAAGAGTGAATTTATCCATACAATTGTATATTGATAATATAAACGAGTGTCATTTAAGGATATATTTCAAAATTTGAGTGTTTATATATTTCCCTCTTTTGAGGTGTGTGTGAAAACCATGTTTGAGCATGTGGCTCAAAAAAGAAATATGTTTATCCAGGTGAAGGACATTTTTAGAATATTTATAATGTGTTGAATAGGTTGCCACATTGGAGAACTTGTACCTAGAAAAGAAAAGGTGTTTGTGATTGGTGGAAATCATGGTGCACAACAAAAACAATGCTAGTGACAAACAATGATAGTAGAAACTAAAAAAATTAGTAGGAAAAACACATATTAGAAAAAAAGAACAAGATAAATGCACCAAATTGCAAACAATGATATACAAAATCATAAAAAAAGGCTTGGTGCCTATATAGATGGAACACCCATGATGTTACAAGACAATCAAGGCTCGTAGGGATGCAAACAAGACAAATAAATTACAAATAATATAGGCATGATTCTACAAACATAGGATTCCCATAGTGTCATAAGACAATCAAGGAACATATGAAAAAATAAAGGAAAACAAGAAAGAAGTAACACACACAAGCACGTATGCATGAAACTGTTAGAATTTGTGGATTATATTAATTACAAATTTAATCAACATCAATAAACTATGATGATATTAAACAAATAAACAACACATTACATAGAATAATAATAAAGTAATACTTACAAAAGTAAATAACACAAGACAATATTTATAATGGAAAACCTGAAGGTAAAAACCACTTGTGAAAAGTAACCTTTATTATAGAGAACATTTTACATCCAAAGAAGTAACCTCTTCCTTAGAAACTGTAATCACAAGGGTGAAAACCTTTTATATATTATTTTTAGAATATACCAAATGAGGACACAAAGTCCTTTTTATATGAGGTGATCGGGTATGTCTCAGGACTCACCTTTTCAACCATGTCAATTGACACATATACAAAGGTTTAAAATATTGAATAGTAGAAATAGAAATATTTCTTATTATTAAATATTTAACCTAAAGTATATTTCTAGGTTTGAATATTTAATAATAGAAATATAAATATTTCTTATTATTAAATATTTAACCTATAGTATAATGTTAGACCCATATTTAATTAAGGGGTGGCCATCCCACTTAACCATTATGTTCCAACACTCCTCGTTAATGTTAAGTGGGATAACATATGCCAATAGATTACCTACCCGTGGTACACTACATGATTTACAATCCTTAAACCATAAAGGTGTTAGGATAGCATATAAGTTGAAGGAATTATAACACCTTCATCATACTCAAGTTACCTTTGGTACAAAATGATTTGGAATCCCAAAGATCATCCTATGATTAGTGGTTGAGTATGATTTGTGATTTTTACATGTTCAAACAACTTATCGTAAAAGGTTTGCTTGAAACCAAGCATATAAGAGCCTTTTATAACCAAGGATGTCCTTAACAATATGCTTACACTAGATGTTTACCAGTAAAATCAATAGCACTATAGAGTTTCATGAAGACCTCCTTTAACATATTTCTATGCTTATTTCGAAAAAAGAAGATGAGGAGGTATACATATGCCCAAAGGTCTTTTACATTTTCCCAAAGGTATTTATTACAATGAATTTTTCATTTTACAAATACCAAGTTCCATTAGGAGGTGACATTTTCATGCACACTCCCCCTCAATGGAAACTCTAACAATCCAAGTTTTTCATGAAAGTGAAAAAAATTTATAGCACTCGGGGGTTTTTGAAGATGTCAACAACCTTCTCTTCAGTCGACACGAACTTGAGATCTATCTCACCACTTAACACCTTCTCACAGATGAAGCGTATGTGTATCTTAATGTGCTTCATCATCTAATGTTATATTGGATTATGTGCAAGAGATATGGTGGTCTGGTTATTGTAGAACAAAGGAACACTACCTTGATCCTTCATATTTATTTGATTTAACAACCTCTTTATCCATAAATCCTCTTTTGCAGCTTCATTTGCACTTCTATACTCAGCTTCAGATGAAGAGATAGAAAAATTTGGTTTCTTTTTATAGCACCAAGTGATGACACCCACACATAATTCAAAAACATAACCAGAAGTAGTTTTTATATCTAATACATCATCAACATGATTAGAATCAAAAATACATGTAACTTATCATTTTCATCCTTAGTATAATGCAACCCATAATTCATTGTTCCCTTAATATATCTAAGAATTCATTTTTCAAGATTCCAATGATCACTATAAGGTTCCTGCATAAAGCTTGAAGCAATTCCTCTTGCATTAGAAATATTTGTCTGGTTATAGTTAGATAAATCTAACTACCAACTAATTGCCCATACAAATTAGGATCATCTTTTTCACATGCAGGTTTAGGATCAAGTTTTAGTCCAAATTCCATAGGTGTAGAAATTGATTTACAATCAATCATGCTAAAAATTTTAAGTACATTGGTTGCATATTGTTCTTGAGAAACAACAATAGAATTCTTGTTTTGAAATAAAACCATTCCAATAAAATGTTGTAAGAGACCTAAATAAGTCATTTCAAAGTACTATTTCAAATTTTCTTTAATCTTATGAATTAAAGAAGGAATATCACTAGTAATAAGTGATGTAGCCTAGAATTCACTAGTAAGACCCCAGGTGCACTGGCACATCACTTAGCCTAGACTAAGTGCTCACCCAAAGCACGCAAAGGTACCAGGTCCCTCTTTAGGGTTATTATTACAGAATGTTAGCATGATGAAGACTTAATACATATATTTCCATTATTGATACATCATTCTACATAGCATGCCGATCTATATCTAAAGGGAGAATAGAATTAAGTATTAACCATGATGAAATAAAGAACATACTAGATCTAAATACACAAAGAACTAACACTTAGATTCAACCAATATCCTTCATTATATTAAATATGACAATTACAAAGAAGCTTCTTATAGCATTGACATTCTATGCCCATACGTGCACATATTTGATACAAAGTAGTCCAAGATGTGCACACATACATACATATATCTGTCTCTCTATTCATTATTTTATATTCTCTACTCTACTATATAGTTCACTACATATTTATAAGGGTGGGGACTTTCCCTTCACCGTTTATCCAATCCTAGAATAGCTTGCATGCTATTATTAGCTACGTGATTTTTACATCCATAGCCCCACATGCAAGTGTGGTAATAATACAATTCCTTTAGTTAACTGATAGTGATAAACCTATTCTTAGCCCACATCCATTCAAAGTGCTTTGTAGCCAATCCTCCAAAAATAGCCAATGTGTGGCACACAATTCTCTACCTTATTTATGTCCTCTCGCATGCCATCTCTAAAAATATATCCTTATGTGCAACAATGGATAAGTCCCAAAATACAAACTTATCCTCCGCGCGCATGTTCCCTTATCCATTCGCACCTTTGAACATGCCCTATTTTCCCACATGAACCTTATGTATTTTCTCAACTAAGTGCTAGAGTTTGACTAATCAACATTACCCCACACTAGTTTCATTGCCACCCTGGCAATGGTTGTCTCCAAAAATGAATAAAATAATTTGGATGAATGAAAAAATGTATTCAACTTGCAGTATCCTCTTCTATAACCAAAATAATCAATTCTGGAGATTCCTCTTTTATCTCCCCCTCTAAGGTTTTCCTTTCATTGAGTGTGGCCTCTACTTTCTTTGGAATATCTACTACAATTGACTCCAATTTATCCCTTGCAATCTCTCCTTTTTCATTCTGTAATACCAACACAATGCTAGACATGTCACCCAATCTCCCTTCCAATAAGTCCATATTTTGAGTGATGAGTTTGCAAGCTCATCCAACCTTTCCTGTGAGGTTTCGAGCGGGTGTAAGGGCCTCACACTTCAACTTAACAAGTGATAACCATTATTTGCAGCTCAATGTCTCATCCTCCATGGTATTCAAGACCTCATTGTCTTCTAAAATGGTCTGGTCTTTATAATGACCTCTAGCGTCATACAAATATTCAACACTTGATCGGTCTTCTTGAGTTCTTCCTACAAGCTTTGAAGTAATCCTTCATATGATGCTATCTTCTCGCATCACTAAATCCTTTTTGCACTCTTCTTCCTGTGCTATATCCTTTGCCTCAAGCATGCATAGAGGTTCATCTTCAAGTACTAGGTTCAACAATGTATCGACATAATGTATTTTTGAAGGAAACATCTTGGGTACCGTTGGCTCTAAGTATGGCCCAACCTTCATGACATTGTCACCAATCTCCTCTACCATATTGATAAACACATCATTCTTATTCTCGTGCAAGTATTTTTCCTATTTCAGTCATGCTATCTCCTTATACTTAGTCTTGATCTCCTCCTTAGCACCATAATTATGGAAACTTTGTCCATATTCCGACGTGTGACTTCTATTGACACGTTCACCAAAGCATTCCTTACCTATTCATCTAACTAATAGTAGGCTTTCTGTTATGTGTCCTGGACCGAGGTGTCTTTTTCAACCTCCTTGACACACATGAATCCTCACATACATCAAAGTATGGTTCATCCATGTGTGTGTGCATCGACCATGATAATTACTTCCTTGTGCATACTGTCACCATATCTTCATCCATTAATTCCCAGCCATATAACGCATTTTGTGCTATTGTGCTATGTAAATGGGTGTGGATAATTTTACATGTGTCCTTTGCGTAGCCCATGGCTGGTGGAATATACTTCCACTCATTCTTCTTAATCTAGGCTACTTAGGAACTTGGGATTCAAGATTGGGAACTTCGCTTCTATGTCCTGAGCAGGTCTCTATTGTTGTCTCTTCTTCCCCTTTTCCTTCCTCTTCTCCATCCGTCATTTCTTCATCTTTTTGCTCCTCTACATTCTCTCGGAGGTGTAGGATAATTGGGCCACTTTCATCCGAATCTTTTGCTTCCTCATTCAAATTTAATTTCCTTATCCTTTTCTCGGTTTGTCACCTTTTGTGGGGAGAGTCAAGGTGATCTATGCATTTTTGGAGTAGCACCTTGAGTCCTTGTTCGCCTGAATACTCTTTTAAAGCAGCACTCTCTTTGAACTTCTTCTGGATCCTCTTCTTCTCCATGCCCATGAGTTGGCATATTTGCATGCTCTGATTCACTTTTATCTGATGGCTACCTCCTCATGTGCTCCAAACCACCACTATCCTCATGCTTATCCTCATCATCCTCTACTTTGATTTTCTCTGTGGGATTAGGCACTAGAATGTTCTCCATGGTATGCTTACCCTTTGGAAGCCCTAGGAGCAAGAAATCATCTTCCACATACTTGTTGTTTTCCAGATTGGCCTTTAGTTGGAGGTACACAAGTGCTATTCTAATGTATCCAACAACCAAACTTACTGGCTTTATGCTCAACACATCTGAGATGATCCTTTCAATATATGCATTACATTCTAGATATACAAACTTCTTCCTTAGTGTGTGGTAGTCTTAGTCTACCTTGTCGAAATTAATGTTAGGTGGCGCACATCTCGAGAACCGTGAACTGATGCCTAGAAATACCTTGCTATAAAGGCATATAACACTTTGCACCATGGGATTCATGCCCCATTCTTCATTACAAATCACACAATGCAAAAATGTTGGTACATGGTAAACTGAACTACCTTACCCACCACCGATGGTAAATCCTTTGGTATTCACCACTCTTCTTCAAACACCACATGGAGTCTCTCGTACCACATCTCTCGCCCCTCTACTTGAATGGTCCACTCATTGATCTATCACACAAGTACTTTCCAAACCTTTTGGTAGGTGACTTTTGTTCCATGGGGTACTCCCAAATCCTCTCCTTTAACCCATCTGGCACCCCAATCTCCATGAATACTAAGGAAAATAAAATCACACAAAAATTATTCTATCACCTTTATGTGATTCTTCAATGATTATATTTGCTATGTGATCTATAATGTTGTAGACCACTCCTTGAGACATCTTATTCGTGACATGTAACCACATTGTGTTTACCTACGACCACCTTCCTTGGTCATTCAGATTTGTCATAAGATGTGCAACCACCTGCACTACTAGGTACTTCTTTAACTTGTCAATGTCCATGTCATGCGGACCCTTGGTATACCCCAACTCCTTCCTTGTCTCTAGGATTACGACTTTATTAGTTAAATCATTATCTAGATCCAACCCTGAGGCCCTTAGTCCTGTCACCATTGAAATCAAGGCAGTTGTGATTCTTACCCTCCATCCGACAAAGTAGAAGAAGTCCTCATGGAATCTTCTCATCAACCACTGATACAATGGCTCATACTTTCCAAAGTATGGAAGCTCATACAACTAGTAGAATCCATTCTACTTCAGCAACTTCTCACCAGCATCATCATATACCGACATATCCTGGGTCATGTGCTTGTTCATTTTCATGCTTAACAACACATCGAGATCCTTCTTATTATCTAATGTTTGATGGTTGTAGTCATTGATTTTACATTGGCGGATATGGGAATCCCATTCTTGTCCCACAATCATGCCCTCTAGATCGCATTTCTAAAACATTACTCTCGGGATACTTTTCATCTTCCACCTTAACCTTCTACTTCCCTTTATCTCATGTTGCTAGTTCTTTCTTTGGTGCCATTTGAAAAATATCTCTTTTCTTCCTCCTGTAGTCGAGCAAGTCAAAACCCTAGCTTAAATCTTCATGCCCTAGTGGAAATCGTGTGCCTTAGCTCATTTGTAATGCATCCGATTTGCTCAAACCTTTTTCTTATGGTAACACAAGCTTCTCTAGCACACAACTCTTCTCTCCATGTCCTGGTTTCACACTCTACGCACCTCAACATGATTTCTCATCTCGTTCACACTTAACCCTTTTCAAATTATCTCATGCAACAAGAAATGAACTTGCATCCCATCCTTATATAGATTTTCAAAAAGTTAGTCCATTTATTTCTCCTCCACCTACCAATAATCCTCTCATTAAGTTATTATTTCATTATTTCTCTGTTGTACATCTTCGTGCCCAAGCTATAACCTTCTAGTGTGCCCTCCTACCTTTTGGTCAGAGACTGCTCGGTGTGCTTCTATGTGCCTAAGTACCTCATCACTACACCTTCCACCTGGTAATCTTACCGGCCTCTACTTACTTCACATTATACTTGTTGCTTCACTCTTCTCTATCTATGGTCCTTGTGTCCGGAAGAAATATCTTTTTTTTCAATTTTCCAACCTTGAATAACACTCGTAGATAGTTCCTTTCATGTGGATTTATTTCCATCAGCATCTATGGCTGAATATCAACAACCTACCACACACTAACAGTATGTGCAAAGTCCTCTGCACATAAAAATTCTTCAAATAGTAATTAGCTTCCGCGTGTAAATGAACTTATTACACAACACACCAACTAAATTGACAAAGCATAAAGAACAAATAAGGAAACACATTAAGGGAATGTGGAAATGAAAACCTAATCTAAATGGAAACATTGCCTTATTACAAACACCAAGAAGACTTATTTATAATAGGGCTTCAACCTACTCCCGTTGAAGTAACCGGAGTAAGCTGTATTCCATCAAGTGCATCTAACTAGAAAGCACTTGATTTTGGAACATAATGATTAAGTGGTCTAGCCAACCCTTAATTAATATGGGTCCATCACTATTATATAGGATAAATATTTAATAATATGAAATACTTTTCTATTATTAAATATTCATACCTAGGTAATATGCATTATGTAAGTATTTAATAATGTGAATCATTTATGTTTATATTTATTAAATACACTCACCTAGGTATATGTGTCAACCATTTAGGTTGAAAAGGTGGGTCGGGAGACATACTCGATCACCTTATATAAAAAGGAATTTAGGTTCTCATTTGGTAAATTTGGGAAATATATCAAAGGTGTGAAAATCAAGTGATTTGGTTTTACCCTTGGTAAATAGGGTTTTAAGGAGGAGGTGATCTTATTGGATGTAAAATAAGTTCTCTAAAGTAAAAGATTATTTTAAAGTGGTTTTTACCCTTTTGGGGTTTTCCACTATAAATATTGTGTCACCTGTGTTATTTATTTCCTGTAAGTATTTCTTTATTTACTTATGTTATGATGTAATGTTTATTTAAATATTTATTATAACATTATATAATATGTAAGTTGATTAAATCTGTATTTATTAGAATCCTCAAATTCTAACATGGTAACAGAGCAAGGTAAATTAAATAAATTAAGATCAAATGTTTTGTATTTTATTTATTTAATTTGTACCAGTTTTTTTAACCAACCTGGAAAGGTAAATTAAATAAATTAAGATCAAATGTTTTGTATTTTATTTATTTAATTTGTATGGGTTTTTCAACCAACCTGGAAAGGTAAATTAAATAAATTAAGAGAAAATGTTTTATATTTTATTTATTTAATTTGTACGGGTTTTTTCAACCAACCCGGAAAGGTAAATTAAATAAATTAAGAGCAAATGTTTTATATATATATTTTATTAATGGTAAATAGTTTTGAAGGGACTATACCCTGTTTACATAGAGGGCCTAAAAGCCAGATAAAACACTAATAGGTTCCACAAAAATGGATCAACATCCAGAATAGGCATTAAAGCCAACCACTGTAACCAAAAGAGAGTTACTACGAAAAGTAGAACAGAGCGTGCGCTGCAACAATGCAGCCAAAAATAGCAAAAAAACAGCAAAAAGAATGATGAAAAGTAGCATCTGCAACGAAGACCTCCTTTACTTCTTGGCAGCTCTGTTAATTTTGGATTTAATAGTTTACAGTGAGGTAAAGAGAGCCACCATTGTCATGTGTGTGGGGTCCTTAGCATCCAAATTTTCTATGGTTTGACCTGCTCTCCTGTCTCATGTTCCCCACAGAGTGTCCGGATCTCACTAAGCACAGAAATGCTACGAACATGTTGTTCAAGGAAATCACTGATTGCATTAAAAATTGCCATGTTGTGATCATGGCGATCCTTTGCTCTCCCCAGATGATTTTCCAAGGATTTTAGATTTTGTAGATGTCCTCAACTTGCTTATTACCAAGATCAGTATCATCTTCCATCTTCCTTTTGCCTTTTTTTTGGCCAAGTGCTGCACTTCTTCTTTCAGTTTCATCATTTCATTTTCCAAGGCTTCCAGCCTTTGGGAAGTATTGTTTCCCTCTTTTTGTAAGGCCTCTTCATGGCCTGCACTACTGATGTGCAATAGGTTTTGGACAACCTCCAACTCCCGATTGCTGCGAAGGACTCTGCCCAAAACAGGGGTGTCCAATTTGGGCCTCTTATGGTTCCTCGTTTTAGGCTTGGTCATGGTGGAAGGGATGGGGGTGGGGGTAGTGATGGTGGGAAAGAGTGGAACAATGTTGGGGGAAGATGGGAGACTGGGGTATTTAGAAACACAGAGCTTGTGCAGCAAAAATATAAGGCCTTGATGCAGGGGGATAACATGGGTATGCTTCTAAAACTCCAAGATGGAGCGTTCGAGGGAGTTCAAAAGATAGTGAGGGAAGCATACAAAGTGATTTTCCTACGAAATGGTTAAGGAACACCAGGTGTTTAATAGGAACTGTAACATATCTCCCTTCCAAAGAGATATACTGGACCATCATACGGGTGATTTCATCAAAGGGCGAGGGGATAGAACTTACCCTCAATCCTGCAGTAACAAAAACTAGCTCCTCGTTATCAGCAAAGAAACTTCTTCTCCTCAACATTTTTGTCGATCCTCTTGTTGAAGAAACGGAAGCCTTCCATCTCCAGACTTGTAGCTTCAACAATTAGTTCTTCATTAACAGGGATTTTATGTCCTCCATATTCCACTTTTCGATCCTTCCAATCCATAGTGAATTGGATCGAAATGCTCTGATCGTGCCCCTAAATTCGATCAATGAAGTTTGTGATTCTACCCTGCTTGAGGAGGTTCCACAGCTCCTTATTGCTCTTCCATTCCGGATCACTGTTGGGTTCTACCTGGCATGGGGCTCCTCCCATTTTTTCCTCTCTGAAATGCTTACAACTCTTGTCCTCGAAACCCTTGTTTGAACTACTATATGAAATGTAGTTGTCTTTCTGCTTGTCCTAGATTTTAAGAGTCCTACACACATGTTGGGAGTAATGAAAGTTAATGTTTGTAGCTTACATGATATTTCCGCATGGGTGATCTTTTATCTCCTCTAAAGCCCACTCCAAATTATCATTATCCTTACTCCATACTTGAGTGCCCATAAATATCCACTTGAATGTTGCTTTGTACCTTCTCAGGGATATGATTAACATTATCCCAAATAATTAGATTATTATTTATGCCATAATTGGCCAATTCATCAGCAACCTTATTTCCTTCCCGGTATGTATGCTTGATTTAGATATTTTTGAAGGTTTGAAAAATGCTTATAGATTCCATGATGAAATCCTTGATATTCCAGCTTGGAGGTGAAGATTGATTAAGATGATTAATGATATTTAGTGAGTCTCCTTCCACTAAGGGTATTTATTTAATTAATTTGTATAGGTTTTTTTCAACCAACTCGGAAGGGTATTTAAAATAAGTGTAACCTAAAAGTTTTACTTTGTGAAGAATCAAGTTGAATTCATAGGTGGAAAATTTGGAAACTTCTTACCTTCTATGAAAACTTGTGTAGAGGTTCAGAAAACAATGGCGTCAGGCTATTTCTATCTTGACAAAACCCAGATCCTGAATGGAACCAACTACAACATTTGGAATATTGGGGTCAAATCATAACTTATGGCAACGAAACTCTAGACAATTGTTTTGGATCTGAGGTTGCTCCCACCGTTGTCAAGCAACTGTAGATAACATGAATACATACTTACAATGAATGCAGGAGGCTCTTTCCATGATTTTGTGCAATGTGAACGATGAATACCTTCTACACATTGGTAATATTGAACATCCTAAAGAGGTATAGACACAACTATAATTCATGCATGAAGGTACATGTTTATCTAAAATTATTAAATTAGTTTTAGAATTTCTTATAACTCCTATGAAAGGAGATGAAAAATTAGTTAATTTCTTAGCCAAAATTAAAAATATTAAAGCACAATTAGATGGATGCAATTGTGATTTAATTGGTGAAAAATTAATCTACTTTATTGTTCAGTTAAATATACATGAAAGATTTAGGAATTTTATTTCTATCTTGAACTCTAAATATCAAAACGAAAATGATCTACCTAATTTAAATACCTTGAGTTCACTTTTGATACAGGAAGAGAAAGTGATGATGAACTTTGAATCTAAGGAGAATGCCTCTCAGGAACTTCTTGCTTAGAATTCAAAGTTCAAACCTCGTAAGCCCTTCTCAGATCAAAAATTTAGATCTAAATCTTCTTTTGTTGATAAGAAAAGTTTTTCTTCTGATCAATTGTGTGTTAGCTTTAGTGGTAAATGTCACAAATGTGGTAAATTTGGACATAAAAAGGAAGATTACAAAACTAATAAACCTATCCATAAAAATTAAAAAAAAATTGTTTCTTCAAAATATAATTTAAGGAAAAAGGATAGCTCTAATGATATTCCTAAAATGATTGCATTATATGTTGCGTTGTATTCTTCCTCTAATTCTAAATGGATTCTAGATTCAAGTGCATCAAATCATATGACTGGTGTTTAAAATTCTTTATTTGATGTTGTGAAAATAAATGAACGTGTGTATCTTGGTGATAACTCATCTTTAGAAGCAATAGAGAAAGTGAAAGTAAAATTTACTAATGGTGTGTTGAATAATGTTTTATTTGTTCCTAAGCTCAAAAAGAACCTTTTATCACGTTCTTAATTAATTCATGATGGTTTGGCTATTCAAATTTTGAAATATACTTGGTATATCAAGGATAGTAATGATAATATAATAGTGAAGGAATTCAAAGAAATGGTCTCGTATATTTTTGATGATTTCCATTCTCGCATCTGTTTTGTTTCTCAAAGTTTGAATAATTAAAAATTATGGCATGAAAAATTAGGACATGTTAATTATAGAATTTTATATGAAATGGCTAGATATAATCTTTTTGAAACGTTTGCATTTTTTTTTCTTCTTTCTCATGATGCATGTGAAGGGTGTTTACACTCAAAACAAAGTGCTAAGACCTTTCACTCACATCTTGAAGAGAGTTCCTCTTCCCCACTAGAACTTATTCATAGTGATGTTAGATGACATCTTGAAGTAGCTTCATGAAATGGTTCTTTATATGCTATGACTTTCATTGATGATTTCACTAGGATGATTTGGTCATATTTTCTTTAAAATAAATCTAATGAACTAGGGAAATTTAAGGAATTTAAAGCATATGTTGAAAACTATTCAAATTATAAAATTAAGGGACTTAGAATAGATAATGAGGGTGAATATGTTTTTTTTTGGCAAATAGTTTTTGAAAAGGACTATACCCTTGAGACCAAAAGAAAGCCTAGAAGCTAGAATAGGAATGAGAACCGAACAAAAGGATCAAAATCCAAATGGGACAATGAAACCCAAAGTAACCCAAGAGTAAGCTACCCCATCAAAAAAAAAGCAGTCTTCCGAACATTTGCTATGGAAAGCAACAAAAAAACAGCAATAATTACAAAGAAGTGCAACAAAAGCACCCACAATTACTTCTTGGCAGCTTTGTCAATGTTGGATTTGATATTCTGCCAAGAGGTGAACATAGCCAATGTCATCATGTGGGCAGAATCAGTAACATCCAGCTGTTCAATGGTCCTTTTGCTTTCCTTATCAGTTCCCCAAAGGGTTGTTGGAACTCCGCTGAGATTGGAGACGTTGTGGACATGTTGTTCAATAAATTCTTCAATTGCATTAAAAATGGCCATATTATAATCATGGCGAGTCTTGGCCTTCCCTAAATGGGTGTCTAAGGAGTTCAACTTCTTGTATATATCTTCAACCTGACTATTATCCATAGCCACCTCCTCCTCCTTCTTCCTCTTACCTTTTTGCTTTGCCAAGTTTTTAACCTCTTCCTTCAACAACTTCATGTCAGCTTCTAAGGCTTCTAGCCTTTTTGTGGAGCTCTCAATATGTGCTTCCTGAGAACTAGCACTACTAATATGAAGGAGGTTATGGGAAATTTCAATCTCTTGAGGAACCTTCCCCATAGCAGGGGTATCAAGGTTCAATCTTACGGAAGACACGGTAACATGTCAGGTGAAGTGGAAGCGAAAGGGTGGGAGCAGAGGTGGGAATGGAAGATGGAGCCGAGAAGGCCGGTAGAGGGGTGATAGTAGCAGTGGTGGGGATAGAAGGTGGAGAGATGGGGCTAGCGGCTGCAGTACTGGGAAGAGGAGGAACAGAGCCAGGGGAGGAAGGGATACCGGGAGATCGAAGAAGACACAGTTTATGCAGTAAGAAAATTAGTCCTTTGTGCGTGTAATGGAACCGCACGAGCATGCTTTTGAAACTCTAAAATGGAGCGCTCAAGAGATTTAAGCGAGATAGTGGGGGAAACATACCGTGCGACTCCTACGGAAGTGGTTTAGGAACACAAGATGCTTAGCGGGCACAATGATGAACCTCCCCTCTAAAGAAATGAAATGCACCATTGATTGTTTGCAAAGCATTTGAAATTTGTTGTATTGATTGTGGTATTAAATGGTAATTAACTTCTCCTCATTCTCCCCAATCTAACGATGTTGCAGAATGTAAGAATAGGACTATTTTAGATATGGCTTGCATTATGCTTCATTCTGCTAGTCTTCCCAAATTTCTATGGGAAGAAGAAATGAACACAACAGTCTACATTCTAAATAGGGATCCAACCAAAGTTATTCATCTTTCAACTCCTTAGAAAAATGGTCAAATCAAAAACTTGATATTTCTCATCTAAAAGTTTTGGTAGTCCTACTTCTTTATACATTCCTAAAAAGAAAAGAAAGAAACTTGATATGACTTCTTTCTCTTGTGTTTTAATTGGATATGGTATTAACATTGTAGGTCTAAGGATTTACGACCCTGTAAAAAGGGAAGTAACTGAAAACCGCAATGTGGTGGTTTTGGAAAAATACTTTTTTCATTAGATAATGGTAAAGATGTTCATAACTTTGTCAATATTTCTAATAATGGTTATGATTCTAATATTGAGAATATATTAAATGGTCATGATGATGTTTCTTATTTTGATACTATAGATGCTTCGAATCTCTTAACTCCCTAGTTAAGAAACCAAAATGGGCTCAATCTGTGTTAGAGAGTTATAATCCTATTGATCTTAGGAAAATGACCATAATCCATCATACGTACCATGCATTAATGACCTTCTATGAACCTGATCTACAAAGTTTTGAAGAAGCTTCTCAAGATGAGAAGTGGATCAATGTAGTGTAAGCTGAATATAATGCCCTAATTTAAAATCAAACCTAGGAGTTGGTTCCACCTCTAGAGAAAAGAAGTATTATAGGTTTTAGGTGGTTATACAAAGTAAAATATAATACAGATGGTAGTATTGACAAACATAAAGCTAGACTTGTTGCTAGAGGTTTCATTCGAAACCTGGTATTGATTATGTTGAGACATTTTCCCCGTAGCTAAAATGAGTACTGTTAGGACCTTATTTGCAATTGCCACTCAATTTGGGTGGGAAATCCACCAAATGGATGTGAAAAATGCCTTTTTGAATGGTGATTTAAAAGAATAACTTTACATGTCTCAACCTAAAGGATTTGAAGAAACTGGTAAAGAAAACTATATTTGTAAATTGAAAAAATCCTTGTATGGTTTAAAGCAAGCTCCTAGATCTTGGTATGCAAAAATTAATTCTTTCTTTAAACAGTTAGGATTTTCTAATTGTTCTTGACAATAATCTACTCATTAAGCAAGAAGGATCACATATTATCATTCTTTGTATATATGTTGATTATTTGCTTATGACTGGTGATAATCCTACTTTAATTTGTAGAATTAAAGAAAAATTGAAACAATACTTTGAAATGACTGATTTAGGTCTCTTACATCATTTTCTTGGCATGGTTGTATTTCAAGATAAACATTCTATTGTTGTTTCTCAAGCACAATATGCAACCAATGTACTAAAAAAGTTTAACATGATTGATTGTAAACCAATTTCTACTCCTACGGAAGTTGGATTGAAAATTGATCCTAAACCTGCATGTGAAAAATTTGATCCTACTTTATATAGGAAGTTAGTTAGTAGTTTGATATATCTAACTATCATCAGACCAGATATTTCCTATGCAGTAGGAATTTCTTCTAGGTTTATGTAGGAACCTTATAGAGATCATTGGAATCTTAAAAAGGATTCTTAGATATATTAAAGGTAAAATAAATTATGGATTGCATTATACTAAGAATGAAAATGCTAACTTATATGGATTTTGTGATTCTGATCATCGTTGGTGATGTATTGGATAGAAAATCTACTTTTGGTTATGTGTTTAAATTTGGTGCAGGTGTCATTACTTGGTGCAGCAAAAAGCAACCAACTGTTTCTATCTCTTCAATAGAAGTTGAGTATATAAGTGCAATGGAAGCTGGAAAAGAGGCTCTATGGCTAACGAGGTTGTTGATGAGATAAATATGAAGGATCGCGTAGTGTTCCTTTTTTGTGAAAACCAAAGCACCATAGCTCTTACACATAATCTAGTACAACATCAGAGGACAAAGCACATTGAGATACATATACACTTCATCCGTGAGAAGGTGCTAAGTGGTGAGATAGATCTCAAGTTGTGCCGTCAAGAAGAGCATGTTTGTTGATATCTTCAAAAATCCACGAGTCTTTGTAAAGTTTTGTCACTTTCATGAAAATATTGGATTGTCAGAGTTGCCATTGAGGGGGAGTGTGCATGAAAATGTCACCTCCTAATGGAACTTGGTTTTTGTAAAAAGACCTTCGGGCATGTATACCTCCTCAGCTTATTTTTTAGAAAGAAGTGTAGAAAGATCTTAAAGGCGGTCTTTAGTAAACTCTTTAGTGTTATTGAGTTTACTGGTAAAAATCCAGTACAAGCATATTATTAAGGAGGTCCTTGGTTATAAAAGGATCATATATGCTTGAGTTCAATAACCTTTTATGAGAACTGTGAGAATATGTAAAACTCACAAATCATACTTAACCACTAATCATGGGATGATCTTTGGGATTCCAAATCCTTTTGTACCAAAAGGTAACTTGAGTATGATGAAGGTGTTATAATTCCTTCACCCGATATGCTAGCCTAAAACCTTTATGGTTTAAGGATTGTAAATCTTGTAGTGTACCACAGCAGGTAATCTATTGGCATATGTTATCCCACTTAACATTAAGAGGAAGTGTTGGAACATAATGATTAAGTGTTATGGAAAACCCTTAATTAATATGGGTCCATCACTATTATATAGGTTAAATATTTAATAATATGAAATAATTTTCTATTATTAAATATTCATACCTAGGTAATACACATTAGGTAAGTATTTAATAATGTGAATCATTTATGTTTATATTTATTAAATAAACTCACCTAGGTATATATGTCAACCATTTAGGTTGAAAAGGTGGGTCGGGGAGACATACCCGATCACCATATATAAAAGTACTTTAGGTTCTTGTTGTAAATATCTCCCCGGGTAGATATAGACAAGCGGAAGAATATGGAAACCAAAGAAGCTCAGAGCCTGATTTTTATTGCGTCACCAACAGCCCAAGGCGTAGGTAAAGGGCACATGAAAATGGATGTTGAAATGAAGATAGATGCGTGAGGCACGAGTAAAGGGCGCATGAAAATGGATGTCAACATGAAGATAGATGCGCAAGGCGCGAGTAAAGGGCGCATGAAAATGGATGTCAACATGAAGATAGATGCACTAAGGCATAGGTAAAGGGTGCATGAAAATGGATGTCAACACGAAGATAGATGTGCCAAGGCGTAGGTAAAGGGCGCATGAAAATGGATTCGACTTGAAGATAGATGCGCCATGAGGAGCGAGTAAAGGGCTCATGAAAATGGATGTCAACATGAAGATAGATGCGCGAGGCACGAGGTAAAGGGCACATGAAAATGGATGTCGGCATGAAGATAGATGTGCCAAGGCACAGGTAAAGGGCGCATGAAAATGGATGTCGACATGAAGATAGATGCGCCAAGGCGTAGGTAAAGGGTGCATGAAAATGGATGTCGACATGAAGATAGATGTGCCAAGGCATAGGTAAAGGGCGCATGAAAATGGATGTCGACATGAAGATAGATGCGCCAAGGCGCAGGTAAAGGGCGCATGAAAATGGATGTCGACATGAAGATAGATGCGCCAAGGCGCAGGTAAAGGGCGCATGAAAATGGATGTCGACATGAAGATAGATGTGCCAAGGCATAGGTAAAGGGCGCATGAAAATAGATGTTGACATGAAGATAGATGCGCCAAGGTGCAGGTAAAGGGCACATGAAAATGGATGTCGACATGAAGATAGATGCCAAGGCGCAGTAAAGGGCACATGAAAATGGATGTTGACATGAAGATAGATGCATGCATGGCACAGGAAGAGCGCACAGCAAGAGGTGTCAACATAAAGAAATTTGTGCCTTTGGAACATGGAAAAGGATGTCGACACAAATGTAGATGCACCTTTGGCGCACCTTTAGGAGGTGCAACATTTTGAGCGCCGACGAAGCGAGCGGACCACTGGAGAAGATATTCAGATGGCCATAACTTTTGGTGGGAGCTCGGATTCATGCAAGGTTGGACTTTTGGAAAGCTTACGAGGTCCTCTATATCTTTAATTGGGTGAGAAAAAATTATTTAAAATGCAAAATATAGTTCGCTACTTTTTGGGTTCATTTAGGGTTCTCACCTACCATCATAATGAGATGAATTAAATGCAACACTGGGGTGGTTGGGGTAGTTTTGGTTTTCCTCTCTCTTTTCTCTCTCATTGTTCCTATAAATTGTAAGGAGGGGCTTCTTTCTAAAGGTTGAACATTTTTGTTTTGCTCCTCCTCCCTTCTTCTCTTTGCAGGTGAATTTGTGGAGTTCGAACCTCCCATTTAAAACTGTAATGCGACTCTGCCTTTTGGCATTCTGTAGTGTATTGTATCAATCTTTGGAGCAAGTAATGCATATCTGTGGATGATTCTCAACCCTCTCTGTGTTTATTTGCATCCTCCTGGTCTTTCACTACAAGTTTTGTTATCTGTGCATGATCTTGCATCACATTTGAATGGTCTGTGTTTATTAGCAAGACAGGTGTTCTTCATTCCTCGGTGCATCACCTCTATTAGCTTAGGTTTATTTTTATGCATCTCTCTCTCCCTATCTCCTTGGCAAGTTAGATTAGGTTTTGAGTAAACCCTCTGCATTTTCTTTGTGTGCATCTGAATAGAGGAATAGGAACCAGCCTTCTCTGGAGATTCCTTTCTCATTTTTGCAAGTCCCACACTTGGAGAAAGGATTCAATATTTGTGCAATCACACGGGGTGCTGGACATCAACCTAGAAGCCCGATGTGCATCTAGGGGGTCCTGTGATTTTGCATCAATAGTTTTGGCATGCTTGGTGGGACCAAGAGGTCATTCCACAAGATTTGAAGGAGTTTTCATGAAATTCAGACTAAAAAATTGTAGTTTTTGCAATTTTGGATTTTGCACCTTCCAGGCTGAACTTTGAAATCGATTTTCAAGGGCTTAACTTGCTCAAAACAAGTCAAAATTTCACCAGTTGATAGATCGGGGGATAATCTTCAAAAGGGTATTCTTAGATTTTTGAGATTTTGATTTTCAAAATTTTATGGTTTTTGGGTATTTTGGATTTCGGGATTTCAGAAGTCTGGCATTTTTGGGTTTTCGAGACTGTCATTCCAAATCAAATTCCAAACCCTAAATTCTCAAAAACATAGGTCTTTCAAAATTTTGAGTTTAAATATTGTCAGGTTTGGTGTGTAACTTGGCAGAATCTAGCCTTTTGAGGCTCATTATCTAACACATCTGGCGACTCCGAAGGGGATAGAATTCAGTGTTTTAGCAGAAAAAGTTGCCCAGGCATATGAGAAGAATTCGAACCAGGTCTGATACTCAAGAAGAGGGGCTATTTGTCCACTTGCAACTATCACCAGGAAGAGGAAGGAGAGGAAGAAGACCACAAAGATCACCATCTCCACCTAACCGGACTTTGTCTACACCTCCACCTGGTAGACCTTTTCTCGCATCAACAAGGGTTCTCAGGCCAATCAGAATGGTGCAACCACCGAATCCCTTTGTCAATTTCACTGGCGTGCAGTCCACTTGCTCTCAATGCACAGAATCCAGTTCCAATTGCAACATTGAAGAACATTCCATTTTTCACTGGAGAAAATCATACCACTCCTGGTGATCATGTGAAAGACATCGCCAACGTTTGTGCAATCCATGAGATAAATGAAATGGATGTTGCTGTCAAATTGCTGGCATCTTCGTTCAAAGGGAAGGCTTTGCAGTGGTTTAGGAGCCTTGCAGCTGGTTCTATCACAAATTGGAATCAGTTATGCATAGTCCTCCATGAGCGTTTGGGGAAAAGGAGACAATTTGTCTCTACTAGAACAATTGATGACTATTAAGAGAGCTCCCAATGAGCAGCTGATCTGACTTCAACTTTAGATTTCAAAGGTCTTGGGACAGATTCTAGTGGCGTCAAGGCCAACAAAAAGGTGCTTTTCTATACTATCTTAAGGCTTTGAATTATGATATTTCTATGTTAATTCAATCTATGGGAGGCACAACCTTACTGCTGCTTATAGCATTGCCATTAGGGCTGAAAACTATCTTATTCAAGTGGCAAGCTGGCTCCTAGGCCTCCCATGCCCTTGTATCCAAACTTAGAAAATCCAAGCACTAGTCAAGCACCCACTTTGGCTCCTATTCCCACTCCTAGAAATCAAAGTTCAAATGAAACTTCTACTTCATCCTCTAATGCCTCAAACAAACTCCAAGAGGTAATGAAACAGTTGCAGAACCTTGGGAATGAGCTGGTAACTATCAAAAGACAGCAGGCTCAAAGTGCTAGACCATATCAGCCTTAAGCTGATGCCTGAGCTAGGCCACCATACCAACCCAATAGGCCACCCAATCTAGCTACAAATCAAAGCCAAGTAAGGCCTCCTGCTAATAGACCATTTCAGCCCTATAGCCCCAATGTTGCATCTGCTTCTAAAGCATTAGTGCCAGTCCAAAACAACATAGCTCAAGAGTATGATTGGTGTTTTCCATGCAATGAACCTCATAACCAATCTATGTGCTTCAATGGTGCTTTGAACCAAGCCTTGATGGTGACAACTAATGGTGTTGAGGGTGAAGTGAGTCAAGAAGCAAATCAGCAACAAGGGACATCTCAACAAAACACAGCTCCAAATGATACCGCACTTGCGAATTGGCAAGCTGAGGATTTTTGTGGCATGAATCAAACAATTTCTCAAAATGTAGCGCTAACACAAAATCAAAGAAGAGGAATATTGGTGAAGGGCGAGTCATTGGCTCCAAGTGATCTACAACCTTCCATCACTCCACAAGTTGTCGGTAAGCAAAATACAGCTCCAAACATTCAAGGACAAACCAAACCACCTTCTAAACCAACTCAAATGTCATTTGTTGCTGCCCATGCACAAGAAAGGAATGTGCCACCTAAAGGATAGAAAAGAGATGTTTCATCCCCATTTAGCATCATTGATCAAATGAAGAAGAAAATGTGAATATATCAATGTGGGAATCTTTATCCATCCCGGGCCAAAGAGATCTTCTACAAGATGCCATGAAGAATTGGTCAACTTGAGACCAGCGAGGCCATATGCAAGAGAAGGTCTGAAAAATACTACTCGGCCTAAAGGGAATCATGGAGGACAACAAGGTAAGTTTTTAAGCCCCCTCCATTCTATGTTTCATTAATCATCGGGATAAACTAGTACACAATTGCATGATTGATTAAGGGCAAGTAGTTACTGTCATGCCCAAGCAAATAGCTGATCATTGGGTCTCAAGTATGAAGTCATATCAAAGGGGTAGTGCAATTAGATGGGACAGCAAAGTGGTGCAGTGGGAGTGATTAAAAGTTTGAATCTTACCTTGCATGCATGCCCCAACGTTCTTGTTTTGCAAGATGTGTCGGTGATAGATTTGCCACCACTCTTTGCCCTATGCTTATCAAGGGATTTCACACTAGAATTGGAGGCTACTTATCTGCTGACTAGTCACACATGTTGTTCAAAACAAGATATGGTACTAAGGTCACAATCAGATCCGAACCAATTGCAAACTTTCATATTGAGCCTCATACTCCAAGCCAAATCAATGCCATTATTGAAGATTTGATCAAGAAGATTATCCAAGCACAGATGAAGTCGACACCAAAGTTGGAAGCATCCCAGATTTGACTCTTGATGAATGGGCGAGAAAGGTACATGCTTTTGACCCCTACCAAGAAGTAGAAGAATCTGAGTTAGGAGTCTATTGCATACATGAAGAAAACCGCCTATTCCTAACATCACAAAAAAAGCAGACCATAAAGATGACAATGAGGTATGGCAATTATTTTTCAATGGATCAAGGAGTAGGCAAGGTGCGGGAGGAGGAGGAGCTATGCTTGTTTCACCCTAAAGCATCAAATATTATTCACTTTACATTTCCAGTTTTCTGTTCAAACAACACGGCTGAATATGAGGCCTTGATTCATGGACTTCATTGGGCTAGGAAAAAGGGCATAAATAACTTGCGGGTGTGCGGGGATAGTGAGCTGATCGTCAATCAAGTCAGGGGACAACATGCTACAAAGAATGACCTGCTGAAGAACTACAAGAACAGGGTATGGGACCTCATTGAGGATTTTGAAGCTTTCAACATCATGTCCATACCCAGGAAGAAAAATGAAGTTGCGAGATAGGCTCGCAGCAGTTGGAGCAACGTTTGATGTGGTTGACAACATTAAAAGAGAAAAAATGCAGCCACATATCCATGTGATTGTGAGGCCAGCAGTTCCAGATAATAACACAAGTTGGCAGGTGTTTGAGAATGATCAACAGATCGTCAATTTCTTACAAGAAGAGGCTGAATTCTCAGCTAGGAATCAGGACAGACTAGAGCAGCAGTACGGGGATCAAGTAGTGCAGTTGTGGACAAACAAGCTTCCCAAGGGTTTAGTAACATTGGAGTCTATCTTCAACCCTAATGACCAATTCCGTAAGGAAAAGGCTAACATACAGGTCAAGAGAGAAGATTCAGGGCTGATTAGGTTGGAGAAGGTAGAACACTTCAAATTGGCAAAGTAGCCACTGAGCAAGAGAAATCAGATTTCATACAACTTTGTCAAGAATTTCCAGATGTCTTTGCTTGGAGCTATGAAGACTTAAGAGGATTCGATCCAAATTTGGCACAACATACCATAGAATTGGATCCAAATGCTAAGCCCATCAGGAAGAAGTAGAGACCGATCAACCCTCACATTGAGCCTCTAATGAAGAAAGAGCTAAATAAGCTAATAGAGGCAAGCATTATATTCCCGATCAAGCACTCAAGCTGGGTTGCAAACTTGGTTCCGGTCAGGAAGAAGAGTGGAGAAATTAGATTGTGTGTGGACTTTCGAGACCTCAACAGGGCATCTCTCAAAGACCATTACCCACTTCCTTCAATGGAACAAATATTGCAAGTAGTATCTGGTTCGGAGAGATTCTCTCTCCTAGATGGCTACTCAGGGTATAATCAAGTAATGGTGAAGGAAGATGACTAGTTCAAGATGGCTTTCACCACCAAATGGGGCACATATGCCTACAAGAAGATGCCATTTGGCCTATCAAATGCTGGAGCCACTTTCCAAAGGGCAATGGATATGGCATTTAAGGGGTTGATCAATAAAATAGTTTTGATATACCTTGATGACATCACTGTATTCTCCAAAAATGTAGTGGATCACCTCTTTCATCTGAGGCAGGTATTTCAGAGGTGTATAAAATTTGGGGTATCATTGTATCCCAAAAAATGTATATTCTTGGCTCACGAAGGAAAACTTCTTGGCCATATTGTTTCAAAGGAGGGATTGATGATTGACCCAGAAAGAGTTGAAGAAATTCGAGCGTTGCCATTGCCAAGTCATAAGAAGGCTCTTCAAAGCTTCTTGGGAAGGATCAATTTTGTCCGTAGGTTTGTTCCAAACTTTGCAGCTCTCATCAAGCCAATAACGCTGATGTTGAAGAAGAGCATGGCATATAAGTGGACAGCTGAAGGCAAGGCAAGTTTTGAGGCAATAAAAGAGGCTATATCTCAAGCTCCAACTCTCGTCAATCCAGACTTCTCCAAGGATTTCATGCTATATGCCTTCGGTGGTGGAGACACCATTTCGCAATCTGCACAGACAAAACAAGGAAGGATTAGAACAACCGAGATGCTTTCTTGATCAAGGCTTGGAGGAATACGAAACTAGGTACTCTTTCATCGAAAAACATGTCCTTGCAGTGATTAGAAGCTTAAATAAATTCATGCACCTAGTCTCAAACAACAAGATCCAATTATTGGTCTCTCATGCGGGAGTCAAGGACTTCCTTCTAAACAAGGATCTAAATGAGAAACGTGTAGGATGGATAACCCGTGTCATGGAATATGACATCGAGATCAAGGTCACCAAACTAGTACATGGGAAGGGACTATGTGAACAACTAGCCTTGAGTCAGCAAGTTGAAGCAGGTAATGGAAAAGAGGTTGTCTTGGTACTACAGGATGGTCAAGAACAGGAAAATGATGATGTGCCCACTCCTTGTTGGACTTAGAATATGATACACTTCCTACAGATAGGCCTATGCCCTCCAGAAATGAGCAAAGCAAAGAGGAGATACTTTAGATTACAAGCCATTCCATATGTGCTTGTTGATGGTGTTTTGTTTAAGAAAGACATCAATGGAGTTCTATTGAGGTGCATTGGGACAGGTCAAATTGAGAGGGTGTTACGAGATTTTCATGATGGAGATTCCGGAGGACATTTCACCCCATGAGTAATAGCTCTCAAGATAATGAAGGTAGGGTATTATTGGCCCACAGTGTTCAGTGACTGTTATACATGGATAAGAAAGTGCAAGAAATGTGCACTCTTCACGGGAAAAGAAAGACTAGCAGTGCTTCCATTGCACCCAATTTTGGTTGACCAACCATTTATGCAATGGGGATTGGACTTCGTCGGGGTCATCAACCCAAACTCAAGCCAAGGCCACAAGTGGATTCTCACGGCGACGGACTATTTCACCAAGTGGACCGAAGTAGTAGCCCTCAAAGAGGCAAAGTGAGTCTAACATACTAGACTTTTATGAAAGAATAGTGACCAGGTTCGGTGTGCCAACCACTATCATATTAGATAATGCATTAGCATTCATAGGTTCCAAGATTACGAGAATGGGCTATCAAGAATGGAATCTATTTGAGCACATCTTCAAATTATTACCCACGGGGGTAATGGATAGCGGGAGAGTCCATGAACAAGAATTTGCTAAGGATCATTAGAAGGACTCTGGATGAAAACCAAAGGACATGGCATACCAAGCTAAAATCAGCATTGTGGGATGACAGAATAACGCCAAAGAGGTCTATTGGTAATTCTCCCTACAAGTTGGTCTATGGAAAAGAGGCATTGTTTTCTATATCATTAGAATTGCCTGCATTAGAGCTCATGAAGCAGTTGGAGTTGTCTGAGTTCAAACCAATGGAGGCCAGGTATGCAAAGTTGATGGAATTGGAGGAAATCAGAGAACATGCAATTCAAAAGATTGAGAAGGATCAGGCCTTGATAAAAAGATGGTTTGATAAGAAGGCAAGAGCAAGGACCTTCCAGGAAGGGGACCTAGTTCTGAAATGGGATGCAAATCGGGCAAAACCAGGAAGGCATTCCAAGTTTGATACCATTTGGAGTGGCCCCTACATGGTCACGGGATGTAAAAGTAGTAATGCCTTCCAATTGTCTACATTGTATGGAGAAGAACTCCAGATTCCGGTTAACGGAATCTATCTTAAACATTGCTACTAAAAGGAAAAGGTTTACCTTTGTAAATATTAGCCTAGTTTTCAATCCCTCTGAGTGTGTATGCACATTGTCTTGTTGTAGTTAGGTTTCAATTTCCCTAAGTGCTTCAGCACAAGTTTTGTTGCTATCAGGTTGAATTTCTATAGTTCAGCATGCTCTCGAGGAAGGAGTTGTGATACCAGGCTCAGGATCAGAGATCAAGTTGGTTTCAGGTTATTACTTATGACTCCATGCACAAGGGATTGCTAAAAGGCCACCGATCTTCTACCTAAGCGGGCGGGTGATCTCGTTGAGTCACCAAATTGTTGTAAATATCTCCCCCCCTGGGTAGATATAGACAAGCGGAAGAATATGGAAACCAAAGAAGCTTAGAGCCCTAATTTTTATTGCGTCATGGCCAATGCTCCGCGCGAGTAAAGGGCGCATGAAAATGGATGTCGACACGAAGATAGATGCGCAAGCGCGCAGTAAAGGGCACATGAAAATGGATGTCGACATGAAGATAGATGTGAAAAGGCACGGGTAAAGGCGCATGAAAATGGATGTCGACGTGAAGATAGATGCGCCAAGGCGCAGGTAAAGGGCGCATGAAAATGGATGTCGACACGAAGATAGATGTGCCAAGGCGCAGGTAAAGGGTGCATGAAAATGGATGTTGACATGAAGATAGATGCGCCAAGGTGTAGGTAAAGGGCTCATGAAAATGGATGTCGACATGAAGATAGATGCGCCAAGGCGCAGGTAAAGGGCGCATGAAAATGGATGTCGACATGAAGATAGATGCGCAGAGGCGCGAGTAAAGGGTGCATGAAAATGGATGTTGACATGAAGATAGATGCACCAAGGCGCAGGTAAAGGGTGCATGAAAATGGATGTCGACATGAAGATAGATGCGCTAAGGCACAGGTAAAGGGTGCATGAAAATGGATTTCGACATGAAGATAGATGCACCAAGCGCGCAGTAAAGGCGCATGAAAATGGATGTCGATGAAGATAGATGCGCCAAGGCGCGAGTAAAGGCGCATGAAAATGGATGTCAACATGAAGATAGATGTGCTAAGGCATAGGTAAAGGGCACATGAAAATGGATGTCGACATGAAGATAGATGCGCCAAGGCGCAGGTAAAGGGCACATGAAAATGGATGTCGACATGAAGATAGATGCACCAACGCGCAGGTAAAGGGCGCATGAAAATGGATGTTGACATGAAGATAGATGCGCCATGGTGTAGGAAGAGGTGCACAACAAGAGGTGTCAACATGAAGAAATTTACACCTTTGGTGCATGGAAAATGATTTCGACACAAATGTAGATGCGCCTTTGGCGCACCTTCAGGAGGCATGACATTTTGAGCAACTGACAAGAAGTAGACCACAGTGCGAGATATTCAGATGGCCATAACTTTTGATTGGGAGCTCAGATTCATGCAAGGTTGGAATTTTTGGAAAGCTTACGAGGTCCTCTATCTAACTACTGGATATATTTAATTAGGTGAGAAAAAATTCTTAAAAATTCAAAATACAGTTCGCCACTTTTTGGGTTCGCTAGGGTTCTCACCTACCATCATAATGAGATGAATTAAATGCAACTGGGGTGGTTGGGGTAGTTTTGGTTTTCCTCTCTCTTTTCTCTCTCATTCTTCCTATAAATTGTAAGGAGGGTTTCTTTCTAAAGGTTGAACATTTTCTGTTTTGCTCCTCCCTTCTTCTCTTTGGCAGGCAAATTTGTGGAGTTCGAACCTCCCATTTAAAGCGTAATGCGACTCTTCCTTTTGGCATTCTCAGTAGTGTATTCTATCAATCTTTGGAGCAAGTAATGCATATTTGTGGATGATTCTCAACCTTCTCTATGTTTATTTGCATCCTCCTGGTCTTTCACTACAAGTTTTGTTATCTGTGCATGATCTTGCGTCACGTTTGAATGGTCTGTGTTTATTAGCAAGACAGGTGTTCTTCATTCCTTGGTGCATCACCTCTATTAGCTTAGGTTTATTTTTATGCATATCTCTCTCCCTATCTCCTTGGCAAGATTAGATTAGGTTTTGAGTAAAACCTCTGCATTTTCTTTGTGTGCATTTGAACGGAGGAATAGGAACCGGCCTTCTCTGGAGATTCCTTTCTCATTTTTGCGAGTCCACACTGGAGAAAGAATTCAATGTTGTGCAATCACTGCTGGGTGCTGGACATCAACCTAGAAGCTGATGTGCATCTAGGGGTGCTTTGTGATTTTGCATCAACATTTCTCATTTGATATATTCAGGAAATATATCAAAGTGTGAAAATCAAGTGATTTGGTTTTACCCTTGGTAAATAGGGTTTTAAGGAGGAGGTGATCTTATTGGATGTAAATTAAGTTCTCGAAGTAAAAGGTTATTTTCAAAGTGGTTTTTACCCTTTTGGGGTTTTCCACTATAAATTTTGTGTCACCTATGTTATTTATTTCCTGTAAGTATTTCTTTATTTACTTATGTTATGATGTAATGTTTATTTAAATATTTATTATAGCATTATATAATATATAAGTTGATTAAATCTGTATTTATTAGAATCCTCAAATTCCAACACTTGATTTGAGTATGTGAGTGATAACATATGGCCCCAACCAATGTACTTTGATTTTTCCTAGATGGCACAAAAATTAGAATCATAAAGGAGCACCATCTCATCCTATCTCCAAATTTTTATCCCTAATGTGCTGTCATGCCATGCATTCTTCTGGCCTTCTCTTGTTTTTGAATTTAACGTGCTTTATGGATCGTCTCTCATCCAACTTGATTAAGCTGCTCAATCCATTCTTATAATGCTTACTCATTAGCAAGACCTCCAAAGTATGCATAATACGTAAAGAAGGTAACATAAATTCCATAGGAAAAATGCTTCATGCCAAACACTACGAAATGGTGTGGCCTTGTTCAAACTTTTATATGTTGTCAATATGCCCAAAGTACTACGAGATACTTTATCATCCCAATATTTTTGTCCAACATCACATATTTTTGTCAATGTTTTGCTCACAATTTTGTTGAAAGCCTCAAGCAGTCCCATTTTCCTGAGGATGATAGAGTGTAGTCTTATGGTGTCAATAATGAATTAATCCAATCAAATTTTGATTGTCTCATTAAGAAAATGTGTTCCCTATTATTGGTCAAACTTAAAGGGCATCCATACCTTGTGATAATATTTTCTCAAAGAAACCTGGTTGTTGTGGCCACTATATAATCCTTTGTAGGTTCTGTTTGGCCCACTTTGTCAGATAATCTATGCAAGCAATTTATGATGTAGTACGATCCAATTTTGTGCGCAGGTGGTGAAATAGGACCCAAAAACTCCATAGCCCATTTCTTAAATGGTTCTACACTAGTAATGGGTCTTAGAGGCATTTCATCTCATTTACCTAGTTTTCTAAGATGTTGACAATGATTACAAGCCTTATGCAATTCCTTACAATCTTTATATAGGGTCTCCCACCATAATCCAACAAGTAGAATCTTGTGTGTAGTGGCATTACCGACATAGTGGCCACCTGCAATTCCACCATGAGCTTCTTCCATAATATCCATGTGCTCATGTTCCAATACACAACGACACAATACTTCATCTCGGCCTAATTTGTACAAGTCACCATTGATTAACATATAGGGGCTGTGCATATAGCAAGTTATTTCTTCTCTAAGGATTTCATTACTTCCGGTGCCATTCCTATTCATGGAAAAACAACAATGTCCTCTAGTTCTGATGGCACTCATTATAACTGTATAACTATGCATCTGGCATGGTATCCTCAATTGCTTGTGCTTCTTCTCGTGACTATATTCTTGATAGATGGTTTGGTCCAGAATTACTTTTCCCTAGTTTTACAACAACAGTGAAATCAAATTCCTGAAATAAGAGCACCCATTGACATATGTGCCCCTGTAGAACATGTTTGTTTACCAAATAATTCAATACCATGTGATCCATATAAAATACGGATGGTGTAGCTAGTAAGTACTGGCGGAATATATGTAGTGCATAGATCATTGACAAAGCTTCACGCTCTGTAATTGTGTAATTCTGTTTTGTAGGAGTCATCTTTCCACTCGCAAAATAGATAGGATGATCTAAAATACCATCTCCAGGTTGAGCCAACACCATGCCAATGGCCATGTTAGAGGTGTCAACATGTACATGAAAGGGTTAGTCCCAGGAAGGAAAATGTAGAATAGGCACGGTAGTAAGTTTTTCCTTTAACGTCTCGAATGTGAGCTCTGCAATTCTCCCCAGTAGAATGTACCTTTCCCTTTTAGTAACTCCTCCAACGGTGTTGTAATTTTGGCATATCCTTTGATAAAATTCCTGTAATATCCTGTATGACCCCAAAATCCATGTACCTCTCTCTGACTGGTAGGCTCCCTTAGGCCTATAATGACCGCAACTTTGGCCAGATCAACCAACAAACCCTCCTTATAGATTATGTGTCCTAACAGTATCCCAAATGGTGTAGCAGATATGCACTTCTTGATGTTCAATGAGATACTCAACTTTCTACATCTTTTAAACACTAAGTACAAATTGTCACAATGATCCTTAACTAATCCATACACCGCCTAATCATCTAGATATACTGTAAGAATTCTTGAATAAATTGCTTAAATGCTTGAATAACTATGCACGAAACTACATCAAGCACATTTTTTAGACCAAAAGGCATCACAAGTATAGGCAAAGTTACCCCATTCGAGTAGTAAACATAGTCTTTTTTTAATCCTCTGTGAAATCCAAACCCGATGATACCTAGAAAAGCCATTTGTAAATAAATAGATTTTGCGCCTGCAATGCCTTCTAGTATTTCCTCAGTGAATGGCATGGGAAAGGGATCAGTCACACATGTAGCATTCATCTCCCTATAGTCCATAAAAATTTTGATACATCCATACTTCTTGATACTGATCACGATTGGACTAACCCATTTTGACTCATCGAGGGGGCTTGATAATTCCATACTGAGAAAAATTTTGTCAATCTTTTCTTTGATCTTTTCACACAATTTGGGGTCCATCCTGTAGGGTCTCTTTCTAGCCGGGTGTGTACCCTCTTTCATTTTTATCTTTATCTCCCCGACAATTCATACACGCCTTTAAGTTCATGGTACCCCCTAGGGAATAAGTCTAGTAATCCCTTAGTAAGGCTATGATATTTGCCACTTGAGAGTCTAACCAATAGTCTCCAATTATGGCTTCCTTAGGCTCAACCTCTCGATCAAATATTCAATTTATTTTTCTTCATAGGTTCGTGATAAGCGCGTGTGGTCTTATCTCGCTTTGTCTAATACATCCTGCCTACCCATTGAATGATTTAAATCAAAATTTCTACTTCTTCAACATACACTAAGTAGACCATTTTTACTTTTTCTTTCTCAAGGAAAGTGCATTAAATTAATGTTACATCGGCCTCTATTTATTCAACAACACGTGCTCCGAGTCTCCTTCATCCAATAACTCTTGTAGGATTTCTTCAGCCTTTGCACTATCTCCCATAGTTAAGCACTTTATGAATTTCAATGCTTCTTCCACCGGAGGATTTGTAGAGAAGAAGTCAAACATCTTGGTCATTCCTACAATTAAATCCTACCAATTTTTGGTCCCTCTATGGAGTTATTCATATACATACCAATCACACACGCATCCTTGTAAAGTGGAATAAAACTTGTGTACCCATACCAAAGGTGGTAATGCTTCTTGCCCTTCCGTCCAGAGTATCTCACACTTTTGAATGTGGTGCTTAACAGTTTGATTACCTTGATAAGTGAAGATTTGAGTAGGTGCATTGTTCCTAAAGAACCTAGTAGTAACAAAAATCCTAATTTCATTCCATCCTACAAGATTATCCTTGTGGGCCATCCACTAGCGTGCTGCTATCCCATGTAGTGTATATGCTATCATATTTCTTCTTTCCAATGAGTCTATCCATTGTTCTTCCATGGCATGCAGGAATACCAGAAGATCTCCTTCTTCGATGTAACAAGGTACAGAGTTGATACCTATCCTTTTGACATAAATTTATTTTCTGCATCTAGGAAATATGCTCTTTACTTTTCACCCTACAAACTCATAAGTTCTATGAGCCCAATTACCACAAGCAACACTTGTAGTATCGCTAATATACTGTGCATCCTCCCACTGAATTATTCCTTCTTTGGTTGGATCAAGTATCTTTGGATCTCGAATGGCACTAGGATAAATCCTATTGAGATCTTCTTCACTTAAGCACTCAACATAGGACATAAATTTTCCATCTGCTAACAGGATAATAAATCTCTCCTCCTTTTTTTGAAATTGATACAAACCTTGTTGAACAAAAGATCAGTATTATTTGCATAGCACTAAGGATGCCCTAATAGATTTTGGAAGCTATCTAACTCTGCAAACGCTAAAACCTCAATGTGTCTAGTGAACTTGGCCCCTTGTATAGTAATGGATGCATCCTTCAAAACCCCAATGGGAGTGGAATTAGTTCAATTAGCCATGAATAATGTATTAGAGGATGGCTACTGATGGGGTCTTCCATTTGTACCCATGCATCTAAGGTAAGAACATTGACTTCCGTGCCTATATCAATTAGTATATTACTCAATAGCCACCCATCCACAACAACATTCAGAGTGATTTCCTTTTCATAATCTAGGCTATGAGGGGGAAGATTTGCATGTAGGATTTGCCATCCAGTCTCAATACTTACGTGTAGAGTGTTTCCCTTTAACCAATCCCCTAACAATGGAATGATATTTTCCTGGCGCAACATTTTACATACTTCCCTTAAGTCATCTATATCAGTTTGGACCATCTCTGATACTTTCTTTTGCTCCATATTCCACGATTGCTCTTTTAAGTATTGTATCTCACCCTGAAGATTCCTAAGAACTTCCATGATTTCTTGATAAACCTCCTTCGATGGGCCGGATCTGGGTACTTTGGATGTAGAACCTCCTTTTTGTAATGGTAGGCTTCTACCGCAATGCTTCTCGGATGCGGGTCGCGATATTCACTTTCAACTCCTCGACTCTGCCTCCAACTTAGGCATCCATGGATTTTCCATAATGTGTTGTATCCTAAACATTCCCACACCTTTGTTTTGTTGTTTATGCTACTTACTAAGGCACTCATACAAGTCCAGGCACTCCTCATAGCTATGGTTCTTTCCAAAAAATGAACATTTAATATTCGAGGACATTCATACCTGTAGTGGTCGGGGAGATCCAGATGTATAACATGTTCTGCAAGGGAACTCACTTCTTCCACTACCACGGACTCATCCTCCAAATCCACCATAGTATCCTTATCCTTTGCCACAAATTCCTTCAAAACACCCTTCATTCCACTCATATCATGCCTGATTTTGATCCTAGTCACGATGCATGTTCTTTTCCTTAGAGTTATCTAAAAATATTGTCTGTTGTATACTAATATCTATAGCATCATGGATCTTACCAATCAATCGGCAGTCTTCCTTGTCATGAGTTGTGGAATTACTGATTTTACGAAGCTTGAAACATTCTTCCTTATCGCACATTGTAATAATGGGCAGCGGCTAGCATCATGGTTCAAATGGCATATCTCACAATCAAATAGCAACAAGCATACTGATCTATGATGACAACTATCCTTTGTGTGACCTTCTACTTCACAATTTGTACACCAAATCCTTGTGCACGTCTCATGTGCTAAATTTGTTGATAGTTTTTCCAACTGTTTTACCATAGTTGTGATCTATTCTTCTAAAAATGGGCTCACCCCAATATCTATACTTCCAACTTCCTCAAAGACATAAGTCTTCTTCAAGTGTTTCACGTGGATCAGTGTATGTCTTATGTGATAATGCCCTTCTAAAAGGTGTAATTAGGCCCCCAACAAACCGTTGTGCATGTTAGCTTGTGTGTATATCATAAGAAATATTAGATAACAACATCTTAAAACATTCATCATACTCTCTATCACTCTCAATAGTGTGTTTCTTAATGTCCTTGAGTGCACTTATACTCTTATGCTCAAATTCCATGATATAGAACTCTTTTAAGAAAGCATCTTTCAATATTACATAATCCACGCAAGTTTGATCGGGGTCAAACTTTATATACTAGCTATGTGTATGACCTTGTAATGTAATAGCAAAATGGATTTCCTTATGCTCAGAAGCCATGATCCCTTTTGTGCACCACAGGTATTTCACACATTTGCACATGTTCAACAACGTCTTCTATGCCCCTATACTCTAGAAGATGAAGAGACATCTCCATGTAAATAATCTTGGGTTGATGCGAGACCACCGCCCACACGATCGAGAACCTCCCGTGTTTCCCTACCTTTAGAACCACCAAAACCACTAGAACTAGAGCTACCTTTGCCCCGATGCCACACCTATAGCTGGTGTTGGACCAAAAGATGTGCTTCCCTATGTCCCAAAAGTAGAATTGAGCTGCCACACGATAGTTTGTGAAGCGTTACCACTTCCGAGAAGTTATTCCAAGAATTGGCCCCGAGTTCTATGTAGATGATACACCTAAAAATGTACTCCCATATAACAAAAATCCATTTGCATTGTCATCACTGTTCCTTTTATAAGACTTGATCCTACTCTTCCACTACTTGAATTAACTTGTTGACTATTTGTTGTACTAGATGTTGGAAAACCAAGTGTAAGGGAAAGGTTGCTAGGTGGATTCGAGATGCGTGCCCGTGGTCCAAGTAATATCTTTTGGTGTGCTTCTACATGAGGTTGAGGAGGGTTCCCTATCATGTTTTCCCAAATGGGGGAGTTTCTGAGGCTCGGGTTCCACGTCTTCTGTGTGAACTTCAACTCCTTCTCGAACTATCTTTCTCCACAATGCCATTTTCTCTGCAACCTCCCACTACTTCTTGATCTCCCTCTCATGTGCCTCATTATACTTAAGCCACATTTCCTCTCTTTTCCTTTCTACCGCTAGGTCTACCATCTTTCACCAAACCTACTCCTACCCCCGTGCGTGGTGGGGTTTAGTTAGCCATCAATTTACTCTCCAAATTCAAAGTTACCATCAGGATCTTGATCGCCAGTGGAATGCCTTGTAGGTAAGTTCCCCTTAGATATCGTAAAAACTAGAATTCAGCTACCTCTGGGCATGAATAAGTGGAAATTGAGTACTCAAGATATAATTGTTTATAATGTCACGGAACCAAAAATCCACAAACTTGAGTCCAAATCGGATCAAGCAACATAAAGGGCTCAAAACTCTTCCTGTGTCCTCCAATTCCACTTAGACACATATGTAACCAACAACTCGTATAATTCTACTGGAAAGATAGTGAAGAAGCTCTCATATAAACTATCATACATGTTCTGTTCCACCCACACACATGTGTTACACTCAAATCTAGTGTTGAACCACCATGTGTATTCTTCTTCTAGATCATGTATCCACTCTTCAACACTTGCAAAGGTCAGCGCAGTATGTCTTCATTGATAACCATCCTGGAAACAACTATAAAAGAGTTCCTAGCAATGGAACCAATGATGCATCCTAGAATTCACTAGTAAGAAGCGCATCGACACATCACTCGGCCTAGACCGAGCAATTACCCAAAGTGCGCAAAGGTAATACGTCCCTCTTTAGGGTTGTTATTGTAGAATGTTAGCATGATGAAGACTTAATACATATAGTTCCATTATTGATACATCCTTCTACGGGGCATGCCAGATCTATATCTAAGGGAGAATAGAATTAAGTACTAACCATGATGAAATCAAGAACATACTAGATCCAAATACACATAGAACTAACACTTAGATTCAGCCAATATCCTCCATTATATTAAATATGAAAATTACAGAAGCTTCTTACAGCAATGGCATTTTATGCCCATACGCGCATAGATATGATACAATAGTCCAATCTTACACACATACATACATATATTTGTCTCTCTACTCATTCTTTTATATTTTTTGTTCTACTATACAGATTCACTACATATTTATAAGGGTGGGGACTTTCCCTTCACCGCTTATCCAATCCTAGAATAGGTTGCATGCTATTATTAGCTACACATTTTTACAGCCATAGCCCCACATGCAAGTGTGCTAATAATAGACTTCCTTTAGTTAACTAATAGTGATAAACCTATTCTTAGCCCACATCCATGTAAAGTGATTTGTAGCCAATCCTCCAAAAATAGCCAATGTGTGGCGTGTAAGTCTCTGCCTCGTTTATGTGCTCTACATGCCATCTCTAAAAATAGATCCTTATGTGCAAAAATGGCTAAGTCCTAAAATATGAACTTATCCTCCACGCGCGTGTTTCCCTTATCCGTTCATACCTTTGAACATGCCCTATTTTCCTGCATGGACCTTCTGTATTTTCTCAACTAAGTGTCAGAGTTTGACCGATCAACAATAAGCAAATCATACACATATAGACATAAAATGATAATGTGAGAACCTTCTCACTTGATGAATAGATCATTTTGAGAAGAAAAATGAACAAAACCTAATTGTTTAAAGAAAGCATTAATTTTCATATACCAAGCTCTAGGAGCTTGCTTTAAACCATATAAAGATTTTTTCAACTTACAAACATAGTTTTATTTACCAGTTTCTTAAAATCATTTAATTTGAGACATGTAAAGTTATTCCTTTAAATCACCATTCAAAAAAGAAGTTTTCACAACCATTTGGTGTTTTTACATTTGCCGAGGAAATTTTCAAGTGGATAAATTTGTGAATTCCTTGCCAATGCTCTGGGAATCTAAGTCCCTCTACTTAACCAATGCAGCTGTCATGTATGCATGCACGAGAAAGTGTGGATTTTTGTGGTGGCATTTTGGCTGGGATCCAATAGGGGAACTCCACTGACCCTGCGGAAAATGCTTGTAGTTATCTACAAAGGGGGAAATTTTCTATGAAGGTGGGAAAGGGAGTGAGAAAAGAGGTAGGAGAACTAATGTTGTAGGTAGAAAATCAGATTCCTACACACATTAGTTAGAAACTTTAACACATGCATTTATGAGAAGAAACAACCCTACAAATGGCAACAAGACGAGATAAGATTGCAAATCCAAATTTTCTAAAATCTCCTCATCAAAAAGGCTAAAAATCCTTCTTCTTGTATTGATGCTTAAACAGAAGTTGTACATAATGTGGGAATGGAAGAAATTTGAGAATGGAGGGAAGTAGAAGAAAATGGCTATCTCCTTTGCTTTCTTTAAGTACAATACACTCGTGAGTTTACAAGATCAATTGCCAACCCCCGTACAATGGCATGAAGAAGCCATTAAATATCTTGTAAGAAATGGTTTACAATAATTTTAGTCATTCGCATCTGTTTAGATTCTTGATTCACGAAGAAACGCCAATGGTGGAAAAAACCATACTTTTCATAATGCATCGTTACACTTGTTTTGTAACTTTGAATTTGAACCGTTCATCTTGCCTTTGAAACTTTAAACTAGAGCCATCCACGTGGGAAAAATTTACTAGAGTGGGTGTGGAGGATGCCTTTTGCATTTTGTGACTTTTGGAGAAATGGCATTTTGGAACATTTTGGCCCGCTCTCCCACTTTTGATATGGTTTTGACACGTGGCCTTACTTGAGTGGAGATAGAATTATGGGTCACTTTTATAATTTTACCTTTTTTCAATGCGGGCTCAAAAACACAAATTTCTCTACTAGTCTCGCCTCCTTGCTTTGACCTTCAATGCGGGCTTAATATTTGAATTTTTCCATAGCATGATCGGGGTTGCAGGTCACTTTATGAATTTAGCCCTTTTACCAAAAGGCTCAAAACCTCAAAGTTCTCCGCCGACCCGCTTCCCCACTTTGACTTTCCAACGACGGGCTCAAGATTTGACTTTTTCCTTTGTGTTTGGTGGGGCTGCAGGTCACTTTTTAACTTTAAGCCCCTTTAATGAAAAAGGCTCAAATTCTCAAATCTCCCCAATGATCCACCTCCCCACTTTGACTCTTTTGATGTGGGCTCAACATTTGACTTTTTCCCTCATAGCATGATCGGGGGCTGCAGGTCACTTTATGACTTTTAGCCCTTTTTACATAAAGGCTCAAAAACACAAATTACTCCACGGCCCACCTCCAATTAGATATGTCCATGTACCCATGGATAATGGGGCCAAAATTTGATGGGGAAGAAAATGCCCATCATTCATGACTGTGGAAAAATGTAGAGAAGAAGAAAACTCCACCATTTCGCGCCTAATTTTCAAATTTCTTTTCGCGAACCAAGGGATTGAAAACAATACAAGGTTTGATGATCCATGGCCATAGAAATATTGAAAATTTCATTTAAATGAGGACAAAAATAAAATTTTCATGCGTCCAAATAGGAAAATAGAAAATTTATCAAAACATGTAGACTGGAGAGTTTAAACAACTTCAAAGCATGAATTTCTCTATCTTTTTAGAATTCCACTTTACTTGAACACTTCGAAGGGCGTGAGCTCAAAATTTTTGAACTTGAATTAAAAAGGAGGGGGGATTTTGAGGGAAAAAATAGTTGGCTCTAGCTTGGGGACATGACATGGACTAAGCATAGTGAAGACATGACATGGGAATCCAGAATCTCAATCTCTAGACCTTATAATTCATTGACTAGTGCCTTATCCATTAGGCCTTGTAGAGTCATATACAAATTTGAGAAAGAAATATCAGAAGAAGGAAACACACAAGCACACAATGGGAAGGAAACACACAACACACAATAGAAGGGGAAACAAAACCACACAATGGAAAGGGAAACACACCTATGGTACAAGGCGGGGAACAACCCGCTTTCACTGATGATACAATTTCAAGTATTTCCCACTTTGAGGCAATTCCAAAGTGGCATTCCATCTAAATATGAGAGAATAAAAGTGTTCTCACTGTAAGCTTCATGAATCTAGAATGGACCAAGCCATAATGAATTAAACTTTCCATGGCTGCCTTTTGGTTCTCTTCTCTTGTCCCATAGCAGGATGGAGTCTCCAACTTTGAATTCTCTTATCTTGTACTTCTTATCAAAAATATTCATTACTTTCAATTGGTTCTCCTAAATGCGATCCACCACTTGGAGTCTATTTTCTTCTAGCTTCTCAAGAAAGAGGATCCTCTTGTCGATGGAACCCTTGTACTAACCATCTTCTATTGATTTGTAGCAGCTTGAGAGCTGGCATCTCGATCATGAGAGGAATTTCTGCTTCGACTCCATACAACAGTTGAAATGGTGACATACCTATTGCCTTCTTGGGAGTGATCCTATCCACCCACAATGCATCATACAACCTTTTGTGCCAATTCCTTTGATTCTCGTTTACAAGCTTCATGGAAAATGGTCACAATGTTCTTGTTGCTTGATTTGGCCTATCCATTTCCTTGTGGATAGTAGTAAGAAGAATGAGATAGGGAGATTCTATAGCTATAGAAAAACTCGGTCAGATCTCTTGAAGAGAAATAGGTAGCATTATCTGCTACAATCTTCTATGGCACTCCAAAACGGACTATGATATTCTCCTTGATGAAGTTGCATACTTGTCAGTGTTGGCTTGTTTGGCCGGAATGGCTTCCACCCATTTGGTGAAGTAGTTTGTTGCTTTTATGAGTACATAGGTGTGCCTTATGCTTGAGTGAGGGTTTAGAACACCAATGAAGTCCATCCCCCACTGTTGAAATGGTTCTTCAATAACCACAGGCTTGAGTGGTAATGCAGTGAGTTATGGTCTTCCAATGAATTGTTGGCATGCTTTGCATTTAGAAACCCAATATTGAGTTTCTACAAATATGGTGGGACAATAATACCTTCCTCGGAGGATCTTATGTGTAGTGACCATTTCTGAAAAATGTCCACCACATGCTTGGTCATGATATGCTTTAAGAAACTTTTCTTGTTGTTCTTTATCTACGCACCTGAGGAAAAAACCATCTAAGCCTCTTTTGTAAAGTGCATGATTCTAGATTACAAATTTAGTTTCCTTCAGCTTGAGTGTTCTCCTTTTCTTATAATCAAGATGGGGAGGGCATTCTCCATAAGTTAGGTAATAGGAAATATCAGCATACCAGTCATTAGTAGTGGTGACAAAGAGAACACCGTGGGTTGTCTTCTGAGAAAGTTGAGAAAGCAAAATTTTCTTCGCCATGTTGAACTTCGAGTGTTTCATCTTCAGAAATCAACTTACATAAGCCATTTCCCCTTACCAGATTGGAGGGTCGAATCTCCAAGTCATATTCTTGAGTCTTTATAATCTAATTTCCTCTTTTAGCTCTAGGATCCCGACTGTGTCAAGATGGACTTGATTGCACTGTCGGGGACCATCACCACCGTATGGGAATTGAGGATGTAAAACCTAAAGTTTTTACATCCTTAACCACTGCATAGGCATGCTTCTCCAATTGGCTATATTTTAGCTCATGCTTTTTCAAAGGAAAAATCATGAAAGTAATAGGTTCTTCCACGCCTTCATCATTTTTCTAAACGAGAACGGCAGAGAGTGTATGCTCTGATGCATAATAATACATGATGAATTATTTGTTAAAATCTAGAGATACAAGAGTCGGAGCCTTGGAAATGGATTTCTTGATTTCTTCAAATGTTTCCTTCCCTTCATTGTTCCATTTGAAGTTTTCTTGTGGTTTCATCATGGAAGTGATGTGCTTCGTCAACTCAACAAACTCAGGCACAAAATGACGAAGAAAGTTCACCTTTCTGAAGAATGAATGAAATCCTTTCTTACTTGTGGGCAGGGCTAATGCTTGAATGGATCTAATCCTCTCAAGATCAATGTGTGCTCCATGTTTGTTCATGATGTGCCCAAATAAATTTCCTTCTATGACTCCAAAAATGCACTTTTTTGGATTTAGTAATATGCCATGTTTCCTACACCTTGCAAATACCTATTCCAAGTGATAGATATGATCTTCCCTCTTCTTTGAAAATAATGCGAGATCATCAAGCTATATGACAATGTAATGCTTCAGATCTTTGAAGTCCAAATCCATCGCCCGTTGGAATGTAGCTCCTGCATTGATTAGGCCAAAAGGCATTCTGCTATAGGCAAAAGTGCCCCAAGGTTTTGTAAAGGTTGTCTTTGTGCGGTCCTCCTCTACCACTTTGATTTGATTATATCCTGAGAATCCATCAAGTAATGAAAGCATTTCAGATCCAGTGACTGCTTTCAGGATATGATCCATGATAGGAAGAGGATAATTTTCCTTTAGTGATGCCTAGTTTAGGTTGCGAAAATCTACACATATCCCTATTTCACCGTTCTTCTTCCACATTGGCACAATGTTAGCCACATATGTTGAATGATGGATGGGAAATATGATCCTTACATTAAGCATCTTCATTACCTCCTTGATGGTATCAGCAATCTTTGGGTTATACGGCCTTTGTTTCTGCCTGAAGGGCTTAACACCCCGCTTCAAAGGAATTGAGTGATGCATTTTCTTTAGCTTGAAGGATTTGAGTTCATCATAAGAGTAGGCCAAGACATCTGAGTATTTCTTGAGTAATGCAACAAACCTTCTTTTTTCTTCAGGAAAGAAACATTTTCCAATATTGACCATCCTTGGCTCCTCCGGGGTACCAATGTTTTCTTTATCAAAATAAGTTGGGCACTAAGAAGATTTCTTTTCTTTTTCTTGAATGAATCTGTCATGTTTGTCAAAGAGGTCTTCTAAAGAGAGTGGGCCTTTGGGAATTTTGTTCCCTTTCAATTTGATTATTCCTCATCATCAATCCCTTCAATTCCTTCTTTCTCTTCTTTGGGGATTGCTTCTCAATGTGGATTTTCACCTCCTTTGAAGAAGATATTATTGAAATTATCCCTTTTCTCTAAAAAGGCTAGAATTTGGTTATCATCATTGAAGACTTGCCAATGATTTGCATTATCTGGTACACTAGGCTTGAATACCATTTCAATGGTCACTTTTTCTTTACCAAAAGAAGGATGAGGTGTCACTAGGGAAGCTAACACTACAAGAGAATCAACCTTTTCATTTTGTTCCCTTGGAATAGCTTCAATGGAAAATGCATCAAAAGATTCAATGCAATCCCACACTTTGTTTTTGTAATGCCGAGTCTTGGATTATTCACTTGATATTGTTGGCAAACCTACTTTACTACAACCTCTACATCACCTCGGCATCTCAGTTTCTTGATTCCCATGTCCTCTGCTGCACTCATGCCTAAGAGTAGTGCTTCATACTCTGCAAAGTGTTATTTGTATTATCAAATTGCAGCTTGTAGGAAAATGGGTACAACTCATTGGAAGGAGAGTACAATACTACACCAGCTCTCGAGCCCACTTTGGAATGACTACCATCAAATTCCATTTTCCAAATTTGATCTTCCTCTTCCTCCATGAGAAGTGGAAATTTCTCCTCTTTTCTTGATGTGAGGAAGTAGTTTCCTAGCCCACAATCTTGAAAGAGAATGTTTACTTTCAGATCATCAGACTTTCATACTGTGAACTTCATATTTCTTACTAGTAGAAACTTCTTCATCTCACCTTTTACTAGGATAGTTGTAGATGACCAATCCATTTTTATCTCTCCACCCAGGTCTTTGCAGAAACTCCTACTCAATAGCATACCAAAGGATGTTGGGATGTCCACTACTAGTATGGTTAGGGGCACCTTCTTGTCTGAAAATTCAGCTAGTGCTACCTGTGCATATTTGATTCTTCCTACCAATTGCACTTGTTTGGATTCCATTGAGTAGCAGGTGCCATTTACCTAGGTCAAGGTGAGGCCTAGAGAATTTACAACTTTGGCTGGCATCACATTGTCTGAGGATCCAAAATCTATGATACAATTATTTAGCTAGAAGCCTTTAATGAGGAGTGATAGGTAGAAAGGTTCAACCTCATTAGTTTTGGAGGCACTGAGGGCTAACATATTTTGGGAAGGTGGTGTGGATGGTGTGGGAAATAAGCCTTTCAAATTAGGACTCAAGGATACAGGGTTACCACCACAAACATTATTAATGAACCTATCAAACTGGGTAGGGTGTGTTTGTAGGTATTCTATTTCTGAGAGTTGGACTTTGGTTTTTCTTGCATGTTCCACAAATTAAAATCAAGTTATGGTGAGTGAGGAAAAGGTTCTAGAAATGGAGGAAGATTTACATGGTAGAGGATTTGCTACTTTGGGCATTGAATTCTCCTTTTGGGTGCAGAAATTGGCTTGGAAGGGGGTGAAGGTGTAGCTTTTGATTGGATCTTAGATGTTTTGCAGCAAAAACATTTAAAGGAGAATTTTTCTCAAGCAACTTTTGAGCTAGGGGAAGAGTTAGATGACTTACTTGGCATAGTAGCATGATCCCGACAACCGGTGTGAGTCTAGTTTTTCTTTGGCCGACTCCATAGAAGATCGTAATGGCAATCCTCTACCGATGATTTTATTTTGTGTCACCTCTGGGAGACTATTCTTTATTCTTCTTATCCTTTACCACAGCTGTTGAGGATGAAGCACCTTTCCTAGATTGTGCATGAGTGAAAACAACACATGTGAAACTTGGAGATTATTCATCATTCTCATCTTCATCATCAACATAATCAATTAGTCCATTGTGCATATCAACTTCCTCGAACTCAAGATAGTTTTCATAGTATTACATATTTTATTCTTCAGTTTCATCAATTTATGCTTCCTCCTCGGCTCTTTGGTGTCATAGATGGCATTGATTGGTGGTGCTCCAAGAGAAAGCCGAAAAGGAGGTGGAGAAATCCTTGGCCTATTTGGAGGGTTTGGTTTCCTTAAACCATTCCACATTGTGATCTAAGATGTTTTCTTCTTCAAGACAACAAATTCACTTACCATTTTTTAGAACATCGGATCGTGGTGTCGAGTTTGAATTTCGACCCTTTTTCTTTCCATTGGGGCCTTTCACCTTTCGGAAAAGATTAGATCATCATTAGTTTCTATTGCATGGTCTTGAGATTCCCTCAATGTTCTTGGTTGGGTTCTTCTAAGGAAGAAACCTACTTATGATGGCAAGGTGCTAATGAAGAATCTATTTAAATAATTTTCAGAAGGCACCACATCTTCGGGGATTCTTCTTATCACTCTGTTATATCTTGCTATGACACTCTATATCTTGGTATGAAGCCCCTCATTAAATCAAAGGTTTCTTTCTTCATTTGTACCAATTGGACCAGAACATCCACGAAAATATTTTGTGCTCTTGAACCTGTGTTCAAACACACTTCTTATATCCTCCCAATAGGTGATAGACCTCGGTGGTAGTATGTAGAACCATTCAGCAACTTTCTCTTGAAGTGACTCCATAAAGAGTCAGACTAACAAATCTTCATCCTCAACACCCAACACACCGCAACAAGTGATAAATGCTACTACATGCTCTTTAAGGAGTTGAGAACCATCCCCTCTAAATTTTGGGATGTTTTTTCTCGAGCCTCTTAGTAGGTCATGGAGTGGTTAAGCAAGAACCAGTTCACCAAAGTGTTTCCTCCCCATGGTACATTAGGCCTACAGCCTCACAATCACGTTCACACTCATGATCACGATCCCCCATTCTATTTCTATTTCTAGCTTCCAACCTTGCTAAGGTTGTGGCTTTTGCTACTACTCTTTCATCTACCTCGGCTTGAAGTCTCTCAATTTCTTCGAGTTGAGATCTTATTTCTTCATTATCTCTCACCTCTCTTTCTCTAGCTTCTTCTTTAGTATTCACGTCAGTGAAGTCTACAAGGTTCTTGTTGATGTATGAAAATTCACCGTCAAAGGATTGACAACACTCAGGTTCCCAACGTGACCAGTTTCTTGAAAAGGAAGCCTCTGGATTCGAGTAGCTCTTGTCTCCTTTGAAGTTCCTCAAAAATGGGATCAGTTTGTCCTCCTTGTCTTTGTTTCCGGGTGAATCTTCTATCCACCATCTTGAAAATCTATGCTCTTCTTTGTGGTGTTGGAATTTGTCTTTGCCTCTCTAATTCAAGAAAGGCATTCTTCTTCAAGGTCCAAAATTCTTGTGGCAATGAAGTAGTGATTGACACTTTGTCTATTATGCCAAATAGCTTCCCTCAAATCTAAAGCAATGTCTTCTTGGATGTGGAAGAGTAATTCGGGTCTTTCAACAGGAGGGTTTCCCAAAATAGCCATGATTTGAATCCATGTGGCTCATATAGCCATTCAAATTCTAGAAATTTTTCTCTTTTTTGAATTTTAAATTTTTTGACCTTGCGGTTGCATTCAGTGTAGATGCTGCTAAATATGCCCCATGGTGGGCGCCAAAAATTGTTGGCAAGGGAATTTTTCAGGTGGAAAAATTTGTGAATTCCTTGCCAACGCTCTAGGAATCTAAGTCCCTACTTAACTAGTGCAATGCCGTGTATGCATGCACGAGAAAGTGTGGATTTTGTGGTGGCCTTTTGGCCGGGGATCCAACAGGGGCACTCCACTGACCCTATGGAAAATGCTTGCAGTTATCTACAAGGGGGAAATTTGCTATGAAGGTGGGAAAGGGAGTGAGAAAAGAGGTAGGAGAACTAATGTTGTAGGTAGAAAATCAGATTCTACACACATTAGTTAGAAAATTTAACACATGCATTTATGAGAACAAATAACCCTACAAATGGCAACAAGATGAGATAAGATTGTGAACTCAAAGTTTGTAAAATATCCTCATCAAAAATGCTACAAAATCCTTCTTCTTTTATTGATGCTTAAATAGAAGTTGTACATTATGTGGGAACGGAAGAAATTTGAGAATGGAGGGAAGTAGAAGAAAATGGTTATCTCTTTTGCTTTCTCTAAGTACAATTCACTCGTGAGTCTACAAGATTATTTTCCAACCCCGTATAATGGCGTGATGAAGCCATTAAATATCTTGCAAGAAACGGTTACAACTTCTTCTTTGTTAGCAAGAAATAGTTTACAATATTTTTAGTCATTTGTGTTTGTTCAGATTCTTGATTCGCGAAGAAACGCCAATGGTGGAAAAAACCAGACTTTTCATAATGCAGCCATTACACTTGTTTTGTAACTTTTAATTTGAACTATTCATGTTTCCTTTGAAACTTTAAACAAGAGCTGTCCACGTGGCGTAAATTTCTTGGAGCGAGTGTGGAGGATGCCTTTTGCATTTTGTGACTTTTGGAGAAATGGCGTTTTGGAACATTTTGGCCCACTCTCCCGATTTTGATATGGTTTTGACACGTGGCCATACCGCCACTAGTATTGTATTTTACTTTGTGCAACCATCTAAACCCTATAACGCTTATTTTTCTGTAGAGGTGGAACAAACTCCCAAGTTTTATTTTAAATCAAGGCATTATATTCAGCTTGCATTGATTGACTTCTCATCATAATAAGCTTATTCAAAACTCTACGGCTCAGTTCATACAAGGCCATTAATGCATGCATAATACGTATGATGGCTTCTGGTCATTTTCTTAAGGTTAATAGGATTAGAAATTTCTAACACGCTTTGAGCCCATTTTGGTTTCTTAGCTAAGGAGATAGGATATTGAGACACATACATAACATCAACACAAGAAACATCATCATGATCATTTACCATATTTTCATTATCACAATCAAAACCATTAATAGAAATATTGACATGATTAATAATCTCATAACTATTTGTAGAAGCCCTAGCTCAGTAAATTCACAATATAAAGAGAAAGGATCGCTCATGGAAGGTACGTTCGATTCAAGGAGCTAAAGAAATGTGCGTACAAAGAATAATCTCTAAGAATTTTTGAAAAATGGGTAAGTGCCCATGTACCACTTGTGTTTTTCCTATTTTACCAAATCTACAATTTCGAAGGGTTGAGAAAGAAGGTTAAAAATACACAAAATGAAGACTATGGAGTTAGTATTTCATGTTGCCTCTAATATCGCCAATAATTTAAACACATTCACATATACAAATATGATAAACGCCGACTTTAATTAATTTATGTGAAGAATTCATGTCCCCAATAAAAGTGAATTTGTGGTAGCCATTGATGTTAGCCACATTGCTCTAGTTGTTGCTTTCCTCCCTCTATGTATTATCATAAGCTAGTAATGATCTATGCTAAAAATTATGATCCGGAAAAAGGTAAGTTCTATATGGAAGTGGAAAAAGTGTATTGACATTAACACCAAGAGCATTTAGACTAATGCTAGGGCTACCAAAAATTGAGAAACTAGTAACCATAAGTATAGAATCAACCTTAGTTGATTATGAGGCCAAGAAGAGTGATTATGTTAGGATCATGAATACTAAATGGTTGCTGATAGATAGAAATTCTACCAAAATAATCCCTAAGAAATTACTCAAATCAAATTTTGTGGAAGAGGTTGAAGACATAATTGTGTTGTTGAGTAGAATGGCTGGTTTGGATATGGATTATGAATTTAAAGAATGGATGTGTCCATACATAGGGGTTATCTTAGAAAATAAAGGAAACATTTGTTGGGAAACATTCATAGCCACATCAATCCACACATAGCTCTTTGAGTTAGCCACAAAAATCAACATGGGAATCACTTCCAATCTTGAGTTTTATATGATGTCATACTTGATTTACAATATTGCAAGTCACAAGATTTTTCCTAGCCTCCCACAAAGGGAAAATTTCAAGGATCATAGAGTATATGATGTTTATCCCTAGCTAAATCTGGACAAGTGGAAAGGAAATGTCAGATAGGTAAATGATGCATTTTTACACCTATAATATGTCTTTTCAAACTAGAATGGGAGCAATACATGATAGATGAAGAGGCCAAAAATGCAATATTAGCATATGGTTACTTTTTATTCAACACAAGTTTTTACCTATATCAGAGCTAGTGGATTTAATGGAAACCCATGACAATTACATAGATATATAGATGAAAAATGGGCCTTTTGTGAACTTTCAAGGAAGTTAGCACTAGTGCACAAAATAATTACAAGGAAGCACAAGACCAACATTAAGTTTCCTATCAAGATTAGGTGGTATTCTTTCCCCACCATTGCTAAGGTCGGGTTTATGGAAGAGGAGATGGAAAGGTTTGAGATGGATAAATTTGAACCTAGATCCTAGTATGATATCAGATGGGTTGTTAGTTCAGCTTTGGGAAGTTCATATGAGCATGAACCTCATTTTGAGGATTATTGGATGAACTGTAGGGATGAGGAAGAAGTCGAGATCGAGACATTTTTCTAAGATGAACCTTAGGCAAATCATTGATTTTTGTTAGGTTGTGGAGCTAGATTGCTTCATAGTTAGCATGCAATGGAAAGTGACTGGAAATACCGTGACCCGTCATCGATCGATGGACAGACATCGGTCAAAGCAAGTGGGAACCATCCACGGTTAGGTCTAACCGGTGCCGGTTACCTGTGCGATGTGTTTTATTTTTAGTCACGGGCTTTAAATATAGATTTTGTTTAAAGAAAATCTATTGGATGTAATTGCATAGCTAAGGAGCCCTAAGTTTATATATTTATATATAAGCATGAAAGTTAGGGTTCAAAAGAGAAGAGTCAAAAGAGGGATCGCATTAGATCCTTGATTCTCTCCTAGACCGAGAGAATGAAGACGAAGAAGAAGAAGAGGAAAAAGGAACATGTTACATGAAGATAGAGACTCCATGGAGAGGAGAGTTGGACGAAGGAAATAGCAGGTTATTGTATTTCCTTTGTATATTTATTGTCTCATTGTAATGGCTTGCATAGTATGTAAAGCACATAGTGTTTCTTCTTGTAGATCCACATGTTGGTGAGATCTTGTATTATAGATCTATGTAGATCTAGTCTTGCATTGTAGATCCGTGAGATCTTGTATTATTGATCCATGTAGATCTAGATATTGTAGAGGTCTCATTTACAGATTCACAATATAGTGAGATCTTGGTTGCACAGTGGCAGATGTAGGGTAGCTTCGGGTATGTGAGATCTGGTTATGTTTGAGAGGCACAGTTGTAGTGCACTCAGGTAGATCCGGTTAGAGATCTGGAGGAGACACAAGTGGTGGTATGAGGCACGGTTTAGTGTACTCAGGTAGATCTAGTTGGAGATCTGGGAGGAAGAGATACTCTCGTAGAGATACATGTACTCTTGTACATAAGAGTTAGTTTGTAATCTCTTTTTATATTATATATATATGAGATCTCTATCTTTGGTGGACATAGCCCACATTTGGGTGAACCACGGTACATGCTTGCTATGTGTGTGTAGTTTTGTGTGATTTGGATTATTCTAGTTTATAATCCCACTACTGTAGATTTTATGGGGAATTTTTTTGATCATGTGTGCATGATTTTGTTTGTTATTAAATCATAGCACTATTTTGTTGTCTCGTATTATCCCAATAGTTGGTATCGAATAGAATTTATTTTGCATGATGAGAAGATCACGAGAAGATATTTAATCTCAAGTGGGAGCTGGAAGAGTAAGGTTTCTAGAAATTACAGATTACCGCGGCATCGGTTAATTGGTAACCAATGTTGGCGGGGGTAACCATGGTCGATTCATGTGGTAACCGTGGTTAGTTACTTAGCAGCCTGGTTATAAATAGAAAATCATAGATCTGAAGAAATGGAAAGATGCATATAATGTATCTTGTTTTTTGAGGTGTCCCCAATTCTTGGAGGGACAAGCATGTTAGTTAGATTGCAGATCCGGTTATTGAGGTATGGTTTTATCTTGGTATTGCAGTGCTTATATTATTTTGGTTGCACATGCATATTTGGGACTGCAAATCTAGATCTGAGAATGAGAAAAGGAGTAGTTATGCATCCTTTGGTGTAGTTAGATGCATGTTCTTCTGCAGAGAGAGGTAGTAGCACGAGAATGAAGACAGGATTTTATCAGAGAAGCATGTACTTTAGTTTAAGATGTGGTTGAGTGTCTTGGTGTTGGTAAGGTGAAGTGTTTCATCTTGATGCAATTTATTACATGGACTTGTTGTTAAGTTTTTTGTACAAGATTTGGATGCTTCTTGAAATGACTGGCTCAGCTCAACTATCGGCTTTGGTCGAAGTAGGCACCTAGTGTGGTGTGCTATGCCAAATTATGTGGCATTGGGTTTGTTCCAGCAGCATTGACATCGGTCTGAGAACCAAGGTTGGTCATAGAGGAACCGATATTGGTAAGCTAACCATGGTTGGTTAGGGGATGACCATGGTTGGTCTTTGTGGCAACTTATTTGTACAGTTTTTTTTGTAGCAAGAGAGGGTAGTTGGTTTAATGTCTTGTTTTGGAGGATCAAGTTTCTAGCACAGTGTGTACAGCAAAAACATGTTGATCACTTCAATGTTTAGATTAGAAAGAGGATAGAGTTGGCTTGGTTAGTCCATTGAGACTTTGAGTCAGGTATCTCTATATGGTTCATGTTTTATTTCTTTCATTTGGAGCAACTGATATTATGTTTGGATTGTGTGCACAAATTTACACCATGGTTTTTTGGTGTTGTTTGACTTTTATTTCCTGGTTGTGTGGAATCTTGAGGACAAGGGTTTCTAGTCTAAGGATGATATCCTCAATGAAAATTCATGGTTAGACATAGTTGTAGGTAACGAGAGATGTTGAGTACATACGGATGGAAAGAAGTTGATTCACCTACTTCACAAGAAGTCCAAACTTCTGTGATGTAGAAGTATTCTTTGATAAGAAGGGAATCAGTTTATATTTTCTTTCATCTGATTTTATTTCTCACTGACATATTATCTTTTGAGCTTGGTGTTAGAGGTAGTGCAGGGATTTTGTGTTCAGTGGGAGAAAGCCATGGTTGTTGGAATTGTAGGATTGAATACATGATGCACATACAAAGTGAGAGGAGATTGCTACTATTCAGAGTGGCAGAGGCACTAGTTGGTTTTGGAGGAAAATTACAGATTCTGGTATATCAATTTTATTGCTTTGTGATGTCACTTCTGGTTTATTTTGTGGTGCCTAGATATCCCTATGGGATTATAGTTGATGGTTAGATTCAGCTAGGTGAAGATGATAGAGTAATTTTTAGAGTTTTAAGGGTTAAAAGAGAAAATCTGCTAGTTACAGAGACCAATGTCAGTTAGGATTAATCATGGTCAGTCATCTTGCAACCATGGTCAATCGAGAAAGTGATTGGGGTCGATTAGGGGAATCGTGGTTGGTTTGGTCACGAGGTTTGACAGTAGTTTTTATTTACCATTTTAAGATGGTACCCTTGTCTTGCTTTCATCTTGGTTGGTCTGTGCAGAGTATGTTGATGACATGTTTGTTGGTATTTGCACTTGGTATTAGTGGCATGGTTTAGCATGGATGTTTTTTATTGACATTGATGAGCACAGATTCATATTTAGCTTTGGAGTTAGTTGGTGGTAGACTTGGAGCTTCTGGAGAGCTGGTGATATGGATGGATGTACATGGTGAGTTTGTACATGTTGGATAGATTCAGTTTTGTGAGTCTATGATGATGCAGATGTTTGATTTGCACATGGATGCTTTGAGCATGAGTAGGGGATGTTTGTATTTCCTCTTGGTTACTATGTTACTCCTTGAGAGATGTTATCTACAGATGATTGTCTTGGACATGCCAGTTGTTTATACAGGGATGGATTTGTAGATTGTAGTGTTTGGATTCTTTGAGTTATGCAGGTTTGTGGATTGATCACCCACTATTATAGGTAGAACTCATTTGGGTTGTCTTTACCTAGGATCTTATTTTGCTTTCGCATATTCTAGTTTGACTTGTCTTGGTCAGTTGCATTGGTGGTTACATGGAGACATGGATAGATGGATGGAGAACATGGTTGGTTTTACAGGTATGGCTATGGTTACAGTTGAAGCTCAATACTTCAGTTTGAGGGGGAGCTCTTACAGGTGTGTTAGTCATGATGGCTTGGCTGCATAAGAGGTTTGGTGTTATGATTCAGTGGGAGCTTGATGTATAGATAGCTCGGTTATCATGGATCAGTTATAGCTTTGTGTAGGTTTGGTAAGTCATGGTTTTATCTTCTTGGTTTGAGAAGATGGTTTGATCTTCCTGGTTTTATTTTTCTTTGAGAGAATTGTTGAAGGAAAGAATAGATGGTCTTCATGGTGTGTAGAAGATGGTGATGTATAGTATGCAGTACAAAGGTTCATAAATTTATCTCGAAATGGGAGATTGTTAAGTTGTGGAGCTAGATTGCTTCATAGTTAACATGCAATGGAAAGTGACTGGAAATATCGCAAACCATCATCTATCGATAGACAGACATTGGTCGAGCAAGTGGGAACCAGTCATGGTTAGGTCTAATTGGCACCGGTTACCTATGCGATGTGTTTTATTTTTAGTCATGGGCTTTAAATATATATACATTTTAAAGCAAATCTATTAGATGTAATTGCATAGCTAAGGAGCCCTAAGTTTATATATTTATATATAAGCATGAAAGTTAGGGTTCAGTAGAAGATTCAAAAGAGGGATCACATTAGATCCTCGATTCTCTCCTAGACGAGAGAAAATGAAGACGAAGAAGAAGAAGAGGAAAAAGGAACAAGTTACATGAAGACAAAGACTCCATGGAGAGGAGCTGGACAGAAGGAAATAGTAGGCTGTTGTATTTCCTTTGTATATTTATTGTCTCATTGTAATGGCTTGCATAGTATGCAAAGCACATAGCGTTTCTTCTTGTAGATCCACATGTTGGTGAGATCTTGTATTATAGATCTATGTAGATCTAGTCTTGCATTGTAGATCCATGAGATCTTGTATTATTGATCCATGTAGATCTAGATATTGTAGAGGTCTCATTTGCAGATTCACAATACAGTGAGAGCTTGGCTACACAGTGGCAGATGCAGGGTAGCTTCGGGTATGTGAGATCTAGTTATGTTTGAGAGGCACATTTGTAGTGCACTCATGTAGATCTAGTTAGAGATCTGGAGGAGACACAAGTGGTGGTATGAGGCATGGTTTAATGTACTCAGGTAGATCCTGTTGGAGATCTGGGAGGAAGAGATACTCTCGTAGAGATACATGTACTCTTGTATAGAAGAGTTAGTTTGTAATCTCTTGTTATATTATATATATATATTGAGATCTCTATATTTGGTGGATGTAGCACACATTTGGGTGAACCATGGTACATGCTTGTTATGTGTTTGTACTTTTGTGTGATTTGGATTATTAGAGTTTATACTCCCATTTCTATAGATTTTGTGGGGAATTGTTTGGATCCCGTGTGCATGATTTTGTTTGTTATTAAATTATAGCACTATTTTGTTGTCCCATATTATCCCAAAAATTTTAAGATTGTTGTGGTGCCTCAAGGAATTACAGATGATCAACAAATAGTGAGTCAATATTATATTGACCATAAAATTGAGTCACAACCAATTACTCCTATAGTTTGGGGTCAGGAAGAGTCAAACAATCCACATGAGAGAATAACTAATGTAATGAGAAGGACCCTAACTTGGTTGTAAGGGAAAGGTATGGACCTGTCCATCCAAAATACAAAAGTGTTGAATGAATTCAAAGATTTGGGAATCTTGAAGGAAGATATCCCTCTTTTGAAGGAGGGAGCTGATAAGATTGATCCATTAGGAGGAAAATATCCTCAATTTCCTACCAAGAGACTCACTTCAGGTATTATTTATGAATGAACTACTGGTGCTAGTGATATTGGAACCTCTACATCCATTTTGAAATAGAAGACATAAGAGATGCTCTTGAAATCTATGTAAAATGCCCCTATCACCCAAGAAGTTCCCATACATACTAAAGGGGTAGGTATAACTAAACCAAGGACTCCTTCAGTAACATTTCTAGGATCATCTAGCATAGAGAAAAATATGAGAGGATTCTTGGCAAGTGTTGACCCAAAACTCAAAGTGTAAAGTGCTAAAGAGAGAGAGGCACCTAACCTCAAATATTTTGAAAGATTTAAAAATAAATCCAAGGTGATACCACCATTGGTAAGGGATACTAGTAGTCCAATAAAGGAAGGTGGTCATGTATCAAAGAAACATAAAATTAAAGATCCTAAATTCATTGATCTAGTACCACTCACCAAGGCTCGAGAAAATTGTTTTCCACATTAGCAGAGAAAGAAATGCCACAAAAAGTTTAGGAAAAATTCATGTTACTCCACTTGTACCACCATAAGTTGCAACTTTAGTCTTATTTCCAACAGAATAGTGATGATTTGGCCCATGAACAAATAACTCATACTATCCCCATATCTAATCAGCCTAGTAGAATTGGGATATAACAAAGGAAAGAGAAATTGAGTGGAATTTAGTCTAAAGATCATAATGTGCCTTTGTTCAGTTAACCACATGAACAAATGAAAAATCCAATTGAAGTGATAGATACAGATGCACTTGAATAAGTTCCTCCAATTGAAATTATTGATGTAATAGTTGAAATGTATACAAAGTGGGGGATAAAAGTGTTCCTTAGGTAGAGAAGAAGATGAAAGAAGTGGCTCAGGAATCAAGTGTTGAATTGGAAGTGGGATCTCAAAGTACTCAAGTTGATACTAAAACACTTTTACAAGAAAAAGAAATAGTGACTCAAACAATTATAAATGAACCTCCTATAGCAGATGATGTCTCCACTAAGGATCAATCTCCAAAAGAATAAGAAGCAGAAAATGATGGTAAAGTCCCTCAAAGTGTATACTCTATAAAGGGCATCATGATGGAAGCAATAGAAGAGGTCCCAAAACTAGTTGAATCTAATGTTGAGAAGAACCTCCCAATTAATGACAAGGATCAAAATTTTGTCATTGGATCCCAACCATTAGAGAAAAAGATGAAGAATTAATAGGTAAGATGGATATTAGTGGGAAACTCCATGAAACTATGTCTATAGAACGACAACCTCTAAAGGAGGTAAAAAATTTAGAGAATAAAGAGCCACTCAAAGTTTCAAGTCTAGTTAAGGAGGCTCAAATATAGCTTACATAATATTTTTTTACTCCAATAGAGAGTAAAGATCAAGGATAAACACTAGTTGATAATAAGATTCAAGAAATAGATAGCCAATCCCAAACTTAGGGATAGGAGAAAGAACAACTAGAGAAAGTGACATTGCATGATGAATCTAAGGAGCCAATAGTAAAAGTGGAAAAGCCACATGAAGAGGTACCATTATTACAATATCCTCAAGATGCATCCAAACAATTGGTATTTTTCTCTAAAATTCCACAACCCACATCATAAGGAGAAAGTGTGGGAAATACTCTCACAACTAGGTGGTTAGGAGCACTCCCAAGTAAAGAGAAGGAGACAATTCAAGAGGAGATAGTGGATATAAGAAATATTGTATTCCCAAAACCCACAAGAGCTCATGTTTTTGCTCAATTTTATCTCACCCTTTAATCCAGTTTATGCCCTCTAATTTAATTCCTCCGATCGGGTTTCTTGTATAAAAAACATATACTTAATGATGCAGTCATGTTGTATGTGAACAAAAGCCTTATGTTTAGGGTCTTTATCATCTTTTTCGATCAAGGATTGTGAAAGTGTGTCACTATTAATGAATCTTTGTCATTTTTTCCTTTCAAAATTTTCCCAGATTGCTTCTAGTATAAATTATATGCTGCAAAATATTCTATAACTTGGTGCACACCGAAAGAAAAAAATTTGGAAGCCATGGGAGAAATTAAATTCACATTGGAAAAGGAAAAGGGGGAGTCCATGTGTCCCTTAAACACACTATTTAGATAATGTGAGAATTCGGGAGCCCTTGAGGAGAGAGCATCAAGCACGTGGCTAAAAGTACGGTGAAGCAATCTAAGTGTTCTAAAGAGTCAAAGAAAACATGAAGGATGTGCAGGCTTTCATGTATCGCATGGGCACAAATTTAGAAGGAGATAGAGTGGGAAGGCCCCTAGATAGAGCAAAATATCCACGTGGAAAAAAGGGAAAATATCACCACCAAAGGATCCAATCAAAGAGCCACAGGGCCTGTTAAAGGATGTATTCATCCTAATATAAGGGAAGTGTTTGAAAAAGTAAAAGGGTACACCTTGACCCAAGGAAAGATGGAGAATTGAGTAAACAATATGTGTTTAGAAATAAAAATGGAAAAGGGTCGGTAAACTCAAACCCATAAACAAAATAGGGGAAAATTTGAAGCTACAAAAAAGAGTGTGAACCAGGGACATTAGTATGAATGTTCCAATTTTAGAGACGCTCACAGTTAAGAATGTATCCGTCGTAGTGATGTCACCCCTTCAAAATGCATATTTTGCTCCTTCAGGGATAAAAGAAGGTGGTGAAGATGAAGACCTAATTGCCAAGACCAATAAGCAAGCTTAGGCTTGTTTTCCTCTAAAACTCTTCATCTTAAATAAATTCAATATTCTTATTTCATGATAATTAAACATGGTTTTGAAATGTTAATTACAAAAATACATGCAATCGATACAATGTAGTGAACTATCATTATTACTTTAAGTAAAAATTTAAAATCCATTATGAAGTTCATGGGCTGATGTAACATTTTAAATTGGTTGTTCTATGAATTGAAATAAAAATGGGGATTCTATTGGGGCCCTAACCCATGATAAAGAAATTTTTACACAAATTTGGAAGAAAGGACACCATAAGAGAAACAATGCTCGTTGTCTTCAACTTTTATCTTGAAATATGCTCATAATGGAGGAATCTTGTTTAACAACATGTTCTTCTTGGATATAAATTCATGTGAACCTTATGCCATCTTAGTTAACAAAACTAACCCTTCTAGGTCCCGTGACATTCCCATATCAATCAATGACTCAACAATCATTATGGGGCCATCCAAAATACCGTCAGCTCAACTTTTTTCTAATAGGATGATATCCATCCTATGAGGTTTGAACTACCTATGGAAAATGCTGATTTACCTTTTGCCTTATAGGGAATGAGATGGTTGGAAGCATATTGTAAAGGATCATTTGGATTGGCTAGAAGAGCAAGTGTTGTATCCCATGGATACTATGGAGTAAGATATTTGAGACTAGACTCACCCCTTTTCCTCCTTGCGAAAGGTGGACACTCCTTCAAGAGGGGATCAAGCCAAGGGCTTGATAATCCCCGCTCCATAAAAATGGGTTCTTTGGACTAAAATTGAAGGTTGAAGAGTAGAATTTCCCTTACCCTTGCCATGACAGATAGTGATTCTTTGGAATGATGAGAAGATGGAGGTACTAGTTCCTCTTGTTCTAAAATGATAATCAGGGTCTAGGAGCTTGATTTTCCCTCATGAGGATGGTGTTGATTTGGTGTGTGTTAGGGATGGCACTGAACTTTCCTGACCCCTTTTATAAGGAGATCATTCTCTGCTCTAGTTAAACCATTTTATGAGACATGATAGGCACAGTGTCAATACAAGACTTATCATAGAGCACATAGGACTTCTTAAGGATCTCTATCATCTTGAATTTTTCATCATTTAAGAAGGGACACATGTACATCATCCTCCCCATTGTAATAGGCCTTCATTTGGATCTAGAATTTCTTCAAATCTTATGGAACTTTATGGTTTTCCCACCACAAAAGATGGTAGTACATAGTTTGGAAGGATGAGAAGACATGATTGATTATGATCAATCTCAGGAGGAGTATGAGCCAAAATTTCTAGAATATCAGGGGCCCTTTCATATCCACTGGGTCTACAATATCAAAAAAATCCCTGAAAAAATATTCATCTGGACTATGTAAGTCAAAGATTTGGTTTAAGTATTCTAAAGAGATCTCTTTCAAGTTGTTCACAATAACTACATTCATCATTATGCCAGTAAAGAAATTTGAAATAATTATTCACATTCAAGATTGGAAAAGGGGATGCATATTGATGAAAAGGTAGAGTTGAATTTATAATGAGAATAATGCAAACAGGATGAATTGAGTGAAATCACTGCCATCAAATGAAAAAATATTTTCTTCTTAGGTTGCATAGAGGAGATAAATTTGAGAGATATTGGCATTATGCAATGAAAAGAGTTTAATTGATGTGATGGAATCCATGTGGGGACAATCAATTATGAAGGGCATGAACACAAGCATGTGCTACCCGAGGTGATTCTTAAAAGGAGAGAGGGATTTTATCTCACATCCAGCCATATGGGAGCACCCGAGAATCATTAAAAGGGTTTATTGCATGCCAATTAGAAGAAAATGATTAAGTGACTGACAAAAATAATGATATGATGTCTCAACCATTCTGAAGAGGTAAAAAAATGATTATCTCATAACTTCTCCACCTGAAAACAATAGATAAGATATTTCCAAGAGAATAACAATAAACTAAGTTGTATGCTACAAAGAATATTCTCTTAGAGATACATGATTCTGGGGGAAAATAGAAGAATGAGTAACTGATTGAAATTTTATAAATGCGATGAGAAAAATATCACATAGGGGTTAAAATTATCTAAAAATATTCAGAGAAAGGTGTAAAATGAGAGAAACCGTTTTCCCAAGAACTTGTATGAGAAACATGTTATTTTCTTGAGATTTAAAATTGAATCATGTCAAGATGGTTTCAAGTGTACAACCATTCAAAAGCATTGATATCTTTTGTAAATGAAACTTTTCCTTGCTGATAAATTTACACACATTTCAAGTAGCTATTTCATGTTCTTGTTGCAATATTATGTTAGGAATTCCTCTTAATCACATAAGATCTTATCCTTATGGTAGTATTTTAGTAAATGCAATTGTGCCATGATAATAGCTTTCATTTCATCATGGAATAAAGAGTTTTAAATTCACTTTACTTCTATTTTGCTGATACAAGTTGTTTTTTATTCTATGAGTGTATCTTAGGCGTGATAGACCAAGGATTCTTGATGTTTAATTGATTCTTTGACATGAGATTTTATGTTTAAATTATCAAAGAATGTGTGAAACCGTGTATCTTTGGGCTTCCATGGGTGGACATATTCTATTTAAAGGTTCATTGTTAGTTATTTGAAGTATTTTCATCATCTTATTTGGCTAGAGCTTCCAACATTTGTTAAAAATTTTCTAAGATTTTATATAATCAACTTTATACTGCTTAATTCCCCACCGAATTTCATCCAAAACTTATAAATCCTACAAGAATCACCCAGGCTTGCCCTGTCAAAGTTGAAATATAAAAAAATCAAGTTGGTTCCATTAGTGTATTTAGTAGCTTGAGCCTTGTTTTAGGAGACATCTGCCTTTTCTAGAAGAAAAAGTTGTGAGAAGATTATGTTGCATTGATCGTGTCTTCCCAAGGTTTATTTCTCATTTATCCTCAAAGGAGAGTAAAATATTATTGATCCATTCATATCTCTTGAAAATATAGATTAAAAAATGGGTCCTCTCACCCTAGCTCAAGGAAGAACCTAAATTAGGAGGGTAGGTCATACCCTCATCACAGTGGTACCAAAATTCTTCGTGTTTGAGTGACAAAGAGATAGTTCAAACTTTCCCAGCTACAAAACAACTTAATTTCTGATTTATCTGTCTCCAAGCATCCTGCCTAGCATGTTGTTGTTTCTTGACTACAAAGGGATAACCGATTTGGGTACCAATACCACTCTTACACTTTCTGGGGAGTATTTTTAAATATACAAGGTTAAATCGACCTCAGGTAACATGTGAAGTGTATCTAAATACAAATCTTTAATCTATGTTTAATCCTTTATCAGGATTTGCAAAAAAAGAGCTAAATTAGAAATCAATTGCTTGATATTTTCCTGGTTTGAGGAGGCTTTCCATTAAATCTCACTCGGCTAGGGGTAAATGTTGATAAAGGATGATGATATTTGTTAAGATTTATTGAGATAAGTGTTGAAATTCAATAAAATAGTTATTTCAAGTTGTTCACATATCTAAGATGTAAGATCTTAGTGGCAAATCCATTCACCTTAGAGAAATTTGGTAAATACCAAGTACCTTACGTCTCTAGTTTTTAGAATATGTTGAAAAATTTGCAAAAATGGAAGGAAGAAGGTCTTTCTTCAAATCGATCCATCTAGAAATTTGTTTTTAAGCCTGGGAAAGTTAAGCCAAGTAAGAAGTTAAATCACGGAAACCAATGGGTGGTCAAGAGAGAAAAAGAGGAGAAATCCCTACTCCTGATTTAGATCAGCCACTAATTGAAGATTATTCTAGTGCGTCTGTAATTCTTGGATAAGTATCCCTAAAGGTAACTTGCATACTCTGTTGGTGAGAGAACTTACTCTACAAATCATCAAGGTATTTTTCAATCTCCCTTTCTGTTGTTTCAAGATAGTAAGACTCATTATGAGAGGGAGTTATTAAGGGATTTTTCATTGGGGCATCCTACTCTAGTATTCCATAGACTAGTTTTTTTCCCTCAATATTGTCAATCCCATTTTTCCTAATATCCTCACAATAACATTTCTCGGCCTCTACCTAGACCCCCTTACTTTTAAATATATATCGAACCATAAATTTCGGGAGATGGTGGGATATCCAAATGTAGTACCAAATGATCTAAGAAATAGGTTACCAATTTTTCAAGGAAATAATGTAATTAATGGTAACCAACACCTTAGTATTTTTGTTAATATCATGGAAGATTTTTGATCAAGAATGAGGATGTCTATGTAAAAATGTTTATCCATACTTTAGAGGAAGATTCTGTGATTGGTATAATTCTTTATTAGATAATTATATTGATTCTTGGCTCGCATTGAAATTTGTTTTAAGGCACAATATGGTGATAAACTGATAAAGGTTTCTTCTATATGAATTCGAGAATATTAAGAAAAACCGTAATGAGCGCATACAAGACTTTAACACCACATTCAATAAAACTTTAAATAGACTTCCTATAATATTGAGACCAAGTGATGAGTATTGCTTGATTAAATATTGTGATACATTTGATAAGAAGGAAATATATTTTTTAAGGGGAAAGGACCCTAAAAATTTTAGGCAAGCCTTCAAAATGGACGTGAAAATTGAGAATAATATCAAGGTTACAGAAAGTCTCCCAAGAGGCATGGTGTTAAATTGATTAATCCTGAGAAGTCTCAAACAAGCAAGGCGGTGGATCCGGAAGAAGTTATTAAAAACTTGACGGGGGTAGTAAATGAAATTTCATACCAAACTTTCTAGGGTGGAGAAAGGACTACGACCGAGTTCTTAGGGCCATAATCAGCCTTAGGGATGAAAAGATTTGGTGCTCATCCAAGAGCTAATTTTAGGAATGAAGATATAGGAAAGGGACATGTGGGGTCATGAACTAAATGACAACCTCTCGAGAGAAAATAAACTTTTCTCTCGATGAATGCAAGGGTGTCTATGGATGAAGAGGCACATGTCAAGGGTGTAACCCATCCTGGATGAAGAGGACAATGAAGATGAAGCCATGATTTCTATATGATTGATGTACTAATGTGATTAATGTTTCTTAACCCATCCTCCTTTTTACTTGATGATGAGGACTTACCTTAGTACCCATATCTAACCATGAGATTGGTTGATTAAGGTTCAACATTTTTAATCCAGTGAAAACTTTTGATGGGATGAAGGATTACAACATCAAATGATGAGGGACACAACCCAAACCAAAATAACAAGATCCTCCTAGGAAAGATGCCACTCTCAAAGATTTCATTATGATGGATTAAAATCAACGCACCTTGATTGTACTAATGATTCTAAGAAATAAGTAAATAATGTGGGATTCCCTACGATTGTAGAAGGTTAATGGAAACTTGGGTGAATCTCCGAAGTGTATTTGGGTAAGTAATGTTGAATCAAAGATTTTAGACTACTTTGATCATTAAGGCAGATTCACATAGTTTAGGTATCGTGATGTCTCTCGAAGTAATGAATGCCACCAAAATATTTTAAATGAACTGCTATGGATTCACGGAGCTTCTAGTGATTGGGAATGGGATGGTAGTGAAATTAAAAAAATTACTCTTGTAAATATCTAACCATGAATGTGGTTAAGATAAAAATATGATACATATAATTAAATATCCTTGCCACCAATGGAAGGGCTTCTTATAAAAAATGTTATATTAAGACGTGGAATGTATAATAAATAAATTCTTATGCATATTTTGATGAATGTGGTATTGATACGAGGTAAATTTCTTGAAATATTTGGGGTTCCACGGGATATGATATTTGATGGAGCTTACTCCAACTTGGGAAAAAATGCTAGAGTTTTCCTTGTATCTCTAAGCCATGAGATCTTTAATTTTTCCTTTAAACTTAAATTTGAGTGCACAAATAATATTGTTGGATATGAAGCACTACTTTTAGGTTTAAGGATTGCATGGAAGTATGGTATCAAGGACATAATTGTTAAAGGAGACTCGGAGTTGGTATTGAACAAGTTAGGAAATTGTATGCCACAAAGAATCAAAGGATGACATAGTATAAGCATGAATTTTGAGACTTTATTGAAATGTTTGACTCCTTCAATATATTATATCATGACAAAAATCAAAATGTTGTTGTAGATAGGTTAGTACCGCTTGGGTCCTGATTGAAAATTGTACTATCTCTCCTTACTATGACTATGACATTGAAATATTGTTAAGACCGTTTGTCCCTGATATGGTGAAGCATTGGTAAGATTTTGAAGATGATGCTCAGGTTCAAAGGTTCTTATAGATTAAGGAGAGTTTTATAATTAATTCATTACTTGGGAAAAAATGGTTTTGTTTATGATGGTAAGGAAAGCATGTTTGGAAAATATATTATCCAGATAAGAACTAACACCATTCTAAGAGGGTTGGTTTCTTTAGAATCAAATTTTGATAACACTGACAGGGTAATTCATAGACACATCTCATCCTCAAGATATGTGGAAGAGCATGATCTTAGAACTAATGAGAGACCTAAGAAATTATGGCTAGGTAGTAATCTGAGTAAGGAGGAAAAATAGTCTTATTTTGAGTTTTATAAAATACCAAGAATTTTTAGCATGGTCTTATTTAGAGATGAAGGCATATAGGGAAGATATTTTTCAACATGAAATACCTCTATAACCTAATGTTAAACCTTTCAGGAAAAATTAGAGGCCAATCAATCCACTCCTTTCCCTCAAGATGCAAGAAGAAATAAAAACGTTAAGGGATGGAGGTATCATATAGCCAACAAGATACTCTTCATGGGTGGCGAACTTGGTGCCAAATATAAATAAGAATGGATAGATAAGATTGTGTGTGAATTTTAGGAACCTGAACAAGGCCTCCATGAAAGATAATTATTCATTACCTAATATGGATAACATGTTGCAAATGGTCACTGGGTCTGAAAGGTTGTCTACACTAGATGGATTCTCAAGGTACAACCAAGTGGAAGTAAAGCAATAAAAAAGGATCAAAACTTGATTTTACCACTCCATGGGGTACCTATGTGTATGTGAGAATTCCATTCATCTTGATGAATGGTGAAGTAACTTTTCAAATAGCTATGAATGTGAATTCTCGGGATATATCAATGATTTCATCATTGTTTATTAGGATGATGTGACAATATTTTATAAGAAAAGGAGTGATCATTTGAAACATGTAGAGAAGATTGATGAGGTGTAGAGAATATGGCATCTCGTTGAATCCTAAAAAGTGGCACTTTGGGTTCAAAAATAAAATTTGTTAGGGAATATTTTATCAAAGGATGGGGTCATGATTGATCATGAAAGAGTGGAATCAATTGGCAAAGTTCTTGTCCAGAAAATTAATAAACAAATTCAGTATTTCTTTGGCCAAATCAATTTCATAAGGAGATTCATTTCAAATTTTTCTAAAATGACTATCCCTATCACAAGTATGCTAAAGAAGGATCAAATTATCAAATGGGAGGAAGGAGCTCTCAAATATTTCACTAGAATCAAAGAAGCATTGAAAAATGCTCTAGTATTAGCAGCCCCTAACTATAAGAAGGAATTTCAAATATTCTCCTTTGCATCTAACAAAACCATTGAATATCTGTTATTGTAAAAGGATGATGAGGGAAATGAAAGACCCGTTTTCTTCTTGAAAAAGCATTACATGGAGATGAACTAAAGTATACCATCATGGAGAAATGGACCTTTGCTTTGGTAAGAGAAACTAGAATTTTAGGCCTTATATCTTGAGCTCTAAGATTGTCACCTATGTTCCCCACACTATGGTCAAAGACATTTTATTAGAAATGGAGGTTTCTAGTAAAAGATATGTCATTAGGTGAACAAGTTAAAATAATATGACATGGACATATAGACCACTAAGCTGGTTAGGGGTCTAGGTCTAGAAAAATTGATGGCAGAAGTAACTTACAAGAGATGGAGGTTAATGAAGTTGAGGAAGGAAATATGGATTCTTGTGAGAAGATAATTAATTCTACATGGTATGGAGACATCATATTTTACCTCAAGAATTTGGATTTTCCGAGTCATCTAGATAAAAATCAAAGAAGGACACTCAAACTTGCCTCCCAAAAGTATATTATCACTGATTATGGGTTGGCTTGGAAGAATCCTTAAAGGGATTATTTTGAGGTGCATTACAAAAAAATAAGCCCCTAAATTAATTGATGAATTTCATGGGGGAGTGTGTGGAGGCCATTTTTTGGAAGAGTGACTACCTAAGATCTTAAGGGTAGGGTATTGGTGGCCCACACTTTTCAAGGATGTAGCCTTGTTAGTTAGAAAATGTGAAAGTTTTCAGAGATTCTCAGGAAGAATGAAAGCTTCAGGTGCCTTACACATGTAGATATTATCAATAGAATCCCCTTTAAACAATGTGGTATGGATTTTATTGGAGAAATTTTAGATCCCTCAAGTGTAGGGCACAAATGGATATTGGTGGCTACTGATTATTTTACCAAATGGGTTGAGACTATTCCTACTAAGAAAGTGACTCATCAAATTGTCATGGATTTATCCTAAATCATATAATTTGTAGGTTTGGAGTACCTACAAAGATAATTAGTGAAAATGCAATGTTTTTTAGATACAATCCATTGGTAAATATGTCAAGAATATGGGATAAATCTGACATATGCACCAAACTACAACCCTCAAGAGTCAGGATGAATCAAGAAATAAATTTTTTCTTAAAATCATTGAAGAAAATTGGAGGTTAACAAAAGGAAATGGGGTGAGTAGTTGAAGTTTGCTTTTTGGGGAGATAAAATCACTAAAAATAAAGCCACTAGAAAGATCCCATTTGAGCTAGTTGATGGAGTCCAAGATCTTTTACCAATGCATATGTAGTTATCCTCTTACTAGTTCATGTAACAACTTGAGGATGAAGAAGTTAATCCCTATGAGGAAAGGATCAATCAGATAGTTCAGTTGGATAAAGAGAGAAGGGAAGCTCACCAAAGACATTTGAGATTTAGAGAAAAATTAAAAAGTTATTTGATAAAAAGGTGACCCCTAGAGCCTTTAGTGTTGGAGATCTTGTCTTACTATGGGATAGTAGGCATGAAGATAAGGGTAAACATGGTAAGTTTGATGCATTATGGATGGGCCCTTATTCCATTGATATACGAATTGGTGAACATACTTTCTTCTTGAAGGATTTATATGGTGAATTTTGGAATTGCATGTCAATGGCAAGAATTTGAAACACTTCCTAGACTAATTTCAAAACAAGATATGCACCCATGTACATATGTATAGTCTTGATCTTTCATTTGTATGTTTTTTTTGTTTTTTTTTTTGTATTGTTTGTTTTTTGTTTTTTTTCCCTTTTCATTTTCCTAGTCTATAGTGACTAGTTGCCTTGGTTTCTCGATTGGTTTTTTGTGAAATGCATTGATGTTGTTTGACCTTGTGCATGTTTTAAATGAATCCATAACCCAATGGATTTAGGCACTTGGTCTATTTCATGCTTGGTTTGCATGGTTCTTGTGGCACCCATGGGGGGTGCCCATCCCTGAGTTGGAGCTGATGTTGGTGCTAAATTTTATCTCACCTGTAATCAACGTATGCCCTCCAAAAATTTTCCTCCGGCTGGTTTTCTCATGTAAAAACATATACTTGATGATACAATCATGTCATGTGTGAATGAAAGCCTTGTGTTTAGGGTGTTTATCCTCTTTTCAGTTGAGGATTGTGAAAGTGTGTCACTATTGATGAATCCTTGTGATTTTTTCCCTTTCAAATGTTTCCCAATTACTCCCAGTATAAATTACATGTTATAGAAGATTTTATGACTTGGCGGATACCTAGAAGACATAAATTTGGAAGCCATGGGAGAAAGTAGATATACCTCAGAAAAGGAAAAGGGGAGTCCATGTGTCCCTTCTGCACACTATTTAGAGAATGAGAGAAGTCGGGAGACCTCGAGGAGAAAGAATTGACCATGTAGATGAAATCATGAAAAGTAATCCAAGCGGTTTGAAGAGTCAAAGAAAATAGGAAGGATGCGTATGGATTCCATGTCGCATGGGAAAATAGCGATTTAGAAGGAGATAAAGGGAGAAGGGCATCGATATAGCACAAAATCTCCACGTGGCATATAGGAAAAATATCACCGCTAAAGGATCCAATCAAAGAGTCACAAGGCCTGTCGAAGGATGTATTCGTATTCGTAATACAAGGGAAGTGTTTGAAAAAATTAAAAGGGTACACTTGTTGACCCAAGGAAAGATGGAGAATTAAGCTAAAGAAATTTACATTTATAAATAAAAAGGGAAAAGGTTGGAAAACTCAAACCTAGAAACAAAATAGGGGATAGTTTGAAGTTATAAAAAGAGTGAAAAGTATGGACATCAATATGAATGTTCCAATGCCGAGATAGCTCACGATTGAGAATGTCTCATTCATAGTGATGTCACCCCTTCAAAATGTAGATTTTTCTCCTTCAAGGATAAAAGAAGGTGGTGAAGATGATGGAGATGAAGACCCGATTGCAAAGACCAATATGAAAGCTTAGGCTTGTTTTCCTCTAAAATTATTCATCTTAAATACATTCAATATTCTTATTTCATGAGAATTGAACATGGTTTTGAAATGTTAATTAACAAAATACATGCAATCTAATACAGTACAGTGAACTTTCATTATTACTTCAAGTAAAATTGTAAAATCCATTATGAAGTTCATGTGCTGATATAACATTTTAAATTGGTTGTTTTATGAATTGAAATCAAAATGGGGATTCTATTGGGGCCCCATCCCATGATAAATAAATTTGTATACAAATTGGGAAGAAAGGACACAAGAAGAGAAACAACACTCAGTTGTCTTCAAATTTTATCTTGAAATCTCCTTTGAATGGAAGAATCTTGTTCAACAATCTATTTTTCCGGATATAAATTCATGTGAACCTTGAGCCATTTGAATGAATACAACTAATCCCACCATGTCCTGTGACATTCCCATATCCATCAATGACTCAATAATCATTATGGGGCCATCCAAAATACCCATCATCTCAACTTTCTTCTGATAGGATGATACCCATCCCAAGAGGTCCGAACCACCTATGGAAAATGTTGATTTCCCTTTTCCTTGTAGGGAGTGGGTTGGGTGGAAGAAGATTGTAGAGGAGAATTTGGATTAGGCTAGAAGAGCAAGTTGTGTATCCTTTGGATTAGATAGAGCAATAGATTTGAGACTATACTCACCCCTTTGCCTCCTTTGAAAAAGGTGGATGCTCCTTCAAAAGAGGAACACATCGAGGGCCCGATAAGCCCCGCTCCATCAAAGAGGCTCATTTCACTTTGAAATAAAAGGTTGAAGAGTAGACTTTCCCTTACCCTCCTTAGTGGCAGATAATGATGCTTTGAAATGATGAGAAGATGGAGGTCTTACTTCCTCCTCATCCAAAATGATAATCGGGCCTGGGAGATTCAATTCACCCCTCATTAGATGGTTCTAGTGTAATGGGTGTTAGGGGTAGAACGAACTTTAATTAATCCATTTTTAAGGAGATGATTTTCTACTCTAGTTCACCCATTTTATGAGACATGTAGATGCAATGTCAATGTAATGCTTATCATAGAGCACATAGGACTCCTTAGGGATCTCCATCATCATGAATTTTTCACCATTCAAGAAGGGACACTTGTACGTCATCATCCCCATTATAACAGGCCTCCTTTGGATCCATAATTTATTCAAATATTTTGGAACTTTCTCGTGTTCCCACTGGAAAATATGGTAGTATATAATTTGGAAGGCCGAGAAGACATGATTGATTTGATGAATCTCAAGAGGAGTGTGATCTGAACTTGTTGGGATGTCAGGGGCCCTTTAGTATCCCCAGGTCTACAATATCAAACAAATCCCTGAAAAAAGATTCATCTAGACCATATAGGTCAAAGATTTGGTTTAAATCTTTTCGAAGATATCTCTTTCAAGTTGTTCACCACAACTACATTCACCATTATGCCAGTAAAGAACTTTGTAATAATTCTTCACATTCAAGATTGGAAAAGGATGCATAGTGGTGAAAAGGTAGAGTTGAATTTATAATGAGAATAATGCAAATAGGTTGAATTGAGAAAAATCACTGCCATTAAATGAATTTTTTTTTTTTGCTCATCTCGCATAAAGGAGATAAAATTGAGAGATTTGCATTATGCAATGAAAATATTTTAATTGATGTGATGGAATCCATGTGGGGAAAATCAATTTGAAGGGCACAAATGCAAGCATGTACTACCCGAGGTTGATTCTCAAAAGGTGAGAGGGATTGCATGTCACATTACGGCCGTATGGGAGCACCTGAGAATCATCAAAAATTGGTTTCTTGCATGCTAAAAGGAAATAAATTATTAAGTGAGTGAAAAAAAGAATGACATGATGTCTCGGCCATGTGTGAAGAGGTATAAAATATGATTAGCTCATAACTTCTCCACCTGGCAACAATAGATAAGATATTTCCAAGAGAATAACAATAAACTAAGTTGTATGTTATGAAGAATATTCTCTTAGAGATTCATGATTTTGGGGGAAAAGAAGAATGATTAAGTGAGTGAAATTGTATAAATGCGATGAGAATACTCTCGCATAGGGGGTTAAATTTTTTTGAAAATCTTAGAGAAAGGCATAAGCTGAGAGAAACCATTTTCCTAAGAACTTGTATGAGAAACCTATTATTTTCTTGAGCTTTCAAATTGAATCATGTCAAGATGGTTGTAAGTTTACAACCATTGACAAACATTGAGACTGTAAATGAAACTTTCCCCTTTGATAAATTTGAATGAGCCCTAAACCAATTGTGTTAATCATAAGCAATTGTTGAGTCTACTTTTAATTTGAGATGTTTCAAGTAGCTATTTCATGTTCCTGTTATAATCTTATGTTAGGAATTCCTCTTAATCACACAAGATCTTATCCTTATGGTAGTATTTTGGTAAATGTAATTGTGTCGTGAGAAGAGATTTCATTTCATCATGTAATAAACAATTTTAAATTCACTTTACTTCCATTTTACTAATACAAGTTGTTTGTTAGTCTATGAGTGTATCTTAGTGCATGATAGATAAGGGATTCTTGATGTTTAATTGAGTCTTTGACATGATATTTTATGTTTAAATTCTCAAATAATGTGTGAAACCGTTTATCTTTGGGCTTCCATGGGTGCACATCTTCTAGTTGAAGGTTCGTTGTTGGCTATTTGAAGTATTTTTATCATATTATTGGAAGAGCTTCTAGCATTTGTTAAAGTTTCTATGAGGTTTGATATAATCAACTTTATCCTACTTAATTCCATAACAAATTTCATCAAAAACTGATAAATCCTACAAGAATCACCTAGGCTTTCCTGTCAAAGTTGAAATATACAAAAGCAAGTTGGTTCCATTGATTATCTTTAGTATCCTGAGCCTTGTTTTAGGAGACATCTACATTGTCTAGAAGTGAAAACTCGTGAGAGTTAGATTATGTTGCATTGACCGTGTCTTCCCAAGGTTTATTTCTCATTTATCCTCAAAGGAGAGTCAAATATTGTTGATCCATTCATCTCTCTTGCAAATACATGTTACAAAATGGGTCCTCTCACCCTAGTTGAAGGTAGAGCCTAAAGTAGGAGGTTAGTTCATACCCTCAAAGCATGGTGCTACCCAAATTCTCCGTGCTCAAGTGACAAAGAGATAGTTAAATCCTCCCCCGGCTACAAAACGACTTAAATTTTGATTTATCTATCTCCAAGCATCTGCCTAGCTTGTTGATGCCACTCAACTACAAAGGGAGAACTGATTTGGGTACTAACGAATCTTAAGAAGGCCATAATACTGACTAAAACTCATATAGATCAGTAAGGATTTAGGAATTTAGAAATAGCCACCCCACATGGTGACAAGCTAATAGGTGAAATCACATTGAGTGATTATAATGTTACACATATTCCACTAGAAAAACCTACCATAGAAAGATTAAAACAGAATGCTACGGTGGTTGTTGGGGTATGCTACATAAAATAGACGAAGATAAATAAAATAAGAATCAGTGTAAGGAAAAATTCAAAATAATGTCCTCATATGTACAGAAATGGATACAACCTATGGATGAAGGGAAGGAAATAACAACTTCCATAACCTCAGAGGCCTTAAATGAGGTTGAGAAATCCAAGGAAAAATTTGATGTTGTGGAAAAAGGAAGGAGGAGCTATCTGAAAGAGGAAATAAAATTATAGAGGACACAATAAGATGTTATGATCAATTAACAGAAAGAATCAATGATGTCAAAGACTAGATAGAAAAATGCAATGATGAACTAGGAGGGTGTCTTGCCCAAGTTTGAGGCAGTAACTGAGTTGGATGATCAATTGTTAGAAGAAGAGATTATTTCACCTGAAGAAAGTGGAATGCAACATACTTACTAGATGCAATTTGACTAAGAATTGAGATTCGAAATAAGTCAAAGAAAAATTGTGTACAGGAAGGGTCTCAATTGTAGAGTGCATTGACTATCTAGATTGTAGATTTGAAAAATGGTACCTAATGAAAATAGAATTACTTATGGAAACTTAGGGACAATTTCCCTAACACAAGATTTTGATCAAAGCATCTTTGAAGTCCCTTTCAGCTACATTACTATTTAGAGTTGTATTACCATTGAACATCGATGACCAAATTATCAAAAGGATTGAGGAAGAGTAAGAGTGTAATAAAATAATTTTATCAAATGATGATAAGACAAGGTATAATACTCATGTTCCATGTTGGGCCAGATGAAGAAGATATTACTCATATATTTAATCGATTTTATGCATACAATTAAATATTATCATAAGAATATCAAGATGATGTTAAGAAACTTAAAGTTGTGCCCCAATGTGCTTGAACAATTTTAAGGCATCTTCCCTCAAAACCTTGTTTTTCTTCATTATGAATATTTTCATTCATGAAAATCATATATTTTCTTAATATGCACATTTCAATTATGTATGTGGTATAATGTAATGCAGTATGATTTCATTTGTTTTGATATAAATTTAAATCTATTATAAACATGAAATGCATTGTAATATTGTGAATCATTTTTATTTGTAAGAAAAGAAAAATGGGGTTCTATAGGGGCCCTAGCCCAGGAAATATCTGTATACATTTTTGATATCATACCAAAAAAGAAAAAAGAAAAGATACATTTTCATTCTGATCCTAAGAAGTCCTCCTTTAAAGGAGGAAGCTTTTCCAAAAGCTTTTCTTCCTAGAAACAAATTCCCCAAACTCCTTAGCACCTTGAACAAATACAATGTCTCCTACAAAGTCCCGAGACATGTTTAAATCCATGAGTTCATTGATAGGGCCATCCAGAATTTGAATTAATTCTAAATTATTCTCATAAGAAGACACCCATTACTTAAGACTTAGACCACCTTTGAGATAGGATTTATTTCATGTAGATTTTGAAACAAAAGGTGGTGGATAAATGTTTGAAGGAGCTAGAGGTATAACTCTGGCAAGTTCTGGAGATGATTGATGTGGGTTCTTGGAGCTGGATTCTCCTCCTCTGCATTTATTCATAGAAAATGGTGGTGCTTCGGGATTCCATATGGGAAGGGAATCTAATGGCCTCTTCTCCAAGTGAGAAAGGAGTTGTTCAAAATCATCCATCTTGTAGGAGAGGAAGGTAGGTCATCTGCAGAGGCTTCTTCATGAGGAACATATGCCTCCACTAGGATATCTTTCCCAGAAAATTCTTCATTAAAAATAAAAGGAAAAGTGGTGGTGGAATTACTCTTCACAAAGTGGGCCGACACTTAAGCTAGAATTTCTTCAATCCTTTAGGAGTTTTCTGATGTTCCCACTTGAACAAGTGGAAATACATGGTCTAGAAAGTAGAAAAAACTAGATTTATTTTTACTAGCCTCCTAATAAAAGCTAAACCGACAACCTAAGCTATCAGTATTCCATCACATTATTCTTGATCCACAACATGAAAGAGAATTCTCAAGAATGCCTTGTCTAGACCGGACATGTTAGAAATTTTATGAGGAGTTTTGATGAAAATTATTTTAAGCTAGGTGTTAATGTTATTGCCTCTATCCTACTAAAAGAAATTGCAATCAGTGTATCATGCTAAAATTTGAAGAAAATATGGAAAATTTTGAAGAGAGTAGTGTGAATTTATAGCAAAAAGGAGCTCAAGAGTTTTTGTGAACAAAATTTTGCATGAGTAAATGATATATTTACTTTTGATGTTCACAAAAGATTGGTAAATTTTAAATAGACTGATGTCAGTTAAAATGACATCATTTGGATAGATATAGAAAATCACATGGAGGGACATTCATTGCAAAAGGGAGAAATAATTATTGTGTGAGTTTTAAAACAAATTCCCAAGAAGAGAGAATGATTAATATCAAATCAGTCACTTTGGCATATCCAAAAATCATTAAAAGTTTTTCAACTTTCCCAAAATGGAAAAAATGATTTAAGGTATGAAATGAATGCTAAATAAATAAAAAAGTGATGACATGAAGCCTTGGTTATCACAACTCACACACAGTAGTAATTCATTAGAGTTATTCCACATGGTGCGATAAAATTTAAAATATTCCTAAATCATCAAATGAAAACAAGATATTTTTGTCCGATTGAAAGTATATTTTTTAAAAATTGCCTCATTGTAAAAAGGAGAGAATTTTTATTACTTTTTATGGGGGAAGTGAATTAATGAGACTCATTTGAATTGTATAAGTATGAGGGTATGTCATCATACATAGAGGGGGTTTAAATTTTCTATGCTTTAGAATAGAATGAGATAATTGATGTGCTTTCTTGAATCCTAAATTTTAATGAGATGTTTATGAGTTGTTTTACTTCTTCAAATTTTCCTATGTCAAGATGGTTACAAGTGTACAACCATTGATAAACATTGAGATCATAGGCTTTATGTTCCCTTGTTAAGGAAATTTAAAATCTGAAAATGAACGTGTGCATGCTCATTAAGATTTTTCATGTTTTGTTCTTAGGCAATATACTTTAATCCAGTCAGTTATTTTTCCTATTGTAATATTTTGTTTATGGCTCCTTTGAATTACACTAGATCTGGTCTTGATGGTGGTATTTTAGTAATTGATTTTGTACTGTAATTATAGCCTTCTTTTCACAGTACTATGCACAATTTTAAATTCATAATACATCCATTCTGTTGCTAAGATTTTTGTAATCCTTTGAGTGTATCTTAGGTGTAATAAGTAGGGAGTTGTGAATATTTTGTCAAGACATTTACATGAGATTTCATGTGTAATTTCTTGAAGATTTTATGAAATCATGTATTCTTGGGCCTCCATGAATGCATACCTTCTTTCTAAGGGACTGTTTCTAATTAATTTAGTGTCCTTTATACCTAGAATGATTTCTGGCACTATTGGAGTTTTGAGAAACCTATCATAGTCAATTTCATCTTGTTTTAATCTCCCATTCACACAAAATATAAACCTACCATTTCTTAAATCCTATAATTCATCTCTGTTTTCTTTTCCTATAAACATTTGTCAAGGGACTTTGCAATTTTTACTTTCCTTTCATAAAAATGCAATAATGAGATGATATTTCATGTTGTCTAGACTAACACGAGTCCATTTAGAGTGACATATGCACCGTTTAGTGCAAAAAAATTTGAGAGTTAAATAGTGCATTCATTGGCCATGATCATCCAAGATTGAATTACTTTCTTTCAAAATGAAACTAAGAGACTGAATATTTCAATCATCCCCTTACATTTTTAGGTTACATAACGGGTTCTCTCACCCAGGTCAAAGGTAGGGCCTCAAGTGGTAGGGAAGGCCATCCCCTTTATACGTGTCAATCAGTCCCTCCAAAGCTAGGCTCAAATGATTTTGAGACATCTTCCCTAGATACAAAATGACATAAACAAATTTTTTCATCCTTGATGTTTATCATTTCACTAACTCGATGTTTCCTAGCCCCAAGGGGGTGTAAGATTGGGTACCAAAAGAAGGCACATGGATATAAGACGGAATTAGGTAAATTATTTTGTTTTATACTTATAAATCACAATATCTAATATTGTTAGTTCATAAAAGAATAATTTTAATCCCCTTATCCAATAATGATAATGAATTTTTGAATGAAATTGAGATTTTCAATAAAGAGACAAGCATCATATCTCAAGGAGTAGACATTATAGTTAGGAGAAAGGTTTGAATTTATTTTATTTCATAAAAAATCTATCACATATTTACATGTTTAATGAAGATGTAGTGTAAAGTAGCATGGAAATAAAATAAATAGCAAGACAATTGAAACTCAAGTAATGTGTTTATCATATGAAACATGACAGATTGCGATTTAACTCATATTTAGGCTCTCTTTCATTAGTGAGTGATAACTATGCAGGGTGATAAATCATGTTAGAATTCTCATTTTTGTTAGTGATACTTTTCCGTGTTAGAGGATAGGGAGGAGATTGTTTCAATAGAAAATATTGAATAATGGTAGCTAATGAAATTTAGAAGAATCTAGATAATAGTATAAGACTAAACAATGTTAACCAAAAATTATAGAGGTGAAAGTGTGAATAGGTGACAAAATAATGAGATTTCTTACATTTTCATGTGTTTTGTATTTAGAGAAAAGGACGGTGAACTAAAGAAGAAAGTAGTCCATGCCACTAGTTGGAAACATTAACCAAAGGTCCCTAGTACCTAATCCATTAGAAATATTAATAAGACATATTTTGTGAGATTTAATTCAATTACAAACTAATTAGAAAGGATTTTGACCTTGGAACTATTTTTAGTGATGTCTTTGAAGCATATCTTGACAAATAATAATTGGATTAAGGTCTTAAGGAGCTAGGTGGCATCAACTCTTTGGTATCAAATCTTCAAGTTAAGATTCTTGGAAATTAGTATTTAGTACTAATATTGCAGTGATTGAAGCTTTTATTTGCAAAAATATAGTAAGAGAGGCATAATGTTTATTTGAAACCTTTAGTTGAGAAAATAACGTTAAGTAGAAATCCTTACAAACCATTTAAGTTGAAAAGTAAACAATATATAGATGGAATAAGCTCAAGGGTATGCTCAAGGAAACCTTAAAGATGAAAAAGAAGTCCCAGAGAAAGAAATAAAAGGGTACCAAAATACTAGGGTGAAGAATACTTAGACATGAGGTACAATGGGATACTAATTACGATGGAATTTATAAGAGGAGATATGTTTAGTGATGTGTAAAGGAAAGATAAAGAGTGTCATAAAAAAGAGAGAAAGGATGAAGGGCTTATTTCAAGAAAGTTGCCACAAAATGGTGAGAGAAAAATTAGTGAACAAAGAGATAGACATGGAGAGAGAAATAGATGAGATAAAGATAATCTTGGTAGGTACAGACTAATTATTAGAGGAATAAAGGAAAAATTTCTCCATGAGAATTAGGAAAGTAGAAAAATGTCCTCTCGAAGAGGTTATTGAGGAAAGAAAATGTAAAAGGAAATATAAAAGAGGGATTCGCGAGAACCGATGTCAAAAAAATGCACCACAATGAAGTTGCACTCCAATGGTAATGTCAAGCTCCAACACAATAAGAAAGAAGATTTGAACAATGGAAAGAATATGTAAATAAGAAAATAGGTCTGCTCATTCTCATAGATCGAAAAAAGGAAGTACAAATAGGGGTGTTATGTAACCCCCATGCCTAAACAAGGAAAGAATATCAATGACGCCACTGATGCATATGACGTGACTGACGCATATGACACCACTAAAGGAGGAGTTACAATTCCAAATAAGGAATGTAACTCCTATGACGCACTAATGCAAATGACAATGACAAATTCTATGACAAAATCTGACACTTGTCATTTGACTTCCTAAGACCTATGACTCTCACAAGGTGAGATGACTCACCAAGTGATGTGGATGATGACTAGGCATGTCATACACACTAACACCCCCTTCATCAAAGCCGAGGAAGAGGTCATGGTAAGCCAGAAAAGAAAAGAAGAATCCCCTGGATAACTAAGAAAGATGTGTTAATGGGGCCTCGACAAATAAAAGCCCGATAAGGTACCCATATACAAACAACATCTTTGGACGAAAATAAGAAGAAGAACGAGGACTATATAGCCCAAAGAAGATGGGTGGCTACAACAGACGTCACCCCAAGAAGAGACCACAAGTGAAGAAATTTTAACTCAGTGAAGGGCTTGGTAAATATGTCTATGCAACTTCGATCACATGTCGAAAATAATGTATGTCGATGATGTTTTCATGTATCAGCTCCCATATGAAGTGCATGTGAATCTCAATGTGCTTTGTCCACTAATGCTGAACTAGATTTCTACAAATCAAGATAGTGCTCATGTTGTCACAGTAGATAATGGTAGGCTGCTGAAAGTGGATGCCAAACTCTGTCAAGATACCCTGTAACCAAACAACTTCTGTGGAAGTGTTAACTGCTCCTCTGTACTTTACTTCTATCGATGATATGGCAATGGCATTCTGCTTCTTGTTGGACCAACTAACAGACTTGAACCAAGAGTGAAACTATAGCTTGAGGTAGACTTCGATGATCTAGATCATCGGCCCAATCTGAGTCTATAAATCCAACCAAGTCAATCTCAATCCCTCTTAAGTAATGAATACCATCTATGTGAGTGCCATGAACATAGTGAAGGATCAAATTTCTCGCTTTTAAATGCAGCTCATAAGGATCCGCATAAATTTGGACACGATCCCGATAGCATACAAAAGATCTGGCTAAGTGTGAGTAAGGTAGATCAATCTCCCACCAACTGCCGATAAAGGGTACCGTCAACCAAGGGGGAAGAGCAATTAGAAACCAACTTGACCTCGGAAAGAAAAGGAGTAGGTGAGGACTTGCAATCAGACATGTGAAACCAAGAAAGAAAATCAAGAGAGTACTTAGGTTGCGAGATCATAATTCCTGAGTCAGATTGTGAAATATAGATCCCAAGAAAGTAATGAAGCAATCCTAAGTCAGACATGGAGAACTTGTTGGCCAAGGAGATCTTCATAGAATCAATGATAGAGGAAGAGCTACCCATGATCAACAAGTCATCAACATAGAGAACAAGAATAAGCATGGAGTCATCCTGCCATAAAATATACACATTTGGGTCAGAGTGACACTAAGTGAACCCTGATGCAAGTAAAAAGGATTCCATCTTGGCATACCAAGCCCGAGGGGCTTTTTTAAGGCCATAGAGAGACTTCTTTAACTTACAAATGAGGGATGGATCATGGACATAACCTAGAGGTTGTTCCATATAGATCTCTTCCTCTAGGTCCCCATGAAGGAAGGCACTCTTAACATCCATCTGGTGGACTTCCCATTTTTAGTGGTAGTGATGTCAAGGGTCAGTCAAATGGAAGTCATCTTTGAAACCGAAGCAAAGGTTTTGAGTAATCAACCCCAGCTACCTAGGAGAAACCCTTAGCTAAAATTTGTGATTTATACTTCTCGACTTCTCCATTGGCTCCATACTTTGTTCAATATATCCACCTACACCGAATGAATTTTCTTCCTTTCGAAAGAGGGGTAAGATCCCAAGTGTCATTCTTTATGAGTGAGGAATACTCCTCATCCATAGCAGAATCCCACTCAGAATCCTAGAAGCTTCCTAGAAAGATGGTGGATCAGAAGTAGAGGTAAAGAAGGAGTGGGGTCCAATGAAACTTGAGTGCATACGTCTCTCATTTGAAGGATCTCCAACTAAATCTCCAGCACTCTATAAAGTTTTCCTAGCCCAAAGAGGTCCCGAAGGTTCAAGCTCAGAGTCGGAAGATTCTTCACTCAAGTGAGAAGGGACATAGTCCTCATCATCACTACTGTCAAAATCAGAAGACTCAAAAGTTTGAGGATCGGGAGGAGTAGGGAGAGGAGGAACTCGCTCAACAACATCATCATCTGATGAGTCAAAATCTAAATCAAGTGGGAAAAATAACCTCAGTGGAAGTAAAATTCAAGGATGACTCATCAAACTTCACACTCCTCTCAATATAGAGCTCATGGGTAGTAGGGTTCAACAATCGATATCCCTTCACACCATCAGGATACCCGACAAAGATACAAGGTTTGGATTGTGGATCCAATGCCTTGCATTTCTTCTTGGGAATTTGAGCCATAGCCTTGGATCCGAAGACTCAAAAGTGCTCAACATTAGGCTTGTGTCCAAACCAAGCTTTAAAGGGTGTCATCCCTCTTACTTGCCTTGTGTGGAACATGATTCTAAATGTAACAAGCATAAATCACTGCTTTAGCCTAATAATATGGAGGAAGGGACTTTAAGTGAACCATATAAGTGGCCATCTCCTTTAAAGTTTGGTTCTTTCTTTCTGCAACTCCATTTTGGGAAGGGCTGTAAGCAACTGTACGCTGCAAAGCAATCCCCTCAGAAGTGTAGAAATCCTCAAACCTATTGCTCACATACTCACCTCCATTGTCGGTTTGAAGAACCTTGATATACCGTTCCACTTGTTTCTCAACAAGATCCTTAAAGTTTTGAAAATGATCAAAGACTTCATACTCAAGCTTAAGAAAATATACCCAAGTATAACACAAAAAGTCATCAATGAAGGTTAGTATATATAGAGATCTAGTGAAAGAAGGAGATGGAAAGGGGCCAGAAACATCACTATGAACAAGATCCAAGGGACGAGTAGCTCTCCAGGATTTTCCCTTATCAAAGTTTTTTTCAGGGTGCTTTTGAGGGTGTAACCCTCACAAAGACCTTTAGAAAACTTAACTCGGGGTAACCCATTGACCATTTCATTTTGGCTCAATTATTCAAGGTAACGATAATTTAGATGCCCAAAACACTCATGCCATAGCTTTCTAACCTCATTTGCATGAGTGAGCAAGGCATTGGGCGTCAAATTAGAAGAGAAGTGGGAAAAGGTATACAATTGTGAACGGTGATTTGCCTTTCCCTCAACCACAGTGCATTAGAGTTAAGCTCACGAATGATCACCGAGTTAGGACCAAATTCCACTCACATTCCTTCACCAAGGTGGGTGATTTGGTAAACCGATAGGAGATTGGTAGAGAGATTGGGAACACTCAACACTTGGTTAAATGTTCCACCTTCTATCTCTACCGATCCACTACCGAAAACCGACACATGAGTTTCATCACCCAACATGATTTGGGACATGCCACATGGTTCAATGCTAGAGAATTCAACCTCTGAAGAAGCCATGTGGTGCGAGGAACCGGAATCAATAATCCAATTTGATGATGGAGCTGATCTAGCTACAAGGGACATACCTTTCTTCTTTTCATTTTTATACTCCTTTGCTGTAGAAGACTCACCATTCTGAGCATTTTTTTTAATGGATTCAGGAACACTTATTTTATTTTTCTCAAGAAAATGAGTTAAGTGATCAATTTTTTTCTAAAAACAATGATGTTCATCGTGGCCAGAATTATTATAATAGGAGCATTTAAAATTTTCCTTCTTCGCTTCAGGCTCAGAAGTCGAAGTGTTAGTGTTGGAATTAACAGGGGGTTGGTTGGTCTTGGTTTCTTTCTTAGGTTGATCCTTAGTTTCTTTCTTCTTTTTATTTTTCTTACCCTTATTCACTATAAGGGCATGTGACTTGGATTTTAGATTCCCCATTTGAATGAGTTTGTCATGTTCTCGAATGAGTTGGTATGAAAAATTGTCAAAGGAGGGCATTTTCCAAGTACTACCCAAGCGCATTTCATGGTGTGGAAAGTTAAAATGAAGACAGAGTATTCAGGACCTAACTTAGAAAGAATCGACAAGATCAATTGAGAGTCTTTCTTTTCCACTTTACATTCCTTTAGAAGCAGTCTAGTGTGGACAAACTTTGAGAAGAAGGCATGCAGAGTTTTCAAAGTCACTAGGATTTAACCCTAGTAGTTCATTCTCCAACTCATGCGCTCTCATGTCATCTTGCTTCCCAAACATATCGTCGAGTGTTTTCCACGCTTCATCAGGTGTCAAGGAAGTTTCGATGTGGAAGAGAAAGTCAGGAGAGATAGACATACAGAGAATACCTAAGGCTTCATCACAACGGTTGAACCACTTAGATTTTTAGGTTCATCATTAGGTTTGGTCTCTAACCCCATGGCGACACAAAGTATAACCCTTTACTTTGCAAAACCAATATAATTTTAGATTTCCATTCAAAGAAGTTAAAAGGTGTGAGCACCGGTACTTTAGAGATATCCATAATGAAGAGATAGAACCAAAGGATGCAGAAGGAAGGAGAGAGAAAAGAAACAACCACCCAAAATAATATCACACCCCCCCAAGTTTGGCACTTTATAGTTTAGTGCGTTGATTACAATCAGATGTGACTGTGTGTTGAGAACCAGTCTATCACTCACCTTGTAATCAGCGTAATAACACACAATAGTGGAGACAACAATCAAGGTTCATTGGGCACAGTAGATCGACACTGCAAGCAAGCACAAGAATGAGAGAAAACAAGAAGGGGAAGAGAGAGCCTTGTGAGAAATAGCGTCTCACGTCGCATGAAAGAATCCCTTTGTTGTAAGACTATGGTGGACACGCTCACAAGTCCACAAGCAATAAAAGGGATAGAACAAAGCTCAAGATGATTCAAAATGAGCTGAATTAAGCAATACAAAGACACCCCCAGAATGTGGCACTTTATAAAATAGTGTGTTTACAAAAATGATAATCCCATCAACTAGAGTGCAAAAAAACATGCAACTTTGACTAAAGAAGTGCTCAAAACCGAGCAACGAGTCAAAAGTTATAGCAAAAATAATTCCCGCAACTAATGGAAAAATGCCAATAAGCCTGTAAATGGATTAAAAAGGGCCCTAAACACATGCAAAGGGTGTCATATGTATGCTCATTGGAAATGGCATCAAATTTTAAATAGGTTTTGTTTTAATTGTGTGGGGATTAGCCTCCTGCCAACCCGGACCTCACCCTCCGTCTTCGTCACTTGAAGGAAGGTTATTAAAACAAGCAAAAATACCCCAAAAAAAGGTTTATAATGCCAATTAAAAATTTTACACCTTAAAATATTTAAAAGGTGATTATTGATTTACCAATAATCAATTCTAAAGGAAGGAAGGTGTATCACTTGAGCTATGGTAGTGTTGACCGAGTTGGTGAAGGAGAATGGAAAACCACCGAGGAAGCCACCACGGGAGGGATATCTCAAGGAGTTAGCTGACATGGTCAGAGGTGAGTGGAACTATCGCCGAGGTGCTAGAGTGGTCAATGGTGTCGAGAGAACGATGTGTGGTCCATGTGGAGGAGACGGTGCCTACACAATGGTCGAATGTAGCAGAGATCCATAAATGATAGAAGGAGCACAATGAACCAGAAATGGCAAAGAGGAATAAGGGACGAGCTAGTGGAAGGAGAAAAAAATGAGCTGCCAATGCAGATGTAGGCTGAATTAATGCGAGTGGTCAAAGTGCAGGTCAATACACGAGTCATGGAAAGTTTGTAAGTGCAAGTGGATACCAATGAACAATCCAAAGTCGATCACCATAGGCCCAAGTTCACCTAGTAAATCCAGACTGAGAGTGTCGGTGCAGTTGAGCCAAGGTGTTTAATACACAAGGAGGAGAATCAACCACAGCCAAAACACCCAAAGTAACCATGTTCAAAGCTAAGCACGTAGATAGGTGAAACTAGTGTCGATAGTGCTAAAAAAGCACAGAGATTGGAGGCGAGAGGTATCAAAACCTAATGCACAACAAAGAAATGCATGAGAAAACCAAACAAGCCTCCAACTCTAAAAATGTGCCCGAACAGTGGGTTCACCAATGTAAATGAGTTAACAGGTAGAAAACATCCATGCAACGGTGACCTCGAGAAAACAATGAACCACAGGTCCATGCCAGAGTAAAAATGAGCTCACAAGAATAGAAGCAATCCCGAATGAACTCAGCAACCATGATAAAGAAAACCAACCAAATACTCTCAAACTTGTAGCTGTTGAAACCTCAATACGAGGTGAGCAATACAATTCCAAAATAATAATAAAAAAAACTTGCACGAGGAAATAAGAAGAAACCAGAAGTAATAAACAACTTGATAAATGAAGAGTGCATGTTTTACCGAAACCATCTCTGATACCATGAAAGAGGGATTTATGAGAACCGATGTCAAAAAAATGCACCACAACAAAGTTGCACTCCGATGGTAACGTCAAGCTCCAACACAATAAGCAAGAAGATTCGAACAATGGAAAGAATATGCAAATAAGAAAATAGGTCTTCTCATTCTCATAGATCGAAAAAAGGAAGTACAAATAGGGGTGTTGTGTAACCCCCATGCCTAAACAAGGAAATAATATCAATGACGCCACTGACACATATGACGCCACTAAAGGAGGAGTTACAATTCCAAATAAGGAATGTAACTCCTATGACACACTGATGCAAATGAAAATGACAGATTCTATGACAGAATTTGACACTTTTCATTTGACTTCCTAAGACCTATGACTCTCACAAGGTGAGATGACTCACTAGGTGATGTGGATGATGACTAGGCATGTCACACACACCAACAAAATCAACTAGTTAAGAATACAAATGATATTGTTAAAAAGTAACCTAAGGAGAAGAAGAGATGGGAAATAAATCCTCAAATGTTTAAATATGAATATATATTTGTTTGTGTGTATGCAAGTGAAAATATATATGAAGGAGAAGCCCACTTTGAAGGCTTAAAGTCAAAAAATGCTAAAGAAGACGAGACATTACTTGAAAAAGGGAAACAAGAACATCATACTTACATAAAACATCAAGTTAACATGTCATTAGAACATAAAGAGGTGGAGATATGATATCTAAACAAATAAAAATGTTTGATGAAGATGAAGGATAATTTTAAGAGGCTTAATGGCCTCAAAATTTTCCCTCTAAAATTGTATTTGATCATGGAAAAGTGGATTTGCAAGAATATTATTTGTATAAAAAAATTGAGATATTAGATAGGTTCATGAAAGATTAATGTAAAGATGAACCACCTATTGAACTACTTGTGAAACCTAAAATGTAGAAATAAAATGTTTCTCAAATGCCACAAACTAAATAAAACCCATTTTTGGAGTAAAATATGGCATAATATATTGTAAAAGAAGAGATGGTATGGAAACAAATCATGCAAGAATTAAAGGACTTAAACCTCATTAGAGATGAGGAATCCATAAAAATTTGATATGGAGATATTTAATCTCTTAAATTAATAATATGTTGATGGTGAGGCAAAAATGCCTCAAGTTTTTGAATCTAACCATGTATTTATCTTTGTATGTGTAGGTATGAAGAACTTTGAAGAAAAGGAGATAAATTTCTACATAGTGGACTTCATTAGAGAAGATGAAGTGAAGATTGATATACTTTGAAGAAATGAGGAACAATAAGAAGATCATGAAGAACTAGAAGAAAATAAATATGAAGACAACATTACATTCAAGCATGGGGCTCCAATTGTTCCCACATGGGGATTGTAATGCAAGAGAATCAAGACACACTTCTTTCATTGATGTAAATATCATGATTGATCGGGAGATATATATATATATATATATATATATATATATAATTTCTAATATCCTATGGTCCTCTAAGAATCCATTAGATTCTTCATTTGTCCTATATTAGGTTAAATACATTTAGTGTGAACTTTTCATTCAAAAATGCTAAGTTTGAAAATTTGAATGTTGAACCTTATGAGGGATATGGTCATGTATGAGACCTTAGAGAAGGTTCCTAGAAGTTTGTAAACATCATTTATACAATATGACAACCATTTTTAATCGTCAAAGGAAACTCAAAAACCTCAATAAATGATAATTCTATGCTGGAAAATCAAGTTAATAAAATGCGACAAAGTATGAGTTATTGAGAAGACTTAAGAGATTGTTTTAACAACTCCCAAACTTGAAAAATTTGTTCCCATCATGGAGGAGCTTGACCCATTAGACTAGAAGAGTAAAATCACTAAAAATTAAATCTAAGAGATCCATTTGAGTAAGTTTGGTAATAATTGTAGACCATGAATATCCATTAAATAAGAGGTTTCTTAAGGAAACGAGTCTTTTGTATGATCTTTGTATATAGTAGAGTGTTTCTTTTGTACATAGACCAATATTTTAAGAATAATTATTGAGAATTGATTGAATTTTCATTCTTTATTGATCTCAATTGGTATTTTTTGAAATATTTTAAGGTTCCAAAATAATATATTTTCAATGAGAATTAATGTTACTTTGTAATTACTATGAGAATTGTTTTTTTAAGCGTGATGCACTTCTAGAAAAATATTATTATACGAGTTACAGAGCACTTTGAGGAATAAACTATCAAAATAAAAACGTGTACAAGACTACATAGAACTAATCCAATATGATTTGGATTGTGAAAAGGATCCAAAATAAATATAAGTTAATTTCCTTCTTATTGGGTTCTGGAAACCATGTTTTTGGGTTTAAACTCAAATCTTCATATCTTCACTATTATATAGTATCCAAGTTTTTTTTTTTGAAAAAAGCATCTAGAGATAGTGTTATTAAGGATGAAAAAGGTTTCAAAAAATTTCAAGTACATTGGTGAAATTTTTGACTAGTAGTCTACATGAAGCAGTTATATTCTCACGTAAGGCCTAGTTAGTCAAAATGAAAACATGAAGTGGGAAGAATCAATATAGAATTAAGTGCTAAAACTTTCTGACCTTCTTAAATATGATTTAAAAATTAGAACATTTTAACAATGAAGAGATAAGTTAATTCTAAATTACAAACTACACTTAAATGTGTCTTAAAAGAGACCTACTAATGTAGAACAAAGACATAGTGTTATTTATGATTAAAGAGAATATTTTATCAAGTGCACTTCAATTGATTTATTATGAGAAGGTACATTTAAGTAAGGTGGAATCACGTAAACGATATTTTTGTATACTACTACATCACAATATCTCATGTTATTAGCTCAAAAGGAAGAATTTGAATCTTGTTATCTAATATTAGTAATGACTTGTTGAATGAAATTGAGATTTTCAATAAAGAGACATACATCATACTTCAAAGGAGTAGGCTTGATAGGTAGGAGAAAGGTTTGAAGTTTCATAATTTCATAAATAAACCTAAGATGTATTTACATGTTGAATGAAATTTAGTGTAAAGGAGCATGAAAATCTCAGAGAGAGAGATAATTTGAAACCCAAGTAATGAGTTTATCATATGAAATTGAACAGATTTGCATGTTTAACACATATTTAGGCTCTCTCATTAGTGAATGATAACTATGTAGGGCCATAACTTATATTAGACTTATCATCATTTTCATTGATAATTGTTTAGGTCAGATAATAGGGAGGATGTGTTTTCAAGATAAAAAGAGTTCTTAATGATATCTAATGAAAGGCGAAGGATATAGAAAAAATCTAGCACCAAAGAAGGTTATCAAAACATCCTAGAGGTGAAAGTGTACATAGGTTACAAGAATAATGGATTTATTACTTTTTGATGTTATTTCTGTTTGGAGAAAAGGAAGTTGAAATAAAGGAGACAATATTCCATGCCACTGGTTGGAAACATGAATCAAAGATCCCTAGGACTTAATCCATTAAAAATCAAGAC